>VXBP01008536.1:58404-69913 GCA_013400115.1 Rhinopomastus cyanomelas
CGGCACAGACGGGCTGCCAGGCCGGCAGCGGGGCGGGCGCGGAGCCGCGGCGGCAGCTGGGGAGGGACAAAATGGCTGCGGGCGGCACCGAGGCCCAGCGGCCCCTGGGCGGCAGAGGGGCGTCGGGACACTGCGGCCTCGCATGGCTCAGCCCCGCTGGCCACAGGTAGCCCCGGAGAGCTGCCAGAACACAGGGGCCTGAGCGAGTGGGGGCACCGGGGGGCGAAAGGAGAGGAGGGGAAACCCCATGCAACAGCGCGGGCAGGGGAGGGCGAGGTGGCACCGGCTGGCATCCGGGTCATCGCAGCCCTTGTTCTGGAAGGGAGAAGGCCGACGGCTGGGAGGAGGAGCAGGAGGGAGGTAACTCCTGACACGGGCTCGGGGCAGCTTTGGGAGCAGCAGGGTAGGAGGCAGCACAAGATGCTGTGGGCAGGGTGATGCCAGGCAGCGGTGGCAGTGCCCAGTGGTGCGGTGCAGGGTCACGGCAGCAGGACAGGAGGCGGCAGGAGAGTGGGCGACCATCTGCCTGCCTAGGGCAGCTTGGGTGCTGGGGGCTCCCCCCTGCAGGGCCAGTGCCCATGTCCTCTGTGCCAGTGGGGGGGGGGTTCTCTCTGCTACTCCAGTGGGGTGCCTACAGGGGTGGGAGCTGCTGGCCAGCCCATGCCTCGATCTGCCGGCTGCCGCGGTGCCAGGCAGCCAGCTCATACCAGTGTGGGGTGGCTCAGCCGCGGGGTCTCTCCTGTTGCAGATGCAGAGCAGAGCAGCAGCCCCCGGACAGGCATCGGCTCAGACCAGGAGGACAGCAAACCCATCACGCTGGGTGAGTGGGGCGGGCAGGGGTGCCCTGGGTCACCCCCAGGGTCCCTGGGGTGGCCCCAGATGGCAGCTGCAGTGAGCTGCGCACGGCCGCAGCCAGCAGAGCCCCTGCTGCTGGTCCCTTGGGGTCAGCAGGTGCCAGTAGTGGGGGTGGATCTTACAGCGGGGGTGCAGCCCCCAGCCTGCCAGGGCAGTGCCAGGGTGGCAGAGGGGAGCAGTCAGCGGGTCCCTTGCTGGAGGTGGGAAGTGCAGCCGGCCGAGGAGGGGGCTGAGGGAGTGATTTGGGAGTGTTGGGGGTCCCTTAGGCATCAGGCCAGGGTGGGGTGGGAAGGCTGCTCTGCCCCACTCCCAGCGCTACCCCCTCTCTCCCACAGATTCCACGGACTTCCAGGAGAGCTTTGTCACCTCGGGGGTGTTCAGCGTCACTGAGCTGATCCAGGTGTCCCGAAGTGAGTGCCGCGGGGTGCCGCTCCCGGGCACCACAGCACCCCCACAGCTGCCCGGCACACCCTGGGCTGGGGGACAGTGCCAGCCTCAACTGACCCCCCCTCTCTCCCTGCAGCGCCCGTGGTGACGGGGACGGGGCCAAACTTTTCCCTGGGGGAGCTGCAGGGCCACCTGGCCTATGACCTGAACCCCTCCAGCACCGGCATGAGGAGGACGCTGCCCAGCACCTCCTCCAGCGGGTACGTGCCCGTGGGGTCAGGGTGGGTGATGCCCGGGCCAGGCCAGGGTGATGCTGTCGTGATGCCCAGGGCGGTGCCGCAGCGATGTCAGGATGGCGTGAGGACCGTGTTGAGGAGATGGCAGGGTGATGCGAGTGTAGTGCCAGGGTGATGCAGGGCGATGCCAGAGCAGTGCCGTGTGATGCGAGTGCAGTTCCGGCGTGATGCCAGGCTGATGTTGAGCCAGTGCTAGGACCAGCCCGATCATGGCCATCTGGTTGTGGGGAGGTTGGGCACGGGCTGATCCCTTGTGTGCCCCCCAGGAGCAAACGGCACAAGTCGGGGTCCATGGAGGACGACATCGACACCAGCCCAGGGGGCGAGTACTACACCTCCTCCAACTCCCCCACCAGCAGCAGCCGCAACTGGACAGAAGACATGGAAGGGGGTAGGTGCCTCTCTAGTTGGACCCTCTAGGTGCTGGAGGACCCCCAGCCACATCACTGGCCCCCTTTGGGGTTGCTCTAGGGCCCTCAGGTCAAAGCATGAGGTGGCCGCAGGGGCTGTGGGGTTGGTCTAGGAGCCCCAGTCCATCACCCTGCCTCTGTGGGGTCCCTGCAGAGCCCCCTCCCCGCTAGGGATGCTGTGCTGTTGGTGCAGGTGCCCCCATTACATGGGAGGTCCCTGCGTGGAGGCAGGGGCTGCCTCTGTAGGTCTGGCTATAGGGCCAGCGCAGCTGCACTGGCCTCCTGCAGCCCCACAGCGGCTGCTGGCGCTGGGGACAGTTTTCTTTCTTGCCGGGTGTTTTTTTTCCCTTTCCTGTCTAGACAGTTCCAATTAGCTGTTCATTAGGAAGGGGGGGCTGGGCTAATTAAAGCGATGCTGCGGGGCTGGCACAGCGGCTCCCACGCCCCGGGCGCCTCTGCGGGGCCGCAGGCGAAACGGCCGCTCGCTTGGCTCTGACTGTGCCCCCCTCATCCCTAAGAGCAGGTCAAGGCCTGTCCTGACCCCCTCTAGCCCCACCAGAGCCTGGGGGTGCCCAGCTGCGGGGCTTGGGGAACTTGGGGAGCGCAGGTGCTGCCCAGGGGCACTGCCCTTACGTGGCCCCAGCCTGTGGGGCCGGTGCTGGGGGGGCAGATGGGAGGGTCCCAGTGGGAGATGTCCCCGCGCGGCTGCGCCCAGGGCTGCCCAGCGGTCTGATCCAGGGAGCGAAGGGGGGCCGTGGCAATCCCGTACGGGATGTTCCGGGAAATCCTCCTAACGGCCGCCTGAGAAGGGGCTAAACCCATTAGCGGGTCTGGGCCAAATGGCCAGAGCTAAAGCCGCGCTGGCGGGGGATTAGTGCGCCCACCGCCCCCCCGAGCGTGACCCCGTGCCCCAGGGTGGCTCTCGGGGTTCTGGGTGTCCTGTGCTGGGGCGCCCTGGGGGCTGGGGCTGCAGGTCCCTGCAGGAGTCCTGCGCTGATCACCTGGCACAATGTGGTCCCCAGCCGTGGGGTGCTTGGGCCAGTGGCTGATCGGTGAGGGCTGTGGGGGCATCTGTAGAAGCACCCACTTGTGCCCTTGTACACAGAGCCCTGGGCATGGGCACACAGAGCTGCTCTGGCCGGTGCCCGAGCGTGAGGCCCCCCCCCCTTACCCACCGGTGTGCGCAGACCCACCGCCATGTGCTGCTGCCCACCCACTGCCCACCCATGCCCCTACCCACACCCCTGCCCCGCGCACAGCCCCATGCCCAGCCCTGGGGTGCCCCTCACCCCGGGATCCAGCACCCCAGCCCGGGCTGCGCTGGCGCCAGTGCCAGGATGCAGGGTCGTGCGCTGGGTGCTGGGGCCTGACGCTGCCCCCGACTGTTGCCAGGCATCTCCCCCACCGTGAAGAAGACAGAGATGGACAAGTCTCCCTTCAACAGCCCGTCGCCCCAGGACTCCTCGCCCCGGCTGAGCAGCTTCACCCAGCACCACCGTCCCGTCATCGCGGTGCACAGCGGTGAGTGGCACCTGTGGGGAGCCCGGAGCGGGCAGCGGCTGGGGCGCTGGGGCACCCATGGGGCTCCTGGCGACGCCGGTGGGACTCACAGCCTGCTCTCACCCGCAGGTATCGCTCGCAGCCCTCACCCGTCGTCTGCTCTGCACTTCCCCACCACCTCCATCCTCCCCCAGACGGCCTCCACCTACTTCCCCCACACGGCCATCCGGTACCCTCCTCATCTCAACCCGCAGGACCCGCTGAAAGATCTGGTCTCGCTGGCCTGCGACCCGTCCAACCAACAGCCCGGACCGGTAAGGACCTGGCCCTGTCCCTGCTCTGCAGCACCAGCCTCGCCGTGGGGCTGCTACCAGCTGGGCACCCACATGGGCACCCCCTGGATCGTCCTTCGCCGTCATCACCGGCTGGGCTGGGGTTGGGCTGTTCTGGTGGCACCTGGCGCTGACACCCGGCTCCCCCAGGTGTTTGCGCCGCTGTTGCGGCCGAGCTGGTCGTGCTGGTTGGAGCTGAGCAGCTCTGGCCGGTGCTGGGCAGCACCACTGGGCCCGGCCGGCACTGGCACCTTGGTTCACTGGCCATGGAGGTGCCGCCTCGTAGGGCAGACGGGGCGGCGGGTGCCTGGCTGAGCTGTCAGCTGCGACTGGGGACGTCTGGTGGGAGAGGGGCACTAGCGAGGGGGTCTGACCGCCGCCAGGGAGGCACCGTCGCCCGCGGGCAAAGACGAGGGATGGGCTCTGTGTGCACCGCCCGCCCGCCCGGCCACCTGGGGACCCGTCAGCACCCGCCCTGCACCCCGTCCCCTACTGACCCCGCGGGGCTGGCAGAGCCCCACCGTGCTGCTGCGTGACTGCCCTCCCCAGCACCCCGCGCTCCCAGCGCACCCTGCAGCAGCAGCACGCTCACCCGGTGCACCCAGCACCCCACACACCGGGAGCACCCCACAGCAGCACCCCTGGCAACCAGCAGCATGCTCACCCGGTGCACCCAGCACCCCACATACCCAGCACCTCTTGTACCCAGCACCCAGCGCACCCAGCACTCCCCACACCTGGCAGCCAGTGCACCCAGTGCACCCAGTGTCCCGCACACACAGCCCCTTGCTTCACTGGTCTCCCTTTGTGCCTTAAGCTGGGCACCAGTGATGGCCTCATCCCTTCTTTGGTGCCTCCTGTGCCCCAGCTGCCGCCAGGGCTTGAGGGTCTCAGGGACCCCTCCGAGCTCTGCCCACCCCTCCTGGGCCCACAACCCAGTGCCAGGCTGGTGGAGCCCAGACTGGGAGCAGAACCCGCGGGTCGGGTGTGGGGAGTCAGTTCAGGAGCGTTCGAAGGCCCCTGGCGCTGGATGCCCCTTCCGTGCCTCCGAGCGCCAGCGTGGGGCGGGCGCACGGCGCCCCGACGGCAGCAGGTGGACGCCCCGCTCCCCAGACCGCGCCACGATCCGCTTTGCGCCGGCGCCGACCGTTCGGGCTGCTCCGAGACCCAGCACACTGGTGCCAGCGGCACGGGCTGCTGCGATGCCCGTGGTGGGCAGTGCCCGTGGTGGGCAGTGCCTGCGGGGCACCGGGCCGGCCGTGCGGGCGCGGCGGGTGCTTCCTAATGGCCTGTGCTGTTTGTTTTTCTGTCTGTGTTGTGTCCCCAGTTAAATGGAAGTGGTCAAGTGAAAGTGCCCAGCCACTACCTGCCCTCGCAGATGCTGGCGCCGCCACCTCCCCCTGGCATGCCCCGCTTGGCCGTCAGCCCCGACACCAAACCCACCACGACAACTACCGAGGGAGGGACGACCTCGCCGACGTCTCCCAGTAAGCACCCGCCGCGGCGCCCACCCCTCTCCCCGGCCCGGCCCGNCGGCCCGGCTCGGCCCCCTCCTCCCGCAGCCCCCCAAGGCTTCCCCTGGCTCTGGGCGCTGCCAGGGGTCGGGGCGGAGGTGGCCTCCCCGCAGCCGGGGACAGGGCGGCAGCCAGCGCACGCAGTGAGTTTGCTGGGTCTCAGGCAGGTCGGAGCAAGCAGGGTGTGGCTGGGGGACCGTGCCCCCGAGGCCAGGGGGGTCCCTCGCTGGTCCCAAGGACCGGCTGGAGCCCCCTACCCCACCCCATCCCTCTGCCATGTCCGGGGAAGCAGGAGCGGAGCCGCTGTGAGGCTCCCCAGGGCCGACGTCCTGCCCAAACCCCGCCAGGGCTCGAGGGGAGGCAGCAGCCTCTCTGTGCCTCAGTTTCCCCGGTGCTGCCAGGGCCACGGGGAGCAGCCAGCATGGCTGTACTGCCAGGCTGGGGGCTGCTGCTGGCCCCCCACTGCCACAAGGGGCCCTGGCGGTGACAGAGGCCCGAGGACTGCGTGCGGGTCCCCCAGAGCCCTCGGTGGGTGTCAGCTGGTGCGGCCTTGGCGGCGGCGGTGTCTGGCGAGCTCGTCCCTCTCTGCCCTGTCTGGGGGGTCTAGCGTCTCGGCCGGGAGCAGCCAGGTCTCCGTGTTGGAAGGGGGGACGCCCACCTCCAGCCTGGCGTCGGGGTGCGTGCCGCTGTGGCGGGGCGCGGTGCCGGCCCCACGCTCTACGAGGGGCTCGTCGCTGTCCCCACCCGCCCTGTTGTGCCCAGGGGACCCGTCCCGGTCCCCTCGAGGGCTGAGCCGTGACCGGGGGCACCGTCCGCAGGGCAGCTGGCGGGTGTCAGGGTGTCGTGAGGTCGTCGCAGGCCGCTGGGGACAGGTCGGGGTGGGGTGGTCCAGTTGGTGGCGTGGCCTGGCCGCAGCGAGGGACTGGGCAGTGCCAGTCCCACATCAGGCATGGGGCAGGGCCCGTGCGGGGGACGCGGGCTGTTCCCGAGGGCCACAGAGGCCGGCTGGCTCTGAGCGCCTGCCTGCAGCGGGGCTGAGCTCAGGAGCTCAGCAGGGCCAAGGGGGTCCCGCTGCCAGACTCCCCGCCGCGGGTGGAGGTGGCAGAGGGGGAGCTGGCGGTTCCTGTGGCACCCGCCCCACCGCAGCTCTGCTCAGGAAGCCGTGGCAGCGGCATGGCAGGGGGCACCCGTCTGTGCTGGCACCCCATGACATCTGGCCCCCTGCGGCCTGCCAGAGCTGCCCCGAAGCGGGGCGCTGGCACAGCTGGCATCCCTGTGGGCTGGCGGGGGGCACAGCTGCCGCCGTCCCTGGCAACGACACAGCTGGCGTCGCCCCGGGCGCAGAGATGGGTGGCGTCGCCCCGGGCGCAGCATCCCCGACCTCGACTCGCCTGCAGTCAGGGGCGTCACCTGGTCAGCGGCTCCGGGTGCCTCCTTGCCCGTGCCCGGAGCGTGAGGGAGCGGGCCAGCCTTGGCCCGGGGGGGACAACGGCGGTGCCAGCGGCAGCCCCGCTAACGAGCTCTCGTTTGTTCCCCAGCCTACTCTGCACCAGGCACGCCCCCTGCGAACCGTTCCTTCGTGGGATTAGGACCAAGGGATCCTGGCAGTATCTATCAGGCACAGGTGAGCGCGGGGATGCTGCTGGGGGGACCCGCTGCCCTCGCCCGGGGCATCGCCGCCGCCGTGGGTAGTGTCGAGGTGGGCGTCGCCGCCGTGGGGTTGCCACGGTGCGTATGGCGCTGCCATGGTAGGTACTGCCTCTGTGCCCGTTCCCACGATGGGCATCACCATGGTGTCGTCGCTGCTGTGGGGTTGCCGCCGTGGGAATGGCTACCGAAGGCCTTGCCGGGGCGGGCACTGCCGCGGCGGGCACCGTCACTACGGGCAGCACTGCCGTGGGCGTTGCCACCATGGCATACCCACTGCGGGGATCGGCACCCAGCGGCCTGCGCTGGCGCCCCGGGTGCTGTTGGTGGTTTGGGACCACCAGAGGTCCCCCAGACCAGAAAGAGGTCACTGCCCTTCCCGCGCCTGGCGCCTGCTCCTCGTCTCCCCAAGCGCCAGTCAGGCCCTGCCCGGCACCACAGCGCTGCCCAGGTGCCCACAGCACCGGTTCACGAGGGACAGCGGGGTCGGGTGCCCCTTGCGCAGCAGGGCCCTGGCACCCTGCTCCCGCCCACGCTGGCCCCGGCGGGATGACCGTGCGCCTCTCCCACCACCCGGGGTGGCTGGCGCTGGAGCTGTGCGAGCTGGCGCTGGTGCCCCGGGCACTGCCGCTAGTGACCGGTCTCAGCGGTGCCAGCAGGGGCGGCTTTGGGGGCTGCAGCCCGGCCCAGCGGGTGGGCCCAGCACTGGGGTGCAGGATGGCTCTGCGCCGGGGGCACCCCAGGGTGCTGCAGCTGCTGGGGAGCAAATACAGAGGGCGTTGAGCTGTGCCAGGGGCTCCCAGAAGTGCCGTGCCAGAGTGGAGCGCTCAGGGACCGTGAGCTGTGCCAGGGGCACCCAAGGGGGCTGTGCCGGGGCGCTGCGAGCTGGGACACCCACGGGTGCTGGGCCGTAGCAGGGAGCAAACACCGGGTGCCCGGCTCTGGCTGTGGTTGCTGCTCTGCCTCAGTTTCCCCGACCGTGCGTGTGGGCAGGGCTCGGCGGGGGGACACCCAGAGGTCTCTGGGCACCTAAACTGTGGACGTTGGGCAGCAGCGGGTGGGCACAGCACAGCAGGGTGCTGGGCTCCCTGCACTCCCCGCAGCCTGGGGGGCGCTGCCGCCAGCAGCCCCAGGACCCCCAGGGCCCCTGTCCTTCGGGGGTCAGGCCGTGCTCCGGGGGCCTCCCTGGGGCGCTCCGCTTGGGGGGTGACTGCGACGGGGTGGGGCAGGGCGAGGTCAGGCAGCGGGTTCCCGCCTCCTCAGGCGGGTGGCTGAGACCCGCTGCTCTCGTGTCACGAGTGGAGAGGCTGGGAAGGGTTAAGGGAAGCGGTGGCCCGGGGCTGTCTCGTTGCCAACGGAAACCAGACATGAGGTAATGGGGACAGACTCGAACTTGGGGCTTGGGGGGGCTGGAGACAATGGGAGGGTGGCAGGGGGCCACCCAGCAGGAGCCCCAGCCCTGCCACCCTCCCGCACGCCCCCATCCCCAGAGAGTGTCCCCTTGGCCATGGAGGTGCAGAGGAGCCCCGGGGCACCGCTGGGACCTGGGCCACTGGTGCAGAGGACTGGCGCAGGAATGGGCCTGGGGACGGAGCCTGGAGCAGAGCTGGGGGGACAGGGTGGGGACAGCTGGCTCGGGGGGTGCTGGGGACCCTCCGCGGGGGACACGGAGCCAGCGGCGGCGCTAACGCAGCCTCTCTGTTCTCTCCGGCAGTCCTGGTACCTGGGATAGCCACCGCCCTGCCGCCCCTGCGCCGCCCTTCTCCTCTGCTTTAGGACCCCCCGAGTCCCCAGCACCAGGCCCGGCCTTGCGGTGACGACGGAGCGTGTGGACTCCCCACGACGACGACGACGACGACAAGCAAAACCCACCCCCAAAGGAGAGAGCGCGGGAAAGGAAGNTGCCCCCGCAGCGCGATGCAGCAGGGCCAGAGCCCCACGGGCCGCTGGCGAGCGGGTCCCGTCTGCAGACAGCTTGTGACTCTCGTTCTTGCCTCTACGTGAGTAGCAAAGATCAACGGTGCCCCCTCCCCGCTCCGCCGCCCCCCCAGCCCCACGCAGACTCTCGGGGGCACTTCAGGGCGGGCCCGATGGGGCGGGCTGCCGCTCGGCGGCGGGGCCCCNNGGGCTGCCGCTCGGCGCCGGCTCCCGCTCGCCGGGGGGACAGGACGGGGCACCGGGGCGCTCCGAACCGCGGCAGCGTCTCCGGGAGCGTCGCGGTGACCCGGGGGGTTGCTCGGGGCCGGCTGGAGACCGGCAGCACCCAGTTCCCGCGGGGACGCGACCCCTGGAGTCGCCTCGGAGGCCCATCCCCGCGTGTCCCCGCGCGTGGTGCGCGCGCCGGGGTGCCGGCCGCGGGGCCGGGCTCCGCTTCCCTGTGGAGGGCGGCGGGGCTGCGCCGGGGGCGCGTCGCACACGTCGTAGGAGATGCACTTTGGAGAGGGAGGCGTCTGGGTGCCCCACGGGAGCGGAGCTGCCGGGAGCGAGAGGCAGAGGGGCACGCGGGAAGCGGAGGAAGAGGAGGAGAGGCCCCGGCACCGGCTGCCGGGGCGGCTGCTGCTTTTGGGGTTTCCGTGGGGTTTTTGTTTCTTCTTTTTCTTTTGTGTTTTAATGCAAAAAGCTGGAGCCCAGGAGCCCGGGGTGGGGGAGGGCAGAGCCCCTGACCCGCGTCAAGTGCCTCAACTGCAGCGGGAGGGGTCTCGGCACCCTGAGAGCCCCTGGCCGGGAGACGGGCCCTGGCAGTGCCTTAGAGCAGAGGGACCCTCGCGGCAGCCGGCTGAGGAGGATGGCGGAGGCGCCCGCGGTCCCCAGCTGGGATCTGGCAGCAACAGAGGTCCCCAAAGGCACCCCGGGGCGCCCCACGCCCCCAGAACACTCCGTGGCTAACGGTGAGAGGCCGCTGTGGGGCTGCCGGGACTAGCCACCGCCACCCAGGCTGTGGCCGCCACCACCCAGGCTGCGGCCACCACCCCTGGCAACCCAGAACAGCCCCGTGGACTGCCGACACTGCATCCCCACCCCGCTGTCCCCCCAAATCCTCCCCGCTATGGGACGGCACAGCCCGCCCCGGGGAGAAAAGGGCTGACGCAGGAAATCCCAGGAGACCCACAAATGGGAGCGGGAAAGGGCCAGGAGAAAGGAAAACCCGCGGGCCAGGAGGCAGGAGGCGATCCAAATCCGAGACACCGAGCAGAAAAAAATGGAAGAAAACAAAAGAGGAGAGAAAACACAGAAGGAAGAAACCCATTAAAAATAGAAGAAAAACTTGGAAGAGAACAAAATGGGAGAAAAAAACAAGGAAAAAACCCAGAAGAAAAAATTGAAGACAAAAATTGAAGCAAACAAAAGAGGAGAAAAAAAACAGAAGGAAAAATTGGAGAGAAATAACTGCAGAAAACAAAAGAGAAGAAAATAAAACAGAAGAAAACACCCGAAGGAAAAAATTGGAGAAAAAAACCTGCAGAAAACAAAAGAGAAGAAAATAAAACAGAAGAAAACACCCGAAGGAAAAAATTGGAGAAAAAAACCTGCAGAAAACAAAAGAGAAGAAAATAAAACAGAAGAAAACACCCGAAGGAAAAAATTGGGAGACCAAAATGGAAGAAAACAAAAGAGAAGAAATAAACCGGAAGAAAACACCAGAAGAAATAAACTGAAGGAAAAAACTGCAGACGAGAAGACAACAGAGCAAAAGCAGAAGGGGAAAAGGGAAAGGAAAAAGTAAAAAATATTTAAAAAAAAAAGAAAAACGCCAAGAAAACCAAAAAAAGGAAAGAAAAAGAAAAAGAAGCCACGAGACCCCACCAGACGAAACCTCGGAGCAGAAGCGCTTGGCCGACGGGGAAACCCGGGGTTGCCGGTCTCTCGCTGTAATTACAGACCCTCCGAGGGCAGGAGCCGCTGGAGAGGGAGACCGCAAGGACGGGGCCGAGCGCGCCCTGCCCGGCGCTTGGCCCGAGCGGCCCCGGCGCTCGCCCCGTGGCGGCCCCCTCCCTGGCCGGGAGAAGCTGCAGCGAGACGGGACAGAAAGGAAAGAGAGAGTGAGGGGCAGGACGACCCCGAGCAGCGCCCGGTCGCCGGCCCGGGGCGGCCGGTCGCCACTTGCACGAGACTCTTGCACCAGCGATGTGCCTTCGCCTCGGGCACCTCCGGCGCCCCCGGAGCCCCGCCGGGCCGGGGCGCTGCGTGCCCGGGGCTCCCCGGGGGCTGCGGGGCCCCTGCATGGCTTCTCCTCGCCCCCCGCCCGCCCCCGGTACCGCTGTCGCGACCGTCGGATGAACTGGGGGGGCTTCTGCCGGAAACCCCCTCTCGCTCCCCCCGCGCCCCTGCCCTCCCGTCCCCCGGCCTTTCGGATTCGTCTTCCAGTTGGCCCCAGCGAGGCAGCCGCTGCGCCAGCAGCCCCCAGTATGCAAGCCCAGTATGCAAGCCCAGTATGCAATAGCCGCTCGGCACGCGGGGGTGCCAGCCGGGGGGGCGCCGGGGGGGCGGGCCGGCCCCCACCTTGGCTTCGCCCCCCCGTCCCGCTCGTTCCCCGTCTTCTCCGTTTGGGTTCTTCCGGGGTTTTTTGA
>VXBP01008536.1:74059-116714 GCA_013400115.1 Rhinopomastus cyanomelas
CCCCCCACCTGCCCGTCCTGAGCCGCCAGAGCCGGGTGATGAGCAGCAGCACGAAGACGACGAAGAGGAAGACGACGACGGCCGTGAGGCCGATGAGCCAGGGCTGGAGCTGCCTGGAGCCGGAGCCTGCACGGACGGGCAATAGCGATGGGGACAGGGACTGGGATGACGCCACTGGGGGATGCCGGGGACACCAGGGGACAGCGGCAGGTCCTCATCACCACCCGTCCCCACCATCCCTTGGGCGCCAGGACATCACCCCCGGCACAGCCAGCCTGTCCCGGCGAGGGTGTGGGGTGCCCACTGTGGTGGGGGCACGGGGACGGCAGGCAGACATCCTCCGATCTTCCGGCTCTGACCCCACAACGGTGGCTGCCACAGCACCGGGAGGGACTGGTCCTACTGGGAAGGACCTCCAGGGGCACAACTGCCCACCCCAGAGCCTGTTGGAACGCAGAGCGCAGAGGGTGGGGGGCACCTACCGGCCTGTCCCTGGGTGCTGGCAGCGAGGAGGAGCAGGAGCAGGAGGGTCTGCACGGCCTTCGGCATTTTGGGGTGTGGGCTGGCAGAGGGTGACGCAGTGAGGTTCTGCACCCCCAGGCGGGCTCCTCTCCCTGGGGCCGAGCGCAGGCACTGGTCCCTGAACCTGGGGCCAAGGGGCACCTTTTATGTGGCTCCAAAGGACAAATGCCACCCCATGCCATGGCAACGTGGCACCCAGAACCCGGGGGAGGGGGCACCAACTCCCTGCTCAGGCACCAGCACCCCGTGGCACCCAGCTGGCACCACCGTGGGGACCACAGCAGCAGCACTGTGCCAGGGCAGGAGCCACCCTGGGGTGAGGGGATGGAGGATGGACAGACAGACGTGTAGGAGCGCTCACCCAGCCTGCTGCCCCATCCTGGTCTTTCCCCTCTGCTCACAGGCCATCACAACCCAATCGTCACCATCAGGCTGGGACAGACCCTGTCTGTGTCCCGTCCCACAGCCACAGGCCCCACCATGCCAGGTGGTAGCTGGGCAGTACCAGGCTACCCCAGGCCTCAGCAGGGCGCAGGCGCGGCGGCTGTCACCAGCAGAACCCACTACGCGCCGGGCGCTCGTATCGGTGAGACCTTGTCAGGATGAGCTGCTGCATCTCGTGGCCCCCACCCGCTGGGGCACAGGGGAAACTGAGGCACCGGGCGGCTGTGGCACCCCAGGACAGACCGTGGGCATCAGCTTGGGCCCGGGCTGTGCCCTCCCCTTTCGCAGACCCACGTGTGCTGCACCTGGGGGCAGTGCCACGGACAGCTGACCCCAGGGGAAGGTCGGGGGGTCCTATCCCTGCCACCCCTGCGCCCACTTCTGCCTAAGGGGCAAGTGAGTGGGGCTAGGCCAGGCCGATTTATTTGGAGCACGACGGCAGCGCATGGGGCCGCGTGTGGGGCCGCGCCAGGACGGTGAGGTCACGTGCCGGCACCAGGCAGCACCAATCGCCCGGGACGGCTGGGCATGGCCACGGGTCCCAGGGCTGGCGGGGAGGGTCTCCGGGACCTAGAAGAACCTTTTCTTGCGGGAGTCGGCAAAGGAGATGGAGCTGCGGGGCGCAGCGGGCTGCCCCAGCGGGACGTCCGTGCCAGGCAGGGCGCCAGTGCCTTCCCCATCCAGTGGCCCCTCAGCTGCCGCCGCAGGCTCCTGTGGCCACTCCAGCTCCAGCACGGTCCCCTCGGCCATCACCGCCTTCTCCTCCTCCGCCTTGGGCCCGAACGCCCAGTCTGCGGGGCAGAGACGGAGCCGTCAGCAGCACAGCCCAGGGGCAGGCTCTGGGGGCTCGCTGTGCCCCCTGCCCAGAAGCATAAAGGCCCCCAGGGCTCAGCCCCTGGGGCGCACTCACCGGCAAAGTCGTGCACCAGGTCCTTGATGAGGTGGCCCACGATGGCATATGCCACCACCAGCACCAGAGTGGCCGCCATCACCAGGTACAGGACGTAGCGGGGCAGGCGGATGCTGTCCAGGGCAGGGGGTTTGTAGTCCACGTACAGGACCTCATCCTCCTCAGGGGGGGACTGAAGCAAGTGCCGCGGTTCCCACGCCCATCCTGTGCCAGGGAGCAGGATGCCACCCATCGGGGCCATCGCCAGCTCCCCCTGTGCCCCAGTCCAGGGTCAGCGAAGCCTCTGCTGCAGGGGGGGCCTGTGAGGGACAGGCGGCATCAGGGTCTGGTGACGGTCCCAGCGGGGGAACGGAGCCGGCAGAGCCCCCCGCCCGCTGGCAGCGATGAGCTGTGTGCCCGCTGCCTCCGAAGGACAGAGCGCGGGGAAGGAGCTTAGAGGCTGCTAATCCGGGCACGGTGCCCGCGGGCTCAGCCCGGGGGGTGGCCAGTGGGCTCCGACACGGCTCCGGGCGCCCAGAACCCGCTCCTCTGGCAGCGCCGCAGCTACCCCCACCAGAGGGGCATCGCCTGCAGCAGGAGAAGCCCCAGCAGCTGGGCTGGGGCGCCCTGGGGTCAAGTCCCCGCGGCCCTGGGGTCAGGTCCCCACAGCAGAGGACACGGCAGCCCCGAGCACTACGTGAGGGGGCTGCGCAGGGTCCCTTTGGCTGCAGACGCGGCGCCGGAGCCTGGCGCCTGCCCGGAGCTCTGCCCTGGCCGCTCGGTGCAGCACCCCGGGGCCCGGCCCCTCTTCTCCAGCAGAGGCGGCCTGCAGCGGGCGTCGGGCCTGGGCACCACTCGGCAGCGATGCCCTCTGCAGCGGGAACCCGCAGGGTTTGGCCTGGACCAGAGCAGCCTCGAGAGCAGGAGAATCCCCAAACCCCGCCCGGGGTGGCCGTGGCTACGGAGGGACGAAGGTGCCGGCCGGGTTTGGGGCCAAGCGGATGCCTGGGCCCTCCCTCCGGGAGGAGGGCCTCTGCCAGCACTCGTGTCCCGTGTCCCGGCCCCGTCGCTCCGGGGCACCCGCAGGCTGGGTGCACTGGCAGGTGCTGCCCAGCACCTCGAGGCTGCAGCGGACGGGGAAGGGGATGAAAACGCTGCTGACCCGGGAGCAGGGCGGAAACACGGGGGCTGTGTCCACCAGCGCTGCGGGTCTGTCCTCTCTCCCTCCTCACACACGGCCCCCCCGTGCCGCGGCGTGCCGCCTGGGCCTGGCCACCAGCCCTCTGCTCGGCTCCCAGCCCCAGCAGAACCCGTCCCATGCGGCCCTGGGCTGGACCAGAGCAGCCGGCCGCAGCGGCAGCTTTAGGGACTAAGAGGATTGAGCCCAGGAGCGACTCGCAGGGAGAGTCTGCTCAAGGGAAGAGCCCTGTCAGCAGGAGGCTGCTCCCTGCGGGGCTGCCAACAGCCCTTCTGCCGGGCAGCTTTGGGCACCCCATGGCAATGTGCCGCCCCTTCCCCGGGGCCTGCCAGGGTCAGGGCAGCAGGGACCTCGCCCCTCGCGCCCTCCTCCCATCACAGCTCCTCTTCCAAGCTGTCAGCCCCAGGACTCCCCCCAGCTCCGGGCAAGGGCTCGCTCACAGCTGGACTCCGTGCGAGCTGCCCCCAGCAGCACTTTATTCCCTGCCCGCCAGGCCCCACGGCTGCCCTGGGCATTCGGGCGCCGGCTGATGGCAGCAGACCCCAGCGCAGCCCTCCCAGGCCCAGCTAAGAGCAAGAGAAGCCAGGGCAGGCTCTGCCTCCAGGCCCCAGTGGCAGCGCTGCTCCCTGCAGGATCCAAACTTTGCCCAAACAGCCTCCATCCCAGGGCACCGGCTGCCGCAGGCCCCGACACGAGAGGCCGAGTCCACAGCAGCTCCTCGGCTGCAGAGGCAGGAGGGGCCAGGCTCAGGCCCAGCACCCAGGGCGACTTGGAGGCGTCGCACCGCTACAACCCGCACGGCCACCAGCCCAGCACAAGCGCGGAGCAGCCCCGGGCCCCGCAACGGGCTCTGACGTGCAGGGCCGAGCCCACCCGGCAGGAGCCCCGAGCCAGGCCGCGGGCAGGCGCTGCTGATCCTGGCACAGAACAAGGGGCAGAACCAGGAACCGGAGGGTGCCGGGGGGCAGGCGCCAGCTCAGCCTGGGGGTGAGGGGAAAGGCGGCTGTAGTTGTGCCGAGGAGCAAACGCAGCCCCTTCTCCCCCTCCGCCGGGGCCGGACCCACGTGCACAGCGACAGTGGAGGACGCGCGGGGGGCAGGGGCGGGGAGGCACCGGCGCTCAGGCGGAGGCCTGCAGCCTGCAGAGCCCGTCGGCGTACTGGAACTGGGGGCTGTTCTCGTACTCGTACATGTCCAGGGCCACCTGGCAGCTCTCCCTCACCACCCGCTCGTCGTCGCTGGCGAAGGCACGCAGGGTCTCGAGGCAGGAGGGGCGGGCGATGGAGCCCAGCGCCTCGGCGCACTCGTGGCGCACCATGGGGCTCTCGGCGCGGCGGCGCAGGGCGGCCGTCAGCTGGGGCACGCTGGCCTCGTCCCGCATCTGGCCCAGCACGTAGCCGATCTCGTGGCGGAACAGGGCGCTGCCGGCGCCCAGACCTGCGGGGAGGGGAGGGCGCGGTGTCACCACCCCGGCACGACAAACTGGCACGACTGGCTGGAGCCCCCCGCCCCACGAGCTGGGCGGGAAGGGAGCTCAGAGCTCTCCCAGCGCCAGGGGCAGCGACACCTCCCACCAGCCCAGGGTGCCCAGGCCCCGTCCAAACTGCCCTCGGGCACTGCCAGGGATGAGGGAGCAGCCGCAGCCTCCCCGGGCAGCCTGTTCCAGGGCCTCGGCCCCCTCCCAGGGAGGGGTTTCTGCCTCAGATCCCATCTCCATCTCCCCTCTTTTAGCCTGAACCCAGCCCCCTCGTCGCAGCACCAGAGGCCCTTGGAAAAAGTCCCTCTGCAGCCTTACTGGAGCCCCTGCAGGGACCGGGAGCTGCTCTAAAGGTCCCCCCAGAGCCTTCTCCTCTCTAGGCTGAACAGCCCCAGCTTCTCCAGCCTGTGGCCAGAGCAGAGGGGCTTCAGCCCTCTGATCATCCCTGTGGCCTTGTCTGGACTCGCTCCAACAGTTCCAGGTCCTTTTTGCACTGGGGACTGCAGAGCTGGAGGCAGGACCCCAGGTGCAGCCTCCAAGAGCAGAGCAGCTCTAGAAACAACCGCGTGAAGAGGCCAAGGGGAGCCCCCAGCCCTGGGCCTGGGAAGGGCCAATCCCAGCTTAACCTGTTCAGCCTCACGCTCTCCCTTACCGTCGGCCAGTGCCAGCACGGCAGCCCGGCCACCGAGGTTCCGCAGGGCAAACATGGCCCGGTAGCGGTCGAACAACGAGCAGGACTCATCCAGGAGGGTCTCGCGGAGCTTGACGACGTCTGTCTCCTCCGCAGGGGGTGCAGGGTCCACAGAAAGGTAGGGGCTGGTGCCCAGCTCCTGCTTGTTCTCCTGCAGCCACTGCAGCCTCCTCACTGCCAGCTGACATGTCTCTGCCACCTGTGGGGACAGGGACACAGCCCTGGCTGCAGGACAGTGCCGTGTGGCACCAGGAGGGACCCAGAGCATCCCGACTGCGGCTGGGTGCCGGCGCAGGACAGGACATCACTCACGGTGTCCCTGCCCAAGGCCAAGACCTTCCTGGGGCACTGCTGCTGCACCCCAGGAGAAACAACATCCCCGAGAGCCTCACCTCAACCACCGGGTCCTCCGAATAGCGTCTCAGGACATCCAGCACATCGGGATTCCCAATGGCCCCCAGGGCCTCACCTGCGGGAAGAGCGCGTCAGGCCGGCACCAGGCAGAGAACCCCGCCGCCTGCTCTGGCACAGCCTCGTGCCGCTTTGGGGTGGGGACACAGGCTGGCTCTGAGCCATCCCAAACGAACAACCAAACACGGCGGAGCTGGCCTGGCCGGCAGGAACGAGCAGGCTTGGCTGAGCAGGCCCGTCCGGCCAGGGCACGTGGTCAAGTGCTTCTGTGCCTCGGGGCTTTCCAAGCAGTGACACCCGCGGTGGGTCACAGAATGGCCTGGCTTGGAAGGCAGCTCAGAGCTCTCCCAGCAGACCAGGGTGCCCCCAGCCCCATCCAGCCCAGCCTTGGGCACTGCCAGGGATGGAGTAGCCGCAGCCTCCCCGGGCAGCCTGTTCCAGGGCCTCGGCCCCCTCCCAGGGAGGGGTTTCTGCCTCACATCCCATCTCCATCTCCCCTCTTTTAGCCTGAACCCAGCCCCCTCGTCGCAGCACCAGAGGCCCTTGGAAAAAGTCCCTCTGCAGCCTTACTGGAGCCCCTGCAGGGACCGGGAGCTGCTCTAAGCTCTTCCTAGAGATCCCACCACCACGGTGTGGGGGCAAGCACCCAGGAGTCTGAACCCAGATGGTTTTTAAGGGCCCTCCCACCCTAAACCAACCCCAGTCCCACCCGCAGAGAAGACCCTTCCCCGCCCCGCCGACCCCCGGCCACCTCCGTACCGGCCTCGTGCCTGACCATGGGCTCCTGGCTGGTGTCCTCCAGCACTCGGACCAGCACCGGGATGGCGCCCGCGTCCTGCATCTGGCCCAGGCAATAGGCCAGTTCGTGTTTGAGCAGCGCCGAGTCGTCCCCGAAGGCCCGGCCGATCCAGGCCACGGCCGCCGGCCCGCCCAGGCCGCGCAGCGTGAACAGGGCCCGGAACCGGGCGGGCAGCGGCTGCGTCGCGTCCAGCAGCGTCCGGCCGACGGCGTCCAGCTCCTGCTCCGTCACCATGGCGCGGGGACGCGGCGGGGCTCGGGTGTCCCGGCGGTCGGGGGGGACCCGGTCGGCGTCCCGGCTCCGGGCGGGGGGGAAGGTGCGGCAGTGGCACCGGCGGAACCGGAACCGACCTCAGCCCACGGGAAGGGCCCGGAGCGGAACCGGAACAGCCCGGGGAAGCTCCAGTGGGAGCCCCAGCGGGGAGATGAGGTCCCCATCCGGGGCTGCGTCGGGGGGAGCCCAGCCCCGCACTCACCGGGCGCCACCGCGGCGCCGCGCACGTGACCCAGAGCTGCGGGGGGGCCGGGCCAGCGCAGCCCGAGCGGCACCGGCAGCGCCCCCCGCCCACCACCGCGAGTGGGAGCCCCCGGGGGCGGGGCAGCGGGGAGGCAGAGAGGGCCGCCCCCACGCGCGCGCCTGCCGCCTGTTCCCGCCGTGCCGGTGTCCTCGCGCCCACGCGCCCGCTCGTGTCCATACCCACGCGTGTCCCTGCCTCGCGTGTGCGCCTGGGCTGCGGCAGGATCAGCAGCACCAGTGGCAGCCAGCGGGGCAGGAACCCTCCCAGCAAACTACCCCGGCGTGGAGCAAAGAGGGGCCCCAGGCCAGGGCAGCTCGGCCACCCCCTCCATGGGCAGCACCGGCTGCCTGAGCCTGCCGCAGCCGGGGTCTGCAGGGGCGCCTGGGGTCTGCAGGGGCAGCCGGGGTCTGCAGGGGCAGCCGGGGCCGCCGGGGGCGGCCGGGGCTGGNGGGGCACCTGGGGTCTGCAGGGGCAGCCGGGGTCTGCAGGGGCAGCCTGATGCTGGGCTGGAGGCACTGCTCTGCCTCTCCCCTCCCAAGCAAATTTACACAGCAAGTTCAACACCTCCGGAGGGATTTTGCCTTCTTATTTCAAGCCTCCTGCAGGTTTCAGCCTGACAGAAGCTCCCAGGACAGGGACACACAGCCCCACTCCCCCATTTCCTCACACAGCCCACCCCAGCAGACCGCTCAAAGCCAGGAAGAGAGCACAGAATGCAATGCACTGCCCGCACCCACCGTGGCAGGGACAGCACGCATGTGACATGGCCGGCCCCCTCCCTGCCCCGGGAGCCTTTGGCAGACCCTTGTGAGCGGCGCCGTACTGCTGGGCTAGTGTGTGCCACGGGCCGTGGGAAGTCCGCGGGTGAGGACACGCAGGGCTGCTTCTCCTTGCCGGGCCCCGTCAGCCCTCCCCGCAGCTCTCAAAGTACTGGCACATGAGCTCGCGCACTTGCTCGGCCTGGCTGTCCTCCATGGCAGCGGGCGCAGGCTGGCAGGGCTTGGGCAGCTCGGTCGGTTCAGTGCTCTCCAGCCACTCCTCGTTGAAGGGGTTGTCGTGAGCTTCGCAGATGTTGTGCAGGATGCAGCAGGCGAGGACAAGGGTGGGCAGCAGCTCCAGGCTGCAGTCGTCGCACTTGAGGAGGATCTGCCAGCGCGCCTTCAGGCGCAGGAAGGCGTTCTCGATCACGCTGTGCGCCCGCTTCAGGCGGTAGTTGAACTGCAGCTGCCGCTGGGTGAGGTCCTTGTCCTCCTGGTAGGGCTTGAGGATCCAGTCTTGCAAGGGGTAGGTGGCATCTCCCAGCAGCACGTACTTCTGTGCCTTCCCCATGAAGTGTTTGGGAGGGTTGGGGCACAGCCGGCCCTCCTTGGCCAGCACCCACAGGCTCGAGCTCTCCAGGACCGCGCTGTTCTCCATGCTGCCAGGGAAGGCAGTGGAGACGTCCCAGAACTGCCCCAGCCCGTCCACCGTGGCCTGGGTGAGGATGGAGTGCCAGCCCTGGCCGTTGCAGTAGTCGGCGCTGAGGCGCAGGGGCGGGTGGATGGCGATGTGGAGGCTGTCCAGGGCGCCGATGCAGTGTGGGAAGCCCCAGCGGGCGCGGAAGATGCGCACCATGTTCTCTAGCTCCTTCTCGTCGGGCAGCCGCAGGTAGAGGGGCTTCAGCAGCAAGACAACGGCGTAGGTCACCTCCCGGACACATGTCTGCACTGTGGTGGGCCCGACACCAAACAGTGGGCTCAGAGTCTGGTACTCCACGTTGGTGGCCAAGTGCCACAGGGCCACGGCCACCCTCTTCTCCAGGGGCAGGGTGCAGTGGAAGTGGGAGCTGTGCGGAGCCAGCCCGGGCCTCAGCCTGTTGCAGACATAGAAGAAGGTCTCCTTGGACATCCGAAACTTCTCCAGCCAGTCCTGGGGCCCAAACTCCTTCAGGACCACCCGCTCCCACCAGTCAGCACTCCTGACGCTGGGCCAGGCGCGGGGGTAGAAGTAGCAGCTGGTTCTTCTCCGGCGAGCGATCAGGAGCTGCGGCACGGTGAGGAGAAAAGAGGGGAGTGAGACAGCGCTTCCCGAGTGCCCACACGGCACTTTCTGCAGCCCCAGCGCTGAAGATCACCCCGCTCAAGCGACCTGCGCAAGGCACTGAGGGCACCCCCCCCATCGTGGCCAGCGGCACAACCACTCAGTCAAGATTTCCTGTTCCTGGGAAGCACCACTGCGAACCCACTGGGCAACAGCCATGACCCTGGACACAATGCCCAGGTACCCCAGACGAGGCACCCTCTGGAAAGGTCCTTTTTTGGGGCAACTGCTTGCTCTGCAACTGCGTGAGCTGCAGGCCTGGCTATGGTTTGGGAGCGAGGACCTGCGCTGTTGGGCCCTCCAGAATTGCTTTTCTGTTATTAAATTCTAACACACCCCCCCCATTTTTAGCTGAAAAGGGGCTTTTTTTCACCTTCTTCTGCAACCGCCCAGGGAAGTGAGTTCCCTGTGTTCTCCCCGCAGCAGCTCATGCTAACTGCCACACGTCCCCGGGCCATTCATCTCTCACCCCTGATGCCACCCCCTCTCCATGTCCCCACGTCCTCTGCATCCCCTGTCCTTTGTGTCTGGCCTCACATCCCCTGGCCTGCGCACGTTGGCCAGCACCTTCCTTTCTGTCCCGGTCTCCACGTCACATCTCCTGCCTCCCCCATCCTTTGTGACCTGTCCCCTCAGCACGGACTTTGCGGCCCTGTGCTGTGCCCCAGACATCCCCCCCAGCTTTTGTGCCCCCATGACCCTCGCGGCCCCCACGTTTCTCCCACTCTGTGTCCTCGTGTCCCCCATCCTCCCCATCCCTCTATGCGGTGCCTCGCACAGCCTCACCCCGCTCCCCAGTGCGGGGTCCCCACGCGCCCCATCCTCTGCACCCCTGTCCTCCCCTCCACAACCACATTTCCCCCGCTCGGTGTCCTCATCCCCTGTCCCTGCCCNAAACCGGGAGCCGGGCCCGCCCTGGAAGCGGTCGATCGGCACCAGGTCACGGCGGCGGCACCGGGGGCGGGAGGGGGCGGCCCCAACCGGGGCACAAGCGGGACCCCCATCGGTCCCACCGCCGTGCTGCCACGGGCCCGCCGCCCTCGGAGCCTCCCGACAGCGGCCGGGCCCAGCGACCGGGGAGGAACCGGCACCGGGACAGAGGAGGAGGGCAGGGCCGCAGCCCGCGGGAGCCGGGCCAGGGCCGGGGGGTCCTGGAGGCGCCTGGGCAGGCTGCAGGGCTGGGACACTGTGAGGGGCAGCGAGGGCACCGCCCTGCTCCCGGGTCAGGACCAGCGACCACCGCTCGGCACAGGGTGGGGTGGAGGGGTCGTCGATCACAGCTGGGCTGAGGTTGAGGGGACCGCGGAGCTCATCTCCAGGGAGACTTCCGTGCAGCCTTTCAGGGCTTCAAGGGGCTGATGGAGAGGGACTTTTGCACAGGGGCTGCTGTGCCAGGATACGGGGCGATGGTTAAACTGGAAGAGGGAGATGGACTGGAGAGAAAGAAGAAGCTGCTGGTGCTGAGGGTCGTGAGACCCTGGCCCGGTTCCCCAGAGAGATGGGAGAAGCCCTGTCCCTGGAAGCAGCCCAGGTCAGGGTGGACCTTGGGGTTCCGACCACCCCGCTCCGCGTGGGGACGGCCCTGCTCAGGGCAGGGGCTGGGCTGGGCTGGAGGAGCTGCGCAGGTCCCTTCAGCCCAGACGCTCGGCCCCGCCCAAATCGCGGCCATCTTCCCCACGGCCAGCTCCCGGCCCGGCCCCACCCCTCCGCGCAATGACGTCAGCGCGCCCCGGACGCTCCTCCCCGCTCCGCGCGCGCAGCGGTTGCTATGGCTCCGCGCGCCGGCGCTTCCTGTATTGATTCGAAGAGGGGGCGGGGCGCTCCCGTCGCTCCGCGCGCAGGGGCGGGGGCGGGGCGGCGGGGCCGGCGCCATATTGGGGAGTGCTGGGGCCGGCGAAGTGACAGGAGGAGGCGGAGCGGAGAGGAGCGGGGCCGGGCCGGCCGGGCAGGTAAGGTGGAGCGGGCGGGCGGGCGATGGTCCCTGGGCCGGTGTCACCGCCGGTGTCACCCCCGGGCGGGCAGTGGCCGGAGTCTGCTCGCGGGGCTGTGGGAGCCGTCAGGGTCGAGCTGGCGGAGGGGCTGGGCGGGGCGGGCCCGGCAGCAGGGGCCTTCTCCCCGCCTCCCTCCTTCTCTCCCTCCCTCATTCTCTTCCTCCCTCATTCTCTTCCTTCCTCCCTGGGTTTTGTCGGGAGAGACCGGCCCCAGCAGAGGCACCGCGAGGTGCGGGGAAGCGGCCTCGGGGCCTTCTTGGTTTGGGGCCGAACGTGGAGGCCGAGCCAGGCCGGCTACGCTTTCCCTGGGCCTCCCCGTGCGGCGTCCGCAAGGGTTCGTCAGCCGGACGAGACGGAACCCGGTCGGTGCTGGACGCTGTGCCAGGGCCTCTCAGAGCTGTTCGGAACCCGCCTGGGCTGTTCGTGTGGGATCTGCTCTTGGGATCCTGCCCTGGCAGCGGGTTGAACTGGATGATCTCCAGAGGTCCCTTCCGGCCTCCAGTCTATGCTTCATTGACCAGGGTTGTGTCGCTGCAGCTGCACCAGGAGCCTGTGGGCCCGGTGCGATCCGGTACCGGATACCGTCTGTTAACGGCCACCGCGGGCTTGTCCTCCCCAGAGCTGCCTCACCGCAGCCCCTCTGTTGACTCAGTGCACCCGAACCCACTTCGGGAGCATTCGGTAGGAGCCACAGGCTGCTTCAGCGACACTTGGTTTGGCGATTAAAACAAAATGTGAGTTGTGGCTGCGATTTTCTGTGTCTAAGGAGAAGTGCAAAGCATCAGCAGGAATTTCTCTCAGAAGGCACTTGTCATACGTTGGTGAGGTGCCGTTGTCCACAGGGTGGCTTTTGGGGACCGAGGGCACTCAGTGTCGTTGTGCCTTTCATTAGGGCCTTTGTAATGTGGTGGCATTGTGTGAGTGGCAGCAGGACCTATGTTCATCAGGCTCGTAGCTTGAGTCCCCCTGGAGCATCCTCCTGTGTGTGGTGAACGGGGCAGACTTTCTGCCAGGGGAGTCCCTGAAACGCAGTGAGCTCGTCTGGTTCTGTGAGAGTTGTCTGTCAGAGGGGTTGTAGGCTTTATCGTGTGGAGGACTTGCCTGCCCACCTTGATTTGTAGCTGTTTTGAGTAAATTGTGGCCCTTGTCTCTCAAAGTGACGATTGTTACCGAGTTAGTGGCTTTAATGATGTGATTTGTGCCACAGAAGAGCAACTTCCCTTTACTCTCTTATTTTATTTTTATTTAAATTTTGAAAGACGTTTGTGTATTTTATTGTATGTTTTTACTTATGTTTTTTATTTTTGTCTTGCTGTTTCAGTAGAGAAGCAGAGTTTTCCAGGGATGTTGTGTCAGGTCGATGCATTTTCCAGAACGTGGTTTCTGTGGGCTGGCCAGGGCACTGCTGCACCTTCAGTAGTTTAAATGTTCCCGTGAAGCAGCATTTTGCGTTGCCCTGCCGTTTCAGCAAAGCCCTCTGGACAGGGCTGCTGGTGATTTTGGAAATTGGGTGTTTAGGGCTTCCAATAAATTGACCCCTTTGTCTTCAGCTGATGCTCTTAGCTGTTGGTACTTCATTTAGAGGTGTTCTGGTTTGTTTTGGGGCTGTTTTTAGGGGAAGTAGTGTTTTTAAAGTCAGGAGCTTAATGAAGAGCTGCTGTGCTGAGGCAGAGTTTATAAACAACTAAAAAAATCCCAAACAAAGCCCTAAAGGTTTGGTGAAATGCAGTGGTAGCCTTTCTCCTCAGTCCTCTTGGGAGTCTAGAATGCCTGGCAGAGCAAACCCCCCTCATAAAGACTTCACATCCTTATGGTCTAAACCCTTTGTCCACCTTCATGGTCTCCTGGTTAAACACTGTGCTGGTGATAACCCCAGCGAGTGCCCTCCTGGGCTGCTTGACGAGCAGCCAGAAGCAGAAGCTCCATTTCTCCTGCCTGTCCAGACACTTGTCCAGACACTTGTGTGTTTATGTGGGGAAGACTGCCACCAGTGATGATGGGAACAGAAGTGCTGCAGCTCCCCCTCTGCTTCCTTGGCCTCAGCAGAGGCCGCTGCCTGCCGCTAGCTCAGTGCTCCGGCCCAAGGCGTGATTTGGTGGGATGGAGAAAGCTGTGAGCCTTGCTGATCGCTTCCTCTGCCTTGTGAGCTGGGAAGGGTCGCAGCGCAGACCGGGGGGGGGGCTTGGAGCAGAATGTGCTGAGGCTGACGTGCCCCCCTCCTGAAGGGACCTGGCCCCAGCGCCCTCCGCGCTCGTGGTGTCGCGCAGCACCCGCAGCTCGCTGCTGAGCGGCGTTCCGCGTGCTCTGCACAAAGGCACGGCCGGTTGGAGCCTGCTTCATCGCACCGCAGGAGCAGCGGAGCAAACGGCAGCAGCAGGACTCGTTCAGCGCTTGGTGTTTCTCAAGGGTCTGGTGCCAGAGCTGAACCTGGTCTTTCACTTGGCCTTCAGAGCTGTGGACGAGCCGTTGGAGCAGCCGGAAGGGAGGAGACGTTCAAACCCTTGTCAGCTACTGCATCTCTAAAACGGGAGAGTGTTGGGTGCTTTCTTCTGCTGCCTCTTGTTTTGCTCTCGCAGCAGAGGAACCTCTGACCTCCCTTTTGCTAGTGAGATGCAGAAATTGCCTTTTGACCCCCGCGCAGGAGGTGACACGAAGGTGAGGCCCTGCTGCACCTGCCTGCACTGCTCAGGGCTTCTTGCCTTGTTTTGGGTTCCCTGGGAGCAGGCAGGGAGCAGAGGTGCAAAGCTGAAGTCATCCCCACCTGCAGGCAGTAGAAAGGGTTTTGATGGTGGTGGCTCTGAGAAGTGCCCTGCTGGTGGCTGCTCAGCCTGTGCAGCACAGGGTCTGTCTGCCAGGCACCGCAGCGTGGACCCTCGGAGTGTTACCTGCCAAGGCGAAGGCGCGGTTGTAGCCGACTGGCACCTGGCTGGAGCAAACCTGGGAAGCCCCTCCAGGCTGGGAGCTGGCTGCCACTAGCGGGCACGGCACCGTGGCGGGGTGCCTGCTCTTCCAGGCTGGTCTCTGGTGCAGCCTTGTCTCCTGCCGTTGGTGTGGAACTCCAGCATCTCCAGCTGCTGCACTCCTGGGAGGCTGAATGCAGACAGGAGATGAAAACAATGCCTTGGCCATGGCTTTGAGCCTCCTGGCCTCTCAAGTCAGCCTTGCGTTCAGTCTCTACCTACTGCTGCTCAGCTGAAAGCTGGTGCTTCTGGGCAGAGACGTTCTAGAGCTGAGGGTAGAACGTTTGTGAAGACGTCTCTTGATGGGGCTCTTGACTCGTTTCTTCAACTCAAAGAGAACTTGCAGTCTGTGGACTGTCTTCTCCACTTGCTTTGGGTGAGAAGGAACATCCACAGCCATGTGCAGAGGTGGCCAGAGCCTGCCCCAGCCCGCAGGCGTCACCTTCTCTGTGGGCCTGCAGTGAATGGCTGGGTCTGGGGGTGAAAACCCACCGTTAGCCAGGTGCTCGGCCTGCTCAGTGTCGCCCTTGTACTTCTGGTCAGAGGTTGTCCCCGCTGCTCTGTGACACTAACTCACGTGAGCAGCTCTGAAGGCGGCACCTTGCTGCGTCGCTGGGTCCGGATCTCACCGGGACCGTGCGGAGCTGTTCTGGACGGGGCTTGGGGCGTGTGGCGTTTCCCGGCTGACCCCGCTCCTCGCGTGGGTTCTGCCGGCCGGTCCCTTGCTCACGGTGTTAAACCAAAGGGGGAAATACGAGAGGGGGACACATTTTATGGGCCTTGTTACCCTCCGAGGTGGATCTGGCAGGTCGCGGGTGGACGAGGACAGCAGTACCCAGGCCGCAAGACAAGAGAGAGCTGGGCAGGGGTGTCCTAGTTGGTTAGCTCGTTTTGATCTCCCTCGTTAACAGCCTCACAGAGTTCAGCTTTTCCCTCCCGACGAAGCCACCTCCGACTCTTCTTCGGCGGAAGCTGGTCGCTGCTAATGTCGTGGCTTTCTCCGGTGCCGCCGCTGAGGGGCCGTATGGGAGAGCGCACGGGGTGAGGGGAGAAGCCAGCCTGGGGGAGGAGGTGGCAGAGCGAAGCAGGTGCACGCAGAAGCAGCTTGGCAGCCTGTTCCAGGTGCATCCCGACCGGTGGGGAAGAAAAGGCCGCTGTTGCAGCAGTTTGTAAGGAGTCTGAGCGCTGGCGAACGGCTCCGCTCGAAGGGAGGCAGCGCTGGTGGGTGCCCGTAGCCCAGGCTCCGCGTGTGGGTCCGGCTCTGGAGCCGATCTGGTGTGATACTTGCTCGCGTCTCGCGGGGCTGCAGCACGTGCTGCTCCAGCCCTCTTCTGGTGCCTCCCCTCGCTTGATCCCATTGCTGGAGGGCAGCCTCTTCCCAGCTGGCGGGGGCTCGTGGCAGGCCAGGAACCGGGTGGCCCTGCACGGGCTTCTCTCAGCGCAGCGGCCTCCAGGGTTTTGTTTGTGTCTCAAGGCAGCTCCGTTGTGCCGTGGGGACTGTGGCCACGGGCTCGAATGCTTGTTCAGCGCGGCCAGGGGAGCGTGCCCGTGCGTTCCGCGTGGCTCCCGGCTGCCTGTGTGGTGTGGCTGGTAGCTCCTGGCCCCGGGACGCCCGCTGGGGTTCGGAGCCCGGCTGGTCTTCTCTCTTCCGGCACCTCGTGTGGGTGCGCGGGGGCCGTGGACAGAGCAGGCAGCGTGGCACTGCCGACGCGGCGCTGCGCCCGAGCTGAGCCCTCGTCCTTGCAGGAGCGCTGGCCACGGCGTTCACCTGCCGCATGTTGTAGTCCAGCCAGCCCAGGCCCTGTCCTGAAGTGCCCTCCGCAAAGGCCGCCGGCGCGGACGGGCTGCCTCGTCGTGAGGGACCTTTGTCCTGGACCAGAGGAATGTTGGGGGCAGCGTGGGCAGCAGACACTGAGTGGTAGTCCAGAGGCTACTGCCGCTCAGCTGCCTGTGTCGGAGTCATAGGACCGTTTGGGATGGAAGAGACCTTGGAGATCATCACTTGCTGAACCTGACTGTCGCAGCCTAAGCCCTGACCCTGAGCCCCAGATCTCCAGGAGCATAGAACGTGGCCAGGGATGGCCATTCAGCCCCCTCCCTGGGCAGCCTGTGCCAAGGGCTTGAGATGTTTTTCCTCAGGGCCAACCTAAGCCTCCATTGATGCAACCTGAGGCCCTTTCCTTTTGTCCTGTCGCGTGTTCCTTGTGAGAAGAGACTGACCCCAGGTCTCTACACCCTCTTGCCAGGCAGTTGTAGGCAGCAATGAAGTCTCCCTCCAGACGAAGCAGCCCCAGCTCCCTCTCAGAAGGTTTGTTCTCCAGACCCTTCCCCAGCCTGCGCCCTTTCTAGCACCTCGGTGTCTTTTTTGCATGGAGGTGCCTCAGACCGAGCCCAGAGTTGAGGTGAGGCCTCGCTGGCGCCCCGTAGAAGGGAGCAGCACTTCCTGCTCCTGGTGGCCTCACTATCTCTGGTACAACCCAAGGTGCCTGTGGCCTTCTTGGCCACCGAAGTTCCTTTGGTGTGTGAGATGAGGAGCCTTCAACAGTAGTGGAAGTGTCCCTGCAGGGTGGGCAGGCTGTGGGGGCTGCCCAGGCTGGCTGACCTGCGGTGCCGCAGTTGGTGTGAGCAGGCCGGGTCTCCTCCAGCGGCGCTCGGTGCCGGCTGCGGTCCGGCCCCAGGTGCTGGTGCCCGCTGCGTGACTGGGTACCAAGGCGGTGGCACAGGCACCCGCTTTGGTCAGCAGCCCCTGCTGTGTCACACCAGTCTGCCACCGGTGCCTGGGTGGGGAAGGTGCTCTCGGATGTGAGGAACAGCTTGGGAGCTTCTGAAGAGGCTCCTTCTGGGCGTCGTCGTGATTTGGTAGTTTCCTTCCTCCTTCTAGGGCTGCAGACTACCTGCGGGTTGGACTTCATGAGCGCAGACTCGTGAGCCGCCGAGCGCCCCACGATGGACCAGGACTACGAGAGGCGCCTCCTGCGCCAGATCAACATTCAGAACGAGAACATGATGCCCTGCGTAAGTGCCTGCTGGGTGGCCCGGGTCGGGCTGCTCCCGCCTCTCGTGCCCGTGGCCGGGGCCTCTCTAGAGCTGGCCGCCGCGCGCTGCTGGGCTGCCAGCTCCTGGGCTGCTCTGGGAACAGCCAGGGGCCTTCAGCAACGCGTCCGAGGCCGGGCCTCGGGTTGGGCCGCGGAGGGAGCGGGGAGCCTTTTCGCTGGCTTGGTGGAGATCGTTTCACCGCATACGCGTGGGATGTGAGGGGCTGGGAGCCGGCAAACCGACCGCGTGTAGGGCTCGGCAAGGCAGAGCAGGCCCAGTGGAGGCCACCGGCACGACTGGGGGCCGGACGACGAAGATTCAGCTTGAGCAGATGAGGCTCAGGAGTGACCGAGCGGCTGCTTTCAGCAATCTAACGGGTGGTTGTGGGCAAGAGGCAGTCAGAGGTACACGGGGACGGGTCGGTGGCCACGGACACCCGCTGCAGCGGGGAATCCCCGTGGGACGCTGGGAACGGAGTGCGAGGACGTCGAATCCCGGCAGCCAGGAGCCTGCGGGGTCACTGTCCTTGGGGAGGCTGAGAGGTGGGGCCGTGACCTTGAGCATGACTGGAATTAGCCCTGTTCAGAGCTGGGGGCCTCTCCAGCATCAGTTTCCCCGTGAGGAAAGCCTTACTGCAGTTAAGGGATCGGCACCCCGGCGGCCGTGCCCCGCCGCGGCCTCGTGCGCCCCTGCCAGGACAGTGGCAGCCTGAGAACGAGCCAGGACAGAGACCGGGTGCCGCTCTTGGCGGCTTCCCGTGACAGGTGGGCTCTGCTGCGCTCGCTAAGGGGGCTCTGTTGAGGGGGTAAGCTCGTGCTTGGCTCTGCTGCTTGGGCATCTCCTGCTCTGACGAGGCCTCGCTGACCATTCCAGCCCCTGCTGCGATCGATAGTTGCTCTTGTGTCTTTTTTTTCTCACATTCAGGTGGGAGAGATGAGAAGAACCCTGACGCCTTCCAATTCTCCGATGTCTTCTCCTAGTAAACATGGTGACAGATTCATTCCTTCCCGAGCTGGGGCCAACTGGAGCATCAACTTCCACAGAATAAATGTAGGTGCTGCTCCCCTTTCCTAGCGCTCAGCCTTGGAGCTGAGGAAGCCCCTCTGGATGCAGGTCTTCAGACAGGCCCCTCCTGAAGTCCGGGCCACCTGCTTGTTGGACCCTGTTGCCCAGGAGGTTGCTGTGTGGTGACAGCACATTTCTCCCTTCCAGGAAAATGAGAAGTCCCCGAGCCAAAACAGAAAGGCCAAGGATGCGACGTCCGACAACGGCAAAGGTGGGACCAGCTTTCTGCTGCTCGTGCTCTGCCTGTAGCTGGTGTTTCAGGCTGCTGGTGGGTTTGGAAGTCCAGGCAGCGCCGGCTCCTCTGTGCTCCTGTGAGAACCCACCTGCTGGTGCTGGAAATGCCCGGACCGTGAGACCGCCGACCGCGGCACCTCGCTGGTCTGGGTCGTGAGCACCTGGGAGCTGGGGCACTGCGTCTCCCCCGGTTTGTTGTGCCGTGGTGGAGCGCACGGAGGTGCAGCTGGCTGCCTCTTCCTTCCGAGCTGGGGCCCTGCGCTCCTGAGGAGGCACCCTCTGGGCGCGGGAGTGAGGCTGATGCCATCCTGCTGCTCCCTGCAGAGCTCTTGGCTGCTTCTCAGTTCTCTGCCTAAGCGCTCGCTTGGCTCCGCAGACGGCCTGGCTTACTCTGCCCTGCTGAAGAATGAGCTCCTGGGAGCAGGGATCGAGAAGGTGCAGGACCCACAGACAGAAGACCGGAGGCTGCAGCCGTCCACCCCGGAGAAGAAGTCTCTCTTCACCGTGAGTTGGTCGCGTGGCGTTCAGCGTGGTGGCGGCTCGCGGGCGTCCCTGAGCAGAGCACACGGCTCCGCCGGGCTGCTGCTGCGGGAGCTGGGCTGAGAGGAGCTCTAGGTGGAGCGTGGCGCTCTGCGAGGAGCAGGCAGTGTGCTGGGGGGGAGCCAGGCTGGGGCCTGCCTCTTCTGGCCACCGTGCCAGCTGACCAGCTCGGGCTTCTGGACCTGTGTGGCCAAGGGGGGCTTGTGGTTCCAGAGCAGCCGGGAAAAGAAGGAACTGAGATGTCTGGAAAATGCAGCTGCGGGTGTTGGCGTCGGGCGGCAGCCCAGTGCTGGGCACGGTGCTGACTGGGGCTGTTCTCTTCCACCAGTACTCGCTCAGCACCAAGCGCTCTAGTCCAGACGACGGCAACGAAGTGTCACCCTATTCCCTGTCGCCGGTCAGCAACAAAAGGTAGTCCTGGTTCTGTGCCGACCGCGGGAGCGGCTGGGACGGGACCCCACGAGGCCCTCCAGGGCTCTGTGCCGAGGCGAACCTGGGGGCGTAAGCGGGGCCAGTCTAACACGCAGAGGCTCTGCGGGTGCTCGACACGTCTTGGCCGGCTGTGGGCAGCCCCTCGCTGCCGTGGGGAAGCAGAGCTGAGCTCTCTGCAGCCGTTACCTGCTGCTCCAGAGGTGCTCCCGAGAGCTGCCCGGCCGGTGCCCGCACCAGCTGCGGTGGGTGAGGTCTTGGAGGTGTGTTTCTGTCTTTGCCAACAGCCAGAAGCTGCTGAGATCCCCTCGAAAGCCGACTCGGAAGATCTCCAAGATCCCTTTCAAAGTGCTGGATGCTCCGGAGCTGCAGGACGACTTCTACCTGAATCTGGTAGACTGGTCCTCCCTGAACGTCCTCAGCGTTGGCCTCGGGACCTGCGTTTACCTCTGGAGTGCTTGCACTAGCCAGGTGAGCGGGCACCAGTGTCTGCAGAGGGAAGCGCCTTCCAGCCGCGGCGTCGCCGAGCTCCCTGGAACGTGCCGCGGGCGGGGCGCAGCGCTGGCCCCGAGGGAGGGGCTGCTGGGCCAGGGAGGGAGGACGCGGCGCCGGGCGCCTCTCACTCCCTCTGCCCTGCTTTGCAGGTGACCCGCTTGTGCGACCTCTCTGTGGAAGGAGACTCCGTAACCTCCGTGGGCTGGTCGGAACGGGTCAGTATCGCTGGCGGCAGCGCCTGCACGGGGGACCGTGTCGTGGCTGCAGCTGTGCAGCTCTTCCTCGCACTCCTGGGTTCCTCCAGCCTCCCTGAGCATAGCCCAGGGGTAGAGTAACGGGAGGGGACCCAGGGCGGCCTCTTGTGTCTCGGGCTCCCGAGGGGTTGCCAAGGGGTGTGGGAGGAGGAAAGAGCCGGCTCGTCTGTCCAGCTCCCGCCGCCGAAACGCTGGCCAGGCGTGTTCCGGCCCGGCCCGCTGGGGGAAAGCGCGGGATGGAGGGACCGGGGGCCTTGTCTGTCCCAGGGCTCCTCCTCGACGTCTCGCTGCTGCTTTGTGTCTGTCCTCGCTCCCTGGCTGTGCTGAGAGCCGCTCTCTCGTTGTCCAGGGGAACCTGGTGGCCGTCGGCACCCACAAGGGCTTCGTGCAGATCTGGGATGCAGCGGCAGGAAAGAAGCTCTCCATGCTCGAGGGGCACACGGCCAGAGTCGGTACGAGGGCGGAGGGAGGGCGGAGGCTTCGCTTGCCCAGGGCCGCGTTTTCCGCGCAGGACTCGGTCCTGGAGCCGAGCCCTGTCTCTGCTGTGTCTCGGGCAGTGGCTCCGGCTGCGGCCGGTGTTTCTCCCAGCCCGAGGCGTTCCGGGTGCACCCGGCTCCAGCCCCGCAGGGATTTCCGTTCCCCTGCTCTGCAGGCACTCGGGGCTCTGCCCCTGTCCCTGGGGCACCGGCAGTCAGAGCGGCGGGGTCGGGACACCTCCCCGGTTCTGTCTGTGTGCTCTGCTGCCCCGTGGAGCGGGATCAGCAGGCTTGGGCAGGCTCATCCCTGCAGACGGGGAGCTCCTCAAGCGTCGGTCTGCCCCTCTGCTGGTGCTGGCTGTGGGGTGTTAAACGTGGGCAGCTGTGGGGGCTCCGTCCCGCCGTGACGCGCGCCTCGCTCTCCCTGCCCGGCCGCAGGTGCCCTGGCGTGGAACGCGGACCAGCTGTCGTCGGGCAGCCGGGACAGGATGATCCTTCAGCGGGACATTCGCACCCCGCCCCTGCAGTCGGAGCGGCGGCTCCAGGGCCACCGGCAGGAGGTCTGTGGGCTCAAGTGGTCTACGGACCACCAGCTTCTGGCCTCCGGAGGAAACGATAACAAGGTACTTCTGGGGAGAGGCACCGGAGCCCGGGCGGGGTCGGCCTCTTGGGAGGGGGCTGTTGGAGCAGTCGCTGCGCTGTGTCCGAGCACGAGGTGCGCAGAGCCGTCGCTCGGCCTCGGCTCGAAAAGATCGAAGATGGAGTTTGCTTCTGTGTTCGGCTGATGAAATCTCCAGCTCGAGTCCAGCAAAGCTACTGCCGGGCTGGACTCCCGACTGGCTTTAGGCGGTGCGGAGCCGCGTGCGGGTGCAGTGTCTGTGGACGCGGGAGGAGGCCGAGTCCAGAGCTCTCCGGGCTCTGGCACCCAGAGCGCAGGCGCGTGCTTCACCCAGCGCCATATGGAAGCAGCATCTGCTCCGGGGAAGTGGCGCTGGGAGCCCTTGGAGCGGGTTGCTAGGCAGCGGGTTGGCCTGGGCTCTGTGGCAGCTGGCCCGTACCCAGTTCCTCCCGCTCCCGGTAACGGCTAACCAACTTGAGCCTCTTCCCGAGCGCGTGGCGCCGCAGAGGCGAGGGAAGGGGTTGAGGCCACAGTCGCGGCGCTGTGCCCCGGGCCCCACGAGCTTCCCATGCTTGGGCCGGGCGCTGGGAAGTCGTCTTGTGTCGGCCGCCCGCATCGCGGCCGCGCGCCCGCGGCCACGCTCTGACTTTGGTCCCGCCTTTGCTTCCTGCCAGCTCCTCGTCTGGAACCACTCCAGCCTGAGCCCTGTGCAGCAGTACACGGAGCACCTGGCGGCCGTCAAAGCCATCGCCTGGTCTCCGCACCAGCACGGCCTCCTTGCCTCCGGCGGGGGCACGGCAGACCGCTGCATCCGCTTCTGGAACACGCTCACCGGGCAGCCCCTGCAGTGCATCGACACCGGCTCGCAAGTGTGCAACCTGGCCTGGTCCAAGCACGCCAACGAGCTCGTGAGTCCCTGCCCTCGCGCCGGCGCCGCCGCCCGCCCGGTGCGGGCACCGCGGTGCTCACGTCCCTCTTCCCCCCGCAGGTGAGCACCCACGGATACTCGCAGAACCAGATCCTCGTCTGGAAGTACCCCTCGCTGACCCAAGTGGCCAAGCTCACGGGGCACTCGTACCGCGTCCTCTATCTGGTGAGCACCCCCCGCGGCCGCCGCCCTGGCTGCACCGCGGTCTGGGCAGGAGCGCAAGCACTGCCCTGCAGGTGCCCTGCCCGCGGGGCGCGCTCCAGTTTGCTGTCGCGGCCACGTGGCCCTCGGCAGCGCTGCTGCGAGGAAGCCGGGGCAGCGCCGCTCGTTCCCCGCAGAGCTGCGCGCCTGGCCGCTGGCGGCGGCCAGCAGGGATGACCCGGCTGCTTTCAGCCCCTGGCTGGCCGCTGGAGCGCCTGGCGTGGTCAGTGCCTGCGGGCCTGTGCCTGTCCCCTCGGCCCGCTGGGCTCTCGGCCATCTCCAGCAGAGGCAGTGGACACCAGTGCCCTCTGTGAGGTGGCTGCGGTGTCGGCGCTGGCTGGAGCTGGGAAACGCCGGTGCCACCTGCGGAGGGGTGGTAGCCTTGGCTACAAAAGGCTGGGGCTCCCCAATGCACGAGTCCCGCTTGTGGTGGTTCCTCCCCGGCGGCGGTGAGGTGCCGGCGCTGGAGTTGGCACCGCCAAGGCTGAGCAGGGCTCCTGAAGGCAGGGAGAGGCGCTTGGTTTCTCGCCACCAGCCGAGCAGGAAGGAGCCAGCGGCTCTCCTGCCCTTCCAGTGAGGGGCTTCATTTCTTCTCCACGTCACAAACGTGACCGACGCTCAAGGCTGTTCTCTCTCGGCCGCAGGCGATGTCGCCCGACGGAGAGGCCATCGTTACGGGAGCCGGAGACGAGACCTTGCGCTTCTGGAACGTCTTCAGCAAAACTCGCTCCACGAAGGTGAGGACGGGGCGGTGGGGCTGCAGCTGCCTCCTGCAGGAGGAAACCCAGGGGATGCTCACGGGGAGCTCGGCCGTGCCCCGCGCCAGAGCTTCCTCCCGGCTGCGCGGTTTGCGACTGGAGCCCGAGCCAGCCCGCGGAAGCAGCCGCTCAGCACCGCTCTGTGCTCTCTTGCCAGGAGTCCGTGTCCGTTCTCAACCTCTTCACCAGGATACGATAAATCCCACCGACCGTGACCCGGGAGACTGCTGCCGCCTGCCGCGCCGGGACCAAACCACTACCTTGGTGTGCATGGAAGCCCAGCGCCCAGCCAGGAGGGGAGGGAGCGCCCGCGGGCCTGGAGCACAGCCCCACCGATGCTCATTAAACCTGTGCTTGCGAACCGTGCCGGCCAGTGCTTGGGGTGGGCTGGGGAGGGGCTGCCGAAGGTCTACAGACTCATCCTTCAGCGAGGGGACCGCTCAGCCGGCATCCTCCGAGCCTCACGCCGTCGCGCTGGAGAACGCCCGCGTGCCACCGGCCGGCCGCCGAGACTGGACCACGGCTCTCGAGCTGCCGCGTCGTCCCCACCCCGGAGCGGCTCCGACGTGCTGCTCTGGGTGCCCCTGGCCGCGATGGATGTCCTGGAGGCGGGAGCCAGCCAGACTTGCTCGTGCGGCCGGTGTGAGGGGCTGCGCCTCCGCCTCTGATGACCACCAAAGGGCTTGTGTGCGGTCCCCGTCCCCACTGCGCGAAGAACCTGGAGAGCTGCTGCTTTGTGTTCCCGGAGAGGCGCTGCGGCGCCTGATGCAGCCCCTCCTGTAGGGCAGCTCCGTTTCTGGCTGGACCGCTGCCCTCGGGCGCGCTGGGCTCTGGAGGAGGCCCGGAGAGGCCCCGGCGCGGAGGGAGCACGTTCACTGGGTTCCCGCGTTGCTGCTGTGCGGTCTGGGCTGTTGGTGCAGCCGCCAGAGAGGGAAAACAACAGCTCTGGGAGAAAACGCGCCCCAGCAACAAGACGGCCGGCAACCCCCGAGACTGCGGCGCTTCCCACCGCTGCCTGCGCCGGGCCGGTGGCTCCAGAGTCTTCCTGAGGACAAAGCAGCCGGGATGCGTTTGGAGAAACGAACTGCCCCGTGGGGCTGGTGTGCAGAGCGCGTGGCCCCTTCTGGCTGGACGCCGGGGGCGAGGACTCCCGTTCCCAGCGCAAGGCAAAGCGGGGCTGGCTTGGCTCCTGTCACAGGGGCAGGGGCCTGGTGGTGCTGGTTTGGCTTTGGTCGGGTGGGTGGGCTGGTGGCTTTTTATTCTGACATCGTCTGGGACGAGAGCGGCCGCCCGGCGGCGGGGGGCAGCCTGTGGGGTGACGCAAAGCGCTTGTGTGTTCGTGCTGCTTTTAATTTAAAGAGGAGCTGCCCTGCGGGCAGCAGCCTGTCGCTGTCTCCGTGTGTGCCGGTGCCCTCCCGCCCAGCTCCCCCGGCGCTCTGGGGTGCAGCTGCTGCCGCTCCCCGTCTCGGCAGGGGTAGGCCCTGGCCTGTTGTCTCTGGGTCACTCGGGCAGCGCTTGTCTTTCCTTCGCGGGTTTGCCTCTGTTTTCCCTGGAACCCAACCGTAGGGGTGGTGGTGGGAATGGAGGTGCCTCTCCCAGTGCCACCAGTGTTCTTGGGGTGAGCTGCTGGGGTGTGGGAAGGCTGGTGGGTGCCGCTCTGTTCATCGCAGCCTTGACCGCCAGTGCCTGGATCTCCGCGTTGCCTTCGCGTCGCAGGAGCACCGGCGGCACCGCGGGGAGCTTCTGTGCCGGCAGCTGCCGCTTCTCTGCGGCCTGGTGGCGCCCGGTCACCGAGGCCCAGGGGGGCAGCCGGGCTGTTGTCCTGCACAAGAGAGCGGAGGGATGTCCGAGACCTCCGACACAGCCGCTTCGCCGTCCCGCTGCTGCAGGCGCCCGGGGCGCGGCTCAAAGGCCTCCCCGTGATGCCCAGCCCCTCCCTGCTCCCTGGGCCGTTCGCTGGCACGGAAGGACCTCACGGAGCTGCTGAAGCGGGCACTTGGGCCCGAAGTGAAGGGCCACCGGCAGCACCGTGGGCTCTGGCACTGGGGTGCCCGTCCTGCGCGGGACGGGAGCGAGGTGGCCGGGTGTTGCTGTCCGGCGCCTGAACCCCAGCGCGGGGGAGCCCGGGAATCGCTGCCCTCTCCACCAGGACCGACCAGAGTGCGGCGGGGGCACAGGTGAGGTCTCTGCCGCAGGGCGGTCGCACCCACAGGGGTTTGTGCCTGTTGGGGAGCACAGGGCTGGGGCTCCCCGCAGGCGCGGGGTGCGTTTGCCCCTCGGCCTGACCGCGGCGGCTGTCCTCAGGGGGCCCCAGGAGCCGCTGGGGATGCGCGGCACCGTCTGCAGGGGAGAGAGGAGCGAGGCTGGGGGCTGCCGGTGGGTGTTGGGGCTTTCTCGGCGCGCGGCCGTGCGGAGGGCGAGCGAGGGGCCCTGCCGGGTCTCTGTGACCAGTCTGCGGCCTCGTGAAGTCGTCCCGTGCAAAGGCGGCGTCTGGTGGGGAATGAATCGCCTGAGTGTTGTCACTTCTCCCTGTAAAGAACCTACCTGGCATTAAACAAGTTGTGAGCTGACGCCTCTCCCCGGCTCCTTCTTGTGAGCTGGGGGCTGCTGTGCGGCCGCAGCCGCTCTGGAGAGGCCCCCCCGGCCCGGGGCGCTGGGGTCCCTGCGGCAGCTCCCCCGGCACAGGGCTGGCTGCAGCCGATGAGCCCTGCCCCGCTCACCTGTGTGGGCAGGGAGGGTCAGAGGTGCCCCTGCCCTGGCACAGCTGCTGCGGGGGGGGCAGGGCCGTTGCTAGGCGGCGCCGGGCGGTTGGGGCACCGTCTGCTCCCTGGCAACTGCGGCCGGGCCTGGGCAGCACCAGCCATGGAGCGCGGGGAGCCCAGAGCCGCGGTCTGGCCCAGCAGCCTGGAGACTGGAGTCCCGCGGCCCCTGCACAGGTAGGACCCTGCCTGGGGGGGGAGAAGAGCCCCCTCCCCACCCTGACACTCAGGGCCTGAGGTTTGCAAGGGCCGGGCTGTGTCCCACCAGCTGGGGGGTGCCCAGTGCCTGCTGCAGCCCCATCAGACACAGTGTGTCCCTGCCCTGCTGGTGGTGGGGAGCACGGTGCCCTGACGGTTCCATCTCCCCCGCAGCGACCAGTATGTGACACTGAGGGGGCCAGGCCATGCCCCTGTGCTGTGGCAGGCCATGCACTGGAAGACCCCTGCCCTCGGCTGGCCCACGGGGCTGGGCTGGTCCGCAGGGGAGTGCGACTGGGGCCCGCGGGAGCCCTGGTACCGGCTGCCCCCCACCAATGCCCACCGCCGCTGGCAGCGAGCCCATGAGCGCGGGGAGCGGGAGCCTCTGACCCCAGGNGCCGTGAGGGGCTGCCAGTGCCTCAGTTTCCCCGTGGGGGTTGGGGGAGGCTAAGGGCCCTTCAGGCAACAGGATGGGGGAGCTCGAGGGGCTTTGGGGTGCAAATCCTGCTGGGCCCCTGCCACCTCTCTTGTCCCTGGCAGCTTGCGCCCAGCGCCTGCGGGAAGTCGCCTGCTGGGACCCCACCATCCCCGCCGTGGGCCTGGGACCCCGCAGCCGCTGGGGCGCCTTCCGCTGGCGGGAGCGACCTGTCCCGGGGAAGGAGTTTGGTAAGAGCTGGGGGGCCGCTGGCGGGGCCCCGCAACTGCCAGCTGTGCCCCCTCTTAACCCCACCCTCTGCTTCCAGCTGTCACCCGCAGCCAGAGCCTTGGGTCACCGGGGGGNAGCTGTCCCCCGCAGCCAGAGCCTTGGGGCACCGGGGGGCAGCTCGGGGTACGTGCCCCTGCTCTCCTTCTGCTGCACCCGCCTCACCGCCCAGGACACCAGCACCTGGAACCTCCCGCACCACCAGTTCTCCTCCTTCCAATAAAGACCACTGGTCCCGCACCCGGCCTGGCCTCTTCCTGGGGAGCCGAGCCCGGGGGTCTGCCTGGTGCTGCCGGCTTCCCAAGTCCTGCCCAGACCCCCCNCCCCGTGTCTCACGGAGGGGCAGCACATCCCACCCCCCCCAGCACAGAGCACCCCCGTGTCTCACGGAGGGGCAGCACATCCCACCCCCCCCAGCACAGAGCACCCCCGTGTCTCACGGAGGGGCAGCACATCCCACCCCCCCCAGCACAGAGCACCCCCGTGTCTCACGGAGGGGCAGCACATCCCACCCCCCCCAGCACAGAACACCCCCGTGTCTCACGGAGGGGCAGCACATCCCACCCCCCCCAGCACAGAGCACACCCACAGGGGAAGGGGGCGGTCACGTCTTTATTCAAAACCGAGGGACAGCACTGGGTCCCCCTCTGCCTGCCACCCCCTGTGGTGGGGATGGGGGACCCCCTGCGCCCCGGCCCCTGTGCACTGCTCTCAACTCGGGGAGGGAGCTGGGGCCTCTGTGGACTCCCCCCGCGGACTGGGGGCGCCGGCAGGCACCTGGGGCACAGACGCCCCCGGCTGCCCGGACAGGCAGAGGAAGGGCTGGGAGTGACCCTTCGGCCGGTCCCTCTGCCCCGCTGCTGGCACTGGTGCCGCTGGGTCCTCGCCGGCCTCATGTGGTCTTGTAGCTGCAGGGGGCGGGCAGGGTGAGGGGGTCACTGCTGCGCTGGGGGCGCAGGGGGCCCCCTCCCACTTACCGCTCTGGGAGGCCGAGGTCTGGCCAAGCCCCCGTGGCCACCAGCCGCTGCTCCAGCTCCATGATGCGCAGCCCGATGTACCCCGAGGACACCAGCAGCGCCAGCATCCTGGGGGACACCCCAGTGTCAGGACGGGGGGAGCAGGGCTGGGGCTGTGGGGGCTGCCGCTGCCAGGCTGGAGAGGCGATCTGCGCGGGGGATGTGGCCAGGGAGGGGGCCGGAGCCCCGAGGGCTGTGGGGCCCGTGGAGACTCACAGCAGCAGGTAGATGAGGATGATGGTGTCCAGGGGGCTCAGCCGGGCGGTGGTCCGGGCCCAGAGCGCTGGGAGGGAGCGAGTGTCAGAGCCCCCGCGCCAGGAGCCGGCCTGGGGGTCGCTCCCCCGGCACCACCGCCCTCCCCAGGGCTCCCCGACCCACCCCAAGGGCTGTGGGGCTTTGCCAAGGGCACCCGCTCAGCGCTGCTCGGAGCTGGTGCTGCTGCATCCTCCTCCTCCTCCTCCTTCGCCGGCCTCGGCGCCGGACGGGGCCCATCTGCGTGCAGCCGTGAAACGCTCGTGGGGCCGCGGGACCGGCGAGGGGTTGGGGCGCCCGGTGGCCCAGCGGCACCCGGGGAGCTGCTCCTGCCCCCCGCCGCGGGGCGGCCGAAGGCCCTGCGCTCCCTCCAGGGCCGCGAGGGGCCCCGAGCCCGCAGCTGCTCCGGGGGGCCGAGGGCCGCCGCTCACCTGGCCGCTCCGGGAGGCTCTCGGGCTCCGGGCTGCTCTGCTCCGGGCCCGCCCGGCCGGGGGGCTGCAAGAGGACAAGCCCCGGCTGTGCCCCGCGGCCCCAGGGTGCAGGCGGGTGGCACCCGCTGGGACTCGGCCCACTCGGGGTCTGTGGTGCCCCAGGACGGGGCTGTTCCGCTCCAAAACCCTTCCTGGGGTCCGGCCCCGGGGAGTTCCCGCTGCCAACCCCCTGTTTCCCGGCCTTACCGGCGGCTTCCTGAGGCGCCCCGCGGCGCCCGGGGAGCTGGGAGAGCTCTGGCTGGGGTCCTGGGCAGGGGAAGAGGAGGGCGGCTGCTGGGGGGTCCTGGCTCCGGACCCCCCCGTGCGGGCACAGAGCCCCCGGGCCCCCAGCCCGGGGCAGTGCAGACCTGCAGGTGTTTGCAGACGGCCTTGAGGAGCTGGAACGCGGCCTCTCGCCGGTGCAGGGACACGAACAGGAGCTGCTTGGGAGCGGGACAGGGCTCTGCCGGGGCTGCTCCCTTGGTCGCGGCCCGCAGGGACCCCCTGCCGGCCACAGGGTCGCCCCGGTCGGCCCCGGGTCGTCACCTTCTCCCCATTAGCCGTGCGGACGCTGAGCGCGTTGGGCACCAGCAGGGCTGTGTTGGCCTTCTTGAGGGCTGAGATGGAGGCGACGGGCACCGCCACCTGCGCCGGGGCCCAGGCGGTGTCACCCCGGCAGCGTCACCCCGGCAGCATCGCCCCCGTCCCAGGCAGCTGCTCGTGCCCCCCGGCCCACCTTGATGTCCTTGAGCATCAGGCTGGCGTGGAAGCAGAGGTGGCGGGAGGAGATGTAGAGGCGGCCGTGGTAGGGCACCTCTCTGTGCCAGGCGCAGGAGAAGCAGCCCAGCAGCGCCTCCCGCTCCGCCAGCTCCCCGAAGGCTTTGCGGTAGCCGGTGGCTCGTTTGCTCTGCTGTGGGGGAGGCTGGAGCCGGGGCTGTCATGGGGGGGTTGCCCCAGGCAGAGCCCCGGCACGGGGACACCCAGCAGCCCTCCGGTGCCAGGAAACCAGGATGGGTCCTCCCCTGGCAACCCCCTGCCCCCCAGCAGCCCCGTGGCACAGGGGTGCCCACTCTGCGACTCACCGGCGGGGATGGGGGCCCAGGCGGCGCTGGCAGCGGGGGTTCGCTGGGGGAGGGCTCGCAGGTGTGGGCTCTGGCAGGGGGCCGCAGGCAGGGTGAGCGCCGGGCCTGCCCGCAGCCCCGCCTGGGCACATTCGGGCCCACTCGGCCGAGGGCAGCGGGCCGCGGGAGCCCCTTGCGGGGCAGCACCCACCTGGTGAGCAGAGGGGGCCTCAGCTGGGCGCCCGTGCTGCCCCGCTCCTCCAGGCTCTGCCAGCGCCTCTCCTCCAGCAGCCCCCTCACGCTCCTCCTCAGCTTCCCGGGCATGGACGGGTCTGAGCCGCTGCTGGGCACCGGGCACAGGACAGTGCCCACAGCGCCCGGCCCTGTGGCACAGAGACACCCACCTGCCCAGACCCCCCCTCCACACCCCACACTGGCTCTCAGGGGTAGCACCAGCTCCACTGCAGTGTCTCCCCAGGTGCTGGTGAGCTGGGGGCTTCCCCAGCCGTGGGCACTGCAGCGGCACTGGGGTCACGGCCCGGTCCTGCTGCCCCTACGGTGACCGTCCCAGCAGGCAGCACCAGGCAAACCTGCATCCCAGTCTGCCCAATGCCAGGCTCCACGGGACCCTCCTGCCAGCCTGGGCCACGGGGGCGGTGTGTGCCCAGGCCCAGAGCCCCAGCCGTGGCCAACTGGCTCCGCCGCCACTCGTGGGTCCCCCTGTCCCTCCTTGGAGCTGGGAGAGGGGCGTGAGGCCAGGGTGGCTCCACGAGAGCCAGGAAGGCGCCCGGCTGCACCCACCTGCAGCAGAGCCCCCTCAGCGGGCAGCTCGTGCCCACCCCGCCTGGTACCTGGAGACGAGCGCAGCCGAGCCCCCCGTGTCCCGTCCCGGCCGGCCTGTGCCGCAGCCCTGCTCCCGCTCCGGCTCCTTCCAGAGCTGCCTCAGCCCGCAGCGCCTCCTCCTCCTCCTCCTCCTCCTCCTCCTCTCGGCTGGCGAGGAAGGGCGGGCAGGCGGGGCTGCGCCTGCACGTTGGCAGGAGGCGAAGGGGCAAATGCCAGCCTGGCCTGGGGTGGGGTGAGGTGGGAGCAGCTGCCAAGCCCAGGGCACCTGGGCAGGGTGGGAGGGAGGACAGCAGAGGGGTAAAAGGGCATTGCCAGGGCACAGCTGGCCCCACCGCTGTGACCACCTGCCCCGGGTGGCCCAGGGTCGGGGGGGTCCCCATGGGAGCCCACTGTGGCCACAGTGACCCTGGCACCAGCTCACGTGGCCCCTGATGGGTGGCAAGTGGCACCCGGTGCCCTCCTCTCCGGGTGCAGCCCAGGCCCCCAGCCTCCAGAGCCCTCTGGTGTGGGACCCCCCCAGGCAGGGGGCTGATTGCCCCCAGAAGCGCTGGAGGTGCTTCCTGCCTGTTCTGCCCCCAGACAGTGCCAGGCAGTGCCCGCAGGCGCACCCAGTGGGTGACAGCGGGTCCTGTGGGCACCTCCGTGCCACAGCCTGTGGGGAGGGGGCCCAGCTGCCCCCCAGACAAGCTGCAGGCGGGTCCCCTACCTGGTAGAGCTGCCAGCTGGAGCAGCACAGCCCACAGCTCCATGGGCACCCACAGCATCACCCACCCCCTGCCCACTCCTCACCTTGAGCCCCCTTCCCCTCCACAGCAATCCTGAGGGTCAGTCTGGCCCCCTCCACGGGGGTCCCTGCTGCAGGACCCCCAGAGCCTGGTCCCTGCGCAGAGGCCAAGTGAGGCGGGGGTGAGGCTGGGCTGGGGGGGCCCGTGTGGACCGGCCTTCACCCCCGCTGGAGGGCACTGGGGCAGAGGCCAAGGCCACAGGGCACCCCCCGCCCCGGGCTGCTCTCGCCCTCTGCCCCGGGGCCGATAAGGCCGTTCCCACAGCCCCAGCTGCTGCGGGAAGGGCCCACACGGGCCCGCGGCACCCATGGGGAGCGGCACCCCGACACCCAGCGCTGTGCCCCCAGCTTGCCGGACAGCCCTGGCCCCCCATGCCCTGCCCCACGGGCACGCGCTGTGCTCACGCAGGGCACATGTGGGGCCCACGTGCCCGGGTGGGGTGGGGGCAGCGGTGGGCACATGCTCACTGCCCCAACCCCTGGCCTTGGCACGCGCCCCGGTCCCCACTGCGTGACCCCAGGGGACAGGGCCCGAGGGTGAAAGTCCACGGGGCCGGCTGCACCCTGGGGACCTCCCAGCGTGGCACTGCCAGGCCCCCCCCGGCCACCGGAGCCCTCCCAGGCCTGTGCCAGCCCCCTGCGCCCACTGTCACCATCCCCAGGGCCCGGCTGCCATGTCCCGGACACACGGCCCCCTCGGGTGACCCAGGGTGACTCAGGCCTCGCTGGCACCAGGCACAGCCCCCACGGGTACCTGATGGCCCTGGAGGGGCCAGGGGAAAGAGCCTTGATCCCGCTTCCCTGGGGAGGCTTTGTCAGATGAGCGCTAACCCGCAGCCCCAGGAGACAACCCAGAGGCCATCAGCGGCAGCATCAGGAGCCCTTTGGGCTGGAGAAGAACCACAGACTGGTTTGGGTTCACAGGGACCTTAAAGACCACCCAGCCCCAACCCCCTGCCAGGGCAGCGGCACCTCTCCCCAGCCCAGGGTGCCCCCAGCCCCATCCAGCCTGCCCTCAGGCACTGCCAGGGGTGAGGGAGCAGCCGCAGCCTCCCCGGGCAGCCTGTTCCAGGGCCTCAGCCCCCTCCCAGGGAGGAGTTTCAGCCTCAGATCCCATCTTCATCTCCCCTCGTGGAGCCGGAACCCAGCCCCTTGTCCCAGCACCAGAGTCCCCCAGCAGAAGTCCCTCTACAGCTCTCCTGGAGCCCCCGCAGGGACTGGAAGCTGCTCTGAGGTCCCCCTGGAGCCTTCTCCTGTCCAGGCTGAACAGCCCCAGCTCCCTCAGCCTGTCCCCAGAGCAGGGGGGGCTGCAGCCCTGTGACCCCTCTGGCCCCACTCCAACAGCTCCAGGTCCTCTTTGCACTGGAGACTCCAGACCTGGGTCTCACCCGCGCAGAGGGGGCCAGTCCCTTCCTTTGCCAGGCACTAAATGCCCTTTAAGCCCAAGTCCAGTGGCTTCCCCAGCTCAGCCAGAGCCCCACTGACCCCTGTCCCTCGCCCCACAGCGCCAGGGCTCTGCAACCCCTCCGGACACGGGGACCCCCCCCACTGCCCTGGGCCGGGCCTGAGGACCCTTGTGGGGCAGCAACTGCTCCTCTGGGCCACCTCACTCTCCCCTGCGGCAGCTCGAGGCAGTTTCCTCTCGATCTGTCGCTTGTTCCTGGGGAGAAGTGACCGACCCCCACCGGCTCCAGCCTCCTGAACCTCAGGCGGCCGCAGAGAGCCAGGGGGCTGCTCCGCGGCCCCTCCGCTCCAGGCCGGCCCCTCCGCTCCAGGCCGCCCCCTCCGCCTCAGGCCGGGCAGCCCCCAGTGCCGACGCTGCGCTGCCATTGGCCCCGCGGCCCGCAGGCAAGGAGCGCCCCCATTGGCTGCCATCCCTGGGGGGGCGGGACAACCTCGCAGGAACCAATCGCTGAGCTCCGGCCCTGCTACGCGGCGGCCATTTTGTTTGCGGGCGCAGCCGCCATCGCTGGTGAGGGCGGCCATGTCGCGGCCGGGCCGGGGCCAGCTCCAGCTTCGAGGGAGCGGAGAGAAGGCACGGAGAGGGGGTCAGGGAAGACAGCGAGAGCGGTCGGTCACGGCCAGGGCTGCTGCCTTGGGGTCTTTTGTTTTCTCTCCTTTTTCTCCTCTGGAAAGTGCTGGTTGTACGTACTGGCCTCACAAAACCAGGTTAAAACCAAGGCTGGGTGCCCGCCCCGCTTCCCCGCGCTGGGCTGGAGTCCCCCGAGCCCGGCCGGGGCCTTCCAGTGCTCACTGGGGTGAGCCACGTCCTTCATGAGTCCCGGGAGGTGAGGGGAACACGAGTCCGACGCAAGGGGACAGGGCCACAGGGCAGGGTTAGGCCCGAACCCAGGGGGGTTCCTGCGGGTCCCAGGGTCCCCTGGAGGCAGAGCTCAGCGCTTGGGCCGCGGCGCTGGCTGCAGACCCGGAACTGTGGGCTGCGGCCGGGGCCCCAGCTCAGTTGACTGCGCTGCTGTCGCTCCTTCCTTCCACGCTGTCGATGCTGGGGCTCCCGGCCCCATGGAGCCCCCGCAGGGAGATGGCATCTGCAGGGACAGGAGGGAAGAGGCTGCTCAGCAGCTGGGGGTGAGCAGGAGTGGATGGGACGGTCACAGGACGCACCCTGTGCTGGCATGGACCTTGCGGGTGTCTCCTGTCACTGGTACGAGTTGCTGAGGAGCCCTGCCCAGTCCAACCCCAAAGCAGTGCGCATTCTGTCCTCTCCTCCCACCCAGGACAAGACATGGGCATCCAGCAGGGCAGAGGCAGCTGTGGAGCTGGCACTGGTGCCCAGGTCCCCAGCCCCTGACCCCTACCAGCGCATGGGGCAGGCCCCGACACCTCGCATTCAGCCAAGGGGTGCCAGGGTCAGCATGGCCCCCGTGGGGCTGAGCAGAGGGGCTCTGCCGTCCAGGAGGGCACAGCAGGCGGGCAGAGCCTCCATCTCTGGGGCCAGGAGTGGCAGAAGCAAGTACCAGCCACAAAGGTCTCCACGAGGGCACGGCCGTGGGTGTCCCTGCAGCCTGCCCTGCCACCACCTTTCCCGCCAGGACAGGGCCATTCCACAGACACCGTGGCGCTAAGCCCAGGCTGGCACAGGACCCCCGGTGCCCCCAGGAACATGCCTCCTCCACCCGCCCACTGCTCCCAGCCCCACTCACAGCGGCGGATGCGGATGGGCCAGACCATGATGCAGCAGAGTGTGACAATGGCGGCAATGGCGATGCCTCCGGTGACCAGCACCATCACCCAGTGGTAGAAGCTGACGCAGGAAGGACAGCAAAGCTCCGTCCTGCAGGGACAGAGTGGGACTGTGACTTGGTGGCCAGGGCTGGAGCTCAGGCCAGTGCTGCCCAAGGGCCCTGGGGAGATGGCAGCCACCCCATGTCAGGACCAATTCATATACTGGCATATACAGGAAAAGGCGCAGAGCAAGGTCCAGGGGAAGGAGAGAGGGCAGCGCCCCAGACAGCGAGTGCCCCAGCCCCCCGTGCGCCCCAGAGATGCAGCTGCGGGCATGGCCAGGGATGGCCGTTCAACCCCTCCCAGGGCAGCCTCTGCCAAGGGCCGAGGGTCCTCTCCAGGAAGAAGGTTCTCCTCGGGGCCAATCCAACCCTCCCTTGGCACTGCCCGAGTTTCCCCTTGCCCCGTCACTTACTCCTTGTGAGAAGAGACCGCCCGCCCCCTCTCCCCACCCTCCTTGCAGGCAGTGGTCAGATCACCCCGCAGCCTCCTCTTCTGACTGCGCACCCCTGGCCCCTTGATTTAAGACAAATCAGAGCTGGTTTCCAGCTGCATCTCTTGCTCCCAACTGGGGACCTTCATGTCCTGAGCCCCGGGGGATGGTGCTGCAGCTGCCCCCGGGACACTTACGGGCACGGGTGCAGGTTCTGGATGGCCATCACGGCCAGGCCGTTGGCCATCTTGTCCATGAAGCTCATGGCACCGTAGACGAAGGCACCGCTGTGCTGCAAGGGGAGAGCAGAGCTCATGGCACTGGTGCCAGCGAGAGCCTTGTGCCCTCTGATGGGCAGGGCTCACACTGCAGCGGAGCCTGCGGTGCCCGGGAGCACGGGGTGCCCGGGAGCACGGTACCGTGTGGGTGCCGATGAGGTCGGCGGTCATGGACAGCGAGGTGACCAGGATAGTAGCACAGCCAGCACCCAGCAGCACGGCGGCCCCGTAGACCTCTGCTCCCATCTTCTGGACCAGAGTCACCCAGGAGGCGAAGGCCAGGATCACCAGGATGCCCACGAAGTAGGTCAGCTGCTCCGGGCACAGGGAGACAGGAGAGCTCAGAGCCCAGCTCAGCTGGCACCCGGCAAGGCAGGGGTCAGCGCCTGAGGGACGGCCCCAGCTCCCTCCCAGCTGGTTTTGCACAGGCTGGGGCTCAGCGGGCAGCAGTGTCTCCTGCGGCACGGGGCAGGGGCAGCCGGCACTGCGGGCCCCCGGCGGGGCTCAGAGAAACCCTCGCGCGGGGCTCCGCCAGCCCAGCCAGGGCCGCGCAGGCCAGGCTGACCCCGGAGCAGCGCCGCTTGGCCCAGCCGTAGAGGCGCCGGCGCCTTCCCGGCTCCCCGCTGTCCCCGCAGGGCCCCGCTGCAGCGGCCAGGCTGCGGCGTGCCCAGCGCCGCGCTCAGCGCCTGGCTCAGCACCGGCCCCTCCTCAGGCCTAGCTCGCGCCCCGAGGACTCACATTGCGGCCGATGCGCTTGTTCACAGGCTTCATGAGGAAGGAGGAGAGGAAGCTGCTGACGTACATCACCAGCGGGATGGTGGCGATGTACTTCTGCGGGAGAGGAGGGCAGGGCGCGGTGAGTGCGGGCCGGCGGCGCGGGAGGCTGATGGCGACGGGGCCCTGCCCGCACCCACCTTGGGCAGCAGCAGCGAGTTGGTCAGGTACATGGTGACGTAGGTCTGGGACAGGTTGACGATGAGCCGGGTGGACATGTAGAGCAGCGTGACCTGCAAGGGGACGGGCCAGGGCAGCGCCGCTCAGTCGTGGCCGCCAGAGGCCAGGCTGGCATAGCCGCTTCGCGGGCAGTTACAGAACCCCGGGCGGGGGGGCTAGGAGGGGACCGCTGGGGATCACCCCGTCCAACCGCCCTGCCAGAGCAACAGCCCGGGAGGGCTGGGCACGTCTCCAGAGCAGGAGGCTCCACAGCCTCTGTGGGCAGCCCGGGCCGGGGCTCTGGGCCTCGCTGGGAAAACACTTGTGGCTGGAGAAGGGAGGCCGGTGCCCAGCACAGCCCATCTCTCTCTCCTCCCTCGCCGCCCCAGGGGCACATTCCCCTGCCAGGGGACGCCCAGAGCAGCCAGGCAGGAGCAAGGACAGGTCCCTGAGCACTCTGTACCTGGTAGAAGGCTGGTTCCAGCAGCCAGTCCTTCCACATCAGCAGCGGGTGTGCGGCTCCTGTGGGCTCCTTCTGCAGCAGGGGGGTGCTCTCCTCGGGCCGCGGCAAAGAACCCGCTGGGTAGGGCTTCTCTTTGGTGCCCAGGTGGAAGATGAGGGAGAACACAGCCCCCAGCCCCACCACAATGAGGGACAGGTTCTGGGGGAAGCAGAACGGGTGAGCTGAGCACCGCACAGGGTGCCTGTTGCCTGCCCATCACCTACCCCCAGCAGCCTGGAGGATGCCCGGGGAGAGCTCAGGGCGGCTCTGCCCAGAGCAGGGGGTGAAGTGACAGGGCACTGCAGCTTCACTCCCTCCTGTACCTCCCTAGTTCCCACCCGGGGAAGAGAGGACACCAAGGGCCGAGTGCTGCCCCTTACCCGAAACACGGGGACGTCCTGGACGCCGAGGTGCATCTGGTCAGGCTGCTCCACCTGGAAGTTGAGCAGGAGCCAAGCCAGGGCGTACACAGTGATGTTGGCCATGACAGTGAAGGCATACCTGAGAGAGAGCGGCCTCAGGGCACGCAGGGGACCAGCACGGGCCACCAGGGGACAGTGGGGACCCCTCGACCCAGCTCCAGCCAGTGACACTGCTGAGGCTGCACCCCGGAGCACAAGGTGTCCCGTTACTGGTGCTGCTCCCAGTATGTGCCAGGAGCCCAGGGTCTGCAGAAGCAGCTTTATGACAAGTGGTTCAAAGAGCTGGGGCTGGTCAGCCTGGAGAGAAGGAGGCTGAGGGGAGCCCTCACTGCTCTTGACAGCTCTCAGAGGGGCGTGGAGAGAGGGGGGGTCAGTCTCTTCTCCCCAGTCACCAGCAACAGGACAAGAGGAAGGGACCTCGAGCGGTGCCAGGGGAGGGGAGGGTGGCCGTCAGGAGAAGTCTGCTCCCTGACAGGGCGCTCAGGGGCTGGAACAGGCTGTCGGGAAGGGGCTGAATCACCATCCCTGGCGGTGTGGCACAGTCAGAGAGATCCGCAGCTCCGGGCCACTCCGGGCCACGGGTTAGCAGTGGCCCTGGGACAGCCGAGTCACAGCTGGACTCGGGAGCCCGAAGGGCTTTTTCCAGCCGGAAGGGTTCTGGATGATGTGCTTTGGTGTGGGACAGACTGGGAGCACCGGGGAGTCTTCAGCTGGAGAAGGGCAGCCTTCCAGGGCTTGAAGGGGCCAGTGAGAAAGATGGGAGCAGACATCTCAGCAGGGGCTGCTGAGCCAGGCCCAGGGTTAATGGTTAAACTGGAAGAGGGAGAGACAGACTGGAGGGGAGGAGGAAATTGTTGGTGCTGAGGGTGAGGAGAGCCCGGCCCACGTTGCCCAGACAGGTGAGAGGAGCCCCATTCCCGGAACTGTCTCTGGTCAGGTTGGACCTTGGGCCTCTGAGCAGGGGTGGGACTGGAGGAGCTCTGAAGGTCCCTTCAGCCCAAACCAGTCTGTGAGCCAGTCCTCCTGCAGCACCAGGGGCTCCAGTGAGTTGTGCCAGGGCCAGGGCTCCCCGGGCACCTCTTGCCACAGAGGCGATGGCACCGGGGTGCGGGTTCGGGGGACGCCCGGCTCCGCCAGCGCTCACCTGAAAGCTGTGAGCTCCACCTTCTCATGGTCGCTGCTGACCAGCTCGGGGATGAGGGACAGGTGGGAGATCTGCGTGGCTGCCCAGCCGAACTGGAAGATGATGATGAAGGGCAGGTAGTAGATGAAGGCTGCCCACTGCGGCGTGTTCTCCTGGCAGGCCAGGCAGGGGTTGAAGATGAAGGGGAAGGACACGAGGACACAGGTGGTGCCTGCCGAGAGAGCGGAGTGCTGAGAGGCAGCAGGTCCTGTTTCCCTGCCCGACAGCCCCCGGCGGCTCAGACAGCCACAGCCAGAATGAGCCCTCTGCGCAGCCTGGAGGGGGCCCAGGAGGTCCGAGCCGGCCTGGCTGCCTCGCGCCCTGCTGCAGGTCTGCGGGGTCTAAGCAACATTCGGCCCCTCCCCGGTGCCAGGACCCCACGGAGCCAGGCTCTGCCGTCCCCCGGGGGCTGAGGGACTTCCCTGGTCCCCAGGGGATCGCTGGGGCAGGAGCTGCTGCTGCCTCCCCCAGCCCATCTCACCGCCGTCACGGGACACTCATCGCTCCCTCCTCTTCCTCTTTGTGGTCCCCAGGGACAGGCAGTGGCCACCACTGGGGTCACTCCCACAGGCCGTGCTCCTCGCGCTCGGGACTGCCAGCTGCACCCCGACACCCACACGGCCCCGGCTCTGCCCTGGGTCCTGGAGACACCCCACTGTGCCAAAGGTGGCTGTGGGAGCCCCACCAAGACCACCCTGCCCATCCCCACGGCACCCCAAGGCCCGGGCTCTCATCTGCCAGCCCTGCGGGCCAGGATCCCGGGAAGGCCGGGCGCAGGCACCCCCCCAGCCAGGGAACGTGGCTCAGGGGCTGCCCACCCGGCCGAGGGATGAGCCACCCGGGCCAGCAGGCACGGCCAGCGCAGCACCGACAGCAGCTCGTGACTTCTCGCGGCCCACGGCTGCGGTTTCCCAGCGCTTCCTCTGATCTGAGCTCCAGCTGCCACCAGCCGAGACGCCTGGCTGCCACATGAAGCGCCAAGCCGCAGCGTGACCCAGCGAGCCGGGAGCGGCACCGGCGGCGCCAGTGGAGAGCTGGGTGCCATCATGCTCAGCCAGAGGCGGCAGGGGCAGCCCCCGCCCCCAGTCCGGCCAGGGCCAGGCAGGGCTCTGCTCCCCGCAGCCGGGGCAGCTGCCGCCCCTGTGCCAGCGGCACAATCAGACTTCCCCTCGGTGCCCCGGCACCAGCCGGAGCCAACCTGCCCGGGGCCAAGGCCAGCCACTTCCCCAAACTGGGGGTGCAGCCTGACTCCGACACTGCGGCAGGGGCGGGCTGCTGCCCCGAAGCCCCGCCGTGACTCGCCCCGCACACCTCTGGGGATCTTATCGGCCATCCCTCGCTTGCAGGAAGCGGCTGGCCAAGATACACTTGGCAGGGAGATAAGAGCAGCCACAGACAACCGTCCTCGGCTCGGCTCGGGGCGAGCTGGCGCTCGGCTGAGGTACCACGTGGGAGCAGAGGGTCTGCATCTCTGGCCGTCACTGGAGGTTCCTTCACGTCGACCGTGCTGTTCCCCATCCCCAAGCCAGCTCCACACGGGGCACCCCAAGGGTGCTTGCTGAGCTCTGATACTGCCCAGGGCTGGTTCACCCTCCTAGAGCAGGGGAGCCTCCACGGGGAGGCTGCTCCCTTACATCCCAGGATAGTCTCTTCTGCTCACTCCTAGGACTGTCCTGCTCCATCCCCAGTCCCCACCCCACTGCCTCACCCTAGAAAGGCTCCCTCAGGACCATCCATCCCAGGGGGGCTTCCCTCCCTGCAGGGCACCCTGGATTCCTCCTCATCAGGGGCATCTTCAGGACTGACCTCTTCACTCCAGAAAGGCACCCCTGGGCTGATCCCACTCACTCAGAGCACCCCAGAAAGACAACCATAGTCCTGTTCCCCCCAACCCACAAAGGCTCCTCCAGGGCCACCCATCTCCACCCAAGGCACTCAGGAATGGCCCCCTCTGGTTTCTCACTTAGAACACCCTGGAAAGCCTCATCCTCCTCCATTTGGGGCACCCCAGAAAGGCTCCCTCAAAGGCCACCTAATTTCACCCAGAGCATACCGAAAGGCACCTTTGGTTTCTCAGTCCAGGGAACCTCAAAAAAGTTCCCCTGGTGCCACCTCTCCCCAAGCATCTGAAAAGATACCCAGGGGGCACCTACTTCCACCTGGAGCACCTCAGAGCTGCTTCTCTGGGGCCACCCATCTCCTCCCAGAGGATCCCAAACATCTTCCCTGAGGCCACTCTCCTCTGATCAGACAAGGTCCCCCAAGGCCATCTCCTTTCACCTCTTTCCACCCTGGAGCAGCAATTCTGGCTGCCCCACCCAGGAGATGCTGTTAGTCCCCCCCAAGGGCATGTGAGAAACGCTTCCTTGGGGCCACCCAGCTCCACCTGGAGCCCCCCAGAAAGTCACCCTCAGCTCCCCTACTCGCGACACCCCAGAAATCTCCCCCGGGTCCACTTATTTCCACTCAGAGCACCTCAGAAAGAATCCCCTGGGGCCACCCTACTCAGAGCACCCTGGAAAGGCTCCCTCACTTCTGCCACCCAGAGTATCCCATAAAGACTTCCCTGGGGCCGTCCTCCTCCTCTTCCTCCTCTGTTCAGGGCACCCCAGCAAAGATCCCCTAAGGCCACCCACGTCCACCTGGAGCATCCTGAAAAGGCACCTTTGCTTCCCCCATCCAAGACACCCCATAAACCTCCTCCAGGGCCACCCGTTTCCAGCCAGGACACCCCGCCCCAAGTCTCCCCCAGCCCCTCTCTCTCCCCCGCGACTCCGCCACCTCCACAGCCCCCGCCCCGCGCACCCACCGACGAGGTGCCAGCCCTTCCTCCGTCCGCAGCGGCCCCAGCCCGCGGGCCGGTCGGCCTCGCAGCCCAGCAAGGGGGTGCAGAGCCCGTCGACCACCTGTCCCGCCAGCAGCAGCGCCCCGGCCGGGCCGTGCCCGAAGCCCAGCACCGCCTGCAGGTAGAGCAGCAGGTAGGTGAACCAGAGCGCGGCGCACACGTCGTTGAGGAAGTGCCCGGCCGCGAAGCAAAGCCGCGCCCGCAGCGACAGCGGCCGCTCCGCAGGGGGCCGCAGCGGAGGCTCCGCCATAGCCGGGCCCGGGCTGCACCGCCGCCGCCCGCAGCGTCCCGCTCCGGACGGCACCGTGCGGGGCGGGGCTGGCCTGGCTCCGCCCAATCAGCAAGGAGCCCCGCCAGTGACCGCGCCCACCCCGGCCCGGGAAGCACCGCCCTTCACCTCAAACCCCGCCCCTGGCCTCGCCCCCCGGCTGCTGCTGGGCACCGCTTGGAGGCGTTCGGGGGTTCTGTGATGCCCCTCTTGGGCCCATACTGAAGGTACTGGGAGCACTTCGGGGGGACTGGGATCACTGGGGCTCAATGCTGAGAACCAGGGTTCTGGGGATGCCCCACTCAGGTACATACTGGGGTTACCGGCACTGATCTGTGGGTATTAGGGTCACTGGGACTCTGGAGTGACAACTGGAGACTCCTTGCTTGGGTCTATACTGGGGTTCATGGGAGCAGCCTGGGGTTACTGGTGACTGGAGTCTCTCCTTGCACAGGTAATGGGGTGACTAGGACCATTAGTCTTTGGGTTACTGGAAGCAGTATAGTAGAGGTACTAGGGTCACTGGGACTCTGGAGGCACTACCAGAATTATGGGACCCCAGCCCACGGGGTGCATACTGGGCACACTGGGAGCAGTGTGGGGGTACTGAGATAGCTGGAAGCTCTTGAGTACGTACCAGAGTCACTGGGACTATTATGGGCAGTATTATGGTCACTGGGAGTAGTGTGGGGGTAGTACTGGGATCACTGGAACTCTGAGGTGACTGGCATCATAGGATCTCCAACCGAGTGTATACTGGGGTTATCAGGAGCAGCATGTGGGTACTGGGAGGACTGGGACTGCCCCAGTGTAGGTACCAGGGTCACTGGTGTTGTAATGGAAAGTACTGGGTTCATTGTGCAGAAGCAGTGTGGGGGGAACACTGGGGTCACTGGGACTCTAGGGTTACTACTAGAGGCATGAGACCCCATCTGGGGTCACTGGGAATAGTATGGGGATTATGGGATGACTGGGGCCTCCCCTTAAGGAGGTGATGGGGTGACTGAGACCCTTATAGGCAGTACTGGAGACACTGGGAGCAGTGGGTGGGTGCTGAGTCAGCTGGGATCTCTCATCATAAGAGCAGATACTGGGATCATTGCGATGTGTACAGTCGGTGAGTCTCCCTTTGGGGTGGTTACTGGTGTCACTGGGTGGGACTTTAGGACAGTAGGACCCCAGGTGTGGGTGCACGGACCACTGGAAGCAGTCGTGGCTCACTGGGTTTGTCGGGAGCGGTTGCAAGACAACTTCAGGGGTGAGCACTGGTTGCAGCAGGACGTACTGGGAGCACCGGAACTGGGAGCACTGGAAGCAGCCAGAGCCCACACAGGGCAGGGGATTCGCTGCGCCCCTCCCTTCACCAGCCGTTGCCGCTAACGGCCGCCCCCTCCAGCCCCGCCCCGCCCCCGAGCCCGTAGTTGATTGGCTGACTCAAGGCGCGTGCACG
>VXBP01008536.1:116725-137299 GCA_013400115.1 Rhinopomastus cyanomelas
TCGCGGCGCGCCCCCGCGCCGCCCTGGGGGGCCGCGGCCGCCGTTTCCGCCCCGCCCCCTCCCTCGGCCGCTTTACTCCGACGTCACCAGTCCCGACCAATCCGCGTTGGACTACAGCTCCCACGGCTAGGCGCGACCGGCCAATCAGGAGTGGCAAGGCGGGCCGCTCATTTGCATAATAGTAGGGGGGCGGAGCGAGGCAGGGAAGAGCGGCGGCGGCTGGAAGGTCCGGGCGAGANCCGGCCCCAGCTCTGCCCCCTCCTCCCGCAGGAGCCCAGCAGCGTCGGAAGGCCCATGGCTCACCCGGCCAAGCAGCCGCCCGCCGCCATGATGTGAGTGACCCCCCCCGGCATCCTCCTTTGTCCCCTGCTGGGACCTCCGAGCCCGGGCAGCGCCGTGGGCAGGGAACCCCGCGCACCCCGAGCCCCGTCTGACCCGCCCGTGGCTGCGGCCGGGGCTGGAGTAGCCGCAGCCTCCGCGGGCAGCCAGTTGCGGGGCCTCAGCCGCCTCCCAGGGAGGGGTCTCTGCCTCAGATCGCATCTCCACCTCCTCTCTCGGAGCCGGCGCCCGGCCCCTTGCCCCAGCACCAGAGCCCCTGGGAAAAAGTCCCTCTGCAGCCCTGCTGGAGCTCCTGCCGGCGCTGGGAGCTGCTCTGAGGTCACCCTGGAGCCTTCTCCCCAGCCCCAGCTCCCAGCCTGTGCCCAGAGCGGAGGGGCTCCAGCCCCAGGTGCCCTCACTTGGCTGCTGGAGCTTCCCCTGGGATGGGACGGGGAGGCAGAGATCCAGGTGCTGGCCGGGGCCTCCTGGGATCTGCCCTTGGAGCTGATAACAGCATCCCGAGGCTGAGCCGTCCGCACGGAGCCTCCGGGACGGCTTTCCCAGCAGAAGGTGGACATGGGCTCTGTAGGCTCTTGTGTGAGTCCTGGGCTGGCTGCTCAGGGCTGGATCCGGGCAGCGGGAGCGCGTGCCGGGCGCCTGTTCCATCCCCGACGACCGGCACCAGTACAGGTGGTGTCCCCGTGGGGCTATGGCAAGGCCCTCGAGTTAACTGTGAGGGTGGCTCATGGCGGTGACAGCCGACGGCAGTAGGTTGGGGTCTCTGAGGGGGTTTGGGTCTACAGCGGGCACGTGAGGTGGCAGATGGGTGCGAGGAGCTCCAGGGCTCCTCATCAGGCTGGGCTGGGGCTGGGTTTTGGTTCACAGACGCATTTCCTTCTCTGTTGGTGACTCTGCCTTGGACACAGGCTGGGTGCCTGGTCTGGTGACTGGGTGAAACCCCGGCAGCAGGTTGGAGAGCAGGAGTCAGGGCTGCCTGCCCAGCACCGGGGCTACCTGGTGCCTGTCAGTGGCAACAGGAACCTGATGGAGCGGTTGTGGCTAGAGCGGGTTGAGCCAGCCCTGCCCTCCCCCTCTGCCTCCAGGCTTCTCCTTATTCCTGGCAACACTGGTGCTGGGGTGGGGGATGCTCCTGGGTGCTGTCCCTCCAGCCAGGATCCAGACCCTCGCAGAGGGTTCCTGTGCCGGTGGCCTGAAGGGATAGGACCCTGCAGGGCTGGGACCGTGGCTGTTTCCAGCCGTGAAGAGCAGCACTTGTGGCTTCAGATGGTGCCGAAAGGCCCCAGAGTTGTCGCTGGACACTGGAGCAGCCCAGTGTTGGTCTGGGCTCAAGCCCCATCACTGGGCTGTGGCCTCCTCTCACAGGGGATTGGGGGCTGGGGGCAGGCTCTGGGGCAGGTTGGGCGAGCGGGAGCTGGCAGAAGCGTTGCCCTCGGTTTCCTGGCCCCTCCTGACGGCTTCTCTCTGGCTGCAGCCATGCCGCCGCGGGCAAAGCCCAACACGGGAGCTTCCTGGTGGCCATTAAGCAGGAAAAGGGAGAGGTGGCACGGACGAGTGGCGAGAAGCCACATGGCGAGGAGGAGGTGAGTTCCAGTGGCCGTGTCCCTCCCCACACCCTCCACCCTCCCTGGGAGTGGGGTGGGTGCCGCTCCCCTAGCGGCCCTTCAGCAGCCCGGGCTGGCCTGTGGCCGTAGCCCAGGGGGAGCCCCAGACATTCCCTTGGTGGCTCTGCGGGCTCTGTCCGGCCGGGGCAACGAGCCGGTGTGCTCTGGTCTGTGACGAGTTGTCCCTTCGCCTTCGCTGGCTGCCAGCCGGTGAAGAAGAGGGGCTGGCCCAAGGGCAAGAAGAGGAAGAAGATTCTCCCCAACGGCCCCAAAGCGCCGGTGACGGGCTACGTGCGCTTCCTGAACGAGCGGCGCGAGCAGATCCGCACGCAGCATCCCGACCTGCCCTTCCCGGAGATCACCAAGATGCTGGGGGCTGAGTGGAGCAAGCTGCAGCTTTCGGAGAAGCAGGTGCTGCTCCCCGCCGTCGAGCCCCGCGGGGCTGAGCCTGGCCGTGGCCCCGCCGAGGGAGCTGGGCCCGGCGCTGGGCGGCCGGTCAGCGGGAGCGGGGAGGGTCAGCAGGCGCCTGGGGCCGGGCTGAGAGCCCTCTGTGGCCGCAGCGGTACCTGGACGAAGCGGAGCGGGAGAAGCAGCAGTACATGAAGGAGCTGCGCGAGTACCAGCAGTCGGAGGCCTACAAGATGTGCGCCGAGAAGATCCAGGAGAAGAAGATCAAAAAAGGTGGGGCTGGGGAGCAGCAGCTGCCTCGGTGCTGCCAGAGCCTTTCGGGGGGTGCCGGGCTGGCTCCTGGGGTGACCCTCTCCTCCTCCGCAGAGGACAGCGGCTCTGCAGCGGTGAACGCGCTGCTGAACGGGCACCCGCACAAGGTGAGGCCCTGGCGGCTCTGCCTGCGCGGGGACTGAGGCGTGCGGCGCCGAACCGCTGGGCCGGAGGGAGAGCGGAGCCCCCACCTGTCCTGCCCACTCCCCGAGCCCCCTGTTCTTGAGCACCCCCTGCCCTGCCGCAGCCCCCTTCTCCTCCCTTCCCTGCCCCATCCCTGAGCCCCCAGCCCCCTTCTCCTCCCTGCCCCGCCCCATCCCTGACCCCCAGTGGAGGGCTCAGCCCTGCCTGACCCCTCTCTCCCCGTGCTCCAGGCGGGTGACTGCAGTGACACCTTCTCCACCTTCGACGTGCCCATCTTCACAGAGGAGTTTTTGGACCAAAACAAGGGTGAGGGGCTGGGCTCTGGGCTGGGGCAACGCCGCTGCGGGCGCAGCCTGGGCGTTGGCGACGCCGAGCTCCTCGGGAGGTTCGGGGCCGCGGCTGATGCCGCGTGGTCCTGGCAGCCCGCGAGGCCGAGCTGCGGCGCCTGCGGAAGATGAACACGGAGTTCGAGGAGCAGAACGCGATCCTGCAGAAGCACACGGAGAGCATGAACTGCGCCAAGGAGAAGCTGGAGCAGGAGCTGGCACAGGAGGAGAGGCAGACCCTGGCCCTGCAGCAGCAGCTGCAGTCCGTGCGGCAAGCCCTCACCGCCAGCTTCGCCTCCCTCCCCATCCCTGGTGAGTTGGGGGCAGCCTCGGGCACCAGCCGGCCGTCTGGGGCACCGGTGGGGCTCTGCACGTGGCGCCGGCGAAGCGGCGGGGTGGCAGGAGACGCTCCTCTGCTGGCGGAGCCCTCTGGAGGGCTCTGGTGGGAGCCTGGGGATGCGGCAGCCCTGGAGCTTGGGACCTGTCCTTGAGCCACAGCCCCGCGACCCGGGGTGGCACCGGGGCTCGGGGTCCCTTCTGCGGCCACCAGCGGGTGGGGCTGGGGCTCGCTGGCCCCTCTGACTCGGCCCCACCCCTTAGGCACCGGGGAAACCCCGACTCTGAGCACTCTGGACTTCTACATGGCCAAACTGCACAGCACCATCGAGAGCAACCCGCTGCAGCACGAGAAGCTGGTGGTGCGCGTCAAGGAGATCCTGTCGCGGATAGCCAGGTGAGGGTGCGCGGGGCCCCTCTGGCCACGGCCGCCGCCGCAGGCGCTCCAGCCCCGGCGAGCTCTGGGCGCAGCCTGTGGCAGCCTGCAGGAGCCAGGCGGGAGAGGCGCTGGGCAGAGCGCGGCTCTGTGCTGCTCCGGGCGCTGGTGGGACGGAGGCTGCAGCCCCATCGTTCACTTCTCCCCCCACCAGCGAGCACTTGTGAAGAGGACCAGTTGCTGCGGACCCGGGGCCGGCTGGACCACGGCCCTGTCCCTTGGAGCTCACACAAGGGACAGCCTCTGCTGGTGCTCTGGCTGCTTCCCCCTCCACCCTGTGTGCCTCGCTGGAGATTGGGCTGGGAGCCCCCCAGCCCTGGTGCGGCTGCACCGGCTGCAAGGACCTCGAGCCTCTGGGGACCAAGCGGTGATGGGGCTGAGAGACCCCAGCAAGTGTGGGGCTGGGCGTGGGGGTCAGCCCTGGCTGCTCTCTGTGAGCCCCTCGGCTCCTGCCACTGCCACCCGCGCAGCCAGAGCCTTCCCCAGGGCTGATGAGAGACCTGTGGGCTACTGCCCAAGGGTGGGTGGGCCCCTTCTGCAGTGGCCCAGGGTTCCGTGGTGGTGAGGAGGCAGACGGGTGCCCTCGGAGCCCCTGGGGTGCTGCCTCCTGGCCCCTGGAGCAGCCTTGTCAGAGCCCCTGTCCCGCAGCAGGACTGGTGCCACCTTCCCTCCCCCTGCCTTCTATTTAATCTTCCCTGGCTGCTCCCCGCTGGTGCCTTGGTCGCCCCCTCTGTTGCCCCCTCTGCCGCCCTGCCCACGTCTCCTTCTTCCTCTGTGCCTCTGGCCTGGCCCCTGCCCTGGAGGCCAGGCACAAGCCCTCGCGGCAGAGCCATCCCGGCCGCGGGCCAGCCCGTCCAGCCATGCATGGGCTGGAAGCCCGTCGTGCGCCGTGGGACCACGGTGAGGGCAGCAGTGCCAGGGCTGGGCCGTGCCCTGCGCTGCCCCTCGCTGACCTCAGGCTGTACCTAGAGAGTCTCTTATTTTCTTACTCCGCGCTGGCCGCTCCGGCCCCGCTGTGCCCGGCGGGCGCTGCCTGTCTCCCCTGCCAGCTCTGTGGCTGCCTGCGCTGGGCCGGAGACGGAGCAAATAAAAGCAGCTGCTTGTCCTGGCCTGGACTCTGTGTGGGTGCCGGGAGGGGGCTCGGGGGGCACCCACAGGGTGCGCACGATGGAGCAGGGGCTGTGCCAGCCGCTCGCCAGCTCCTGCGGCCCGGCCGAGGCCCTCGCTCACCTGATGCCGGCGGGTTGCCGGTGCCTCCGGATCGGGTTCCCGGCGCCAGGGATCACCTTTCGGCCCGGCCGGGCGCCGGTGCCCATCTATAATTCAGCGGCGCCGGCGGACGATGCGGCGGGCAGGCAGGCGCGGGCGGCAGCCCCAGGAGGGCAGCCCCATGGAGAACGGCGTGGGGCAGGAGCCGGGGGCCGCGGAGCCCCCAGCTGCTGAGGGCAGCCCGGCCCCACGGCCGCCCCGTGCCCGCCCCAGGCTGGTGTTTCACACGCAGCTGGCCCACGGCAGCCCCACAGGCCGCATCGAGGGCTTCACCAATGTCCGGGAGCTCTACGCCAAAATTGCCGAGGTCTTTGGCATCTCGCCCACCGAGGTGAGTGGGCCGGGGGCTCTGCGCTTGGCACGGGGGGCACCAGCCCCGCGGCACTGCCTGGCCGCGGCCCTCCGGCAGGACCCCAGCTGCTCGCACACGCAGTTCCGGGGGGAGCTGGAGAAGAGCCTTCGAGTGCTGGGATGTCGTCTCCTTTGGGGGGTCTCAGCTTCCCCCTGGGCACCCCATCCTGCCTGGGGCTGCCCGTTCCTGGGTGCTGCCAGCTGCCGTGTGGCCTGGAGCAGAGGGCAGGGTGCGGGGCCGGGTTCCTGCGTGGGCTGGGAAGTCCCGGACCCCGCCGGCCGTGCCCGCGGCTGGTTCCTACCCTGCCAGGGCGCTGATGGGCGTCCCCGGGGCAGATCCTCTTCTGCACCCTCAACACGCACAAGGTCGACATGCAGAAGCTGCTGGGGGGGCAGATCGGCCTCGAGGACTTCATCTTCGCCCACGTCCGCGGGGAGACCAAGGAGGTGGAGGTCACCAAGACCGAGGACGCCCTCGGCCTCACCATCACGGACAACGGGGCCGGCTACGCCTTCATCAAGGTGACCCCCCGCCCCAGTGGGGCTGGGCTGGGGCAGCCCTAGTGTCTCCCCTGCTGGGACCCCACCTCTGGGACCCTTCTGGATCCACCCCGGCCCCTCCAGGGTGCAGGTTGGGGGGCGCTGGCCCGCGGAGCTGGTTTTGGGGGGCGCGGGCCGGGGTCCGCGTTCGCGCCCTCACGTCCCCGCGCCGGCGCCCAGAGGATCAAGGAGGGCAGCGTCATCAACCGGCTGCAGAGCGTGAGCGTCGGGGACAGCATCGAGGCCATCAACGACCAGAGCATCGTGGGCTGCCGCCACTACGAGGTCGCCCGGATGCTGCGGGAGCTGCCCCGGGCCCAGCCCTTCACCCTGCGCCTGGTGCAGCCCAAGAAGGCCTTCGGTGAGGCGGGGGGGGACTGCTCCTGCCCCGGGCACTGCGGGGCTCCCGCGGGGGGCGCCCCCCCGGGATCTGCCCCCCCTGCGTGCACCCCGACCCTGCGCCCCTGCACCCCTGCCTGGCGGCTGTCGGGGGTCTCCGCAGCCGCTCTGCTCTCAACCCCCCCCCCCCCCCGCGGGGGGGGCGGGGGGGGGCCCCCNNNNCGTGGGTGCTGTCGTGGGTACCCCACGAGCATACGCACCCCCGCCCTGCACCCCTGGGCGCAAGCACCCCTTCCTTGCCCGCCCTGGGGTGCCCGCGGGCTTGGGCGGTGGCCGGGGCGGGGGGCAGCGAGCGGCTCTCCTGCCACCCGCCCCCTCAGCGCCCCCCTCCTCGCCCACCGCGGGCACAGACATGATCGGGCAGCGGACACGGAGCTGCAAGGCCCCGGGCGAGGGCCGAGCGGGCAGCGGGAGGGAGACGCTGCGGCTGCGGGCACAGGGCGCCGCCACGCTGGAGGAGGGGGTGAGACCCGCCGGACCCCCGCCCCGAGCTCGGGGCGAGCCCAATGCCCGCGGGTGCCTCACGGGGCGCCCCCGCACGCAGCACCCCCGGGCGCAGCCACCCGCTGGGTCTGTCGCCCCCAGCCCACCCCGCTCGAAGAAGAAGCCGCTCGGCGAGTGGACGACCTGCTGGAGAGCTACATGGGCATCCGCGACGGCGAGCTGGGTGCGTGGGTTCGGGGGCGCGGGGTGCCCGCCCCGGGCGTGGGGTGCCCGCCCCTGACCCCCGGCCCGCTCCTGCTCCGCAGCTTCGACCATGGTGGAGGCGGCCAGGGGCAGCCCCAGCGCGGAACAGCTCGCCCGCGGCTTGGACTCGGTGCTGGGCGAGTTCGCCTTCCCCGCGGAGTTCGTGGCCGAGGTGTGGGCGGCCGTTGGCCACCGCAAGGAGCAGCGAGAGTAGCGCTGGGCGGGGGCGGTGCTGCTCGCCCACGGCCCCTCCCCTCGGAGGTCCCCATCCTGCCCCCGCACCCCGCTGCGCCCACGAGCGTCCCCCAGGCTGGGGGGCAGCAGTGGGACCCGGCCCAGCCCCGTCCCCTGCGACCGCCCGACACCCCCTCGGGCAGCGGCTGCGGGTCATTAAAGCGGAGCCGGGAGGAGCCGGGAGCCTTCGTGGCGGCCGTGGGGCTGGGACCCTGGGGGGCCCCGTGGCCACGGAGCGGCCGGGGCTGGGCTTTATTGGGGGGTCACTGGGCGGGGGACGAGAACAGGGAGCAGCCTCGTGTCCTCTGCCGCGACCTCAGGGCAGGCGGGTCCCCATGGACGCGGATGGGTCTCCATCGGGGCATGGGTGGGTCCCCATGGGCGCGGGTGGGTCCCCATGGGCGCGAGCAGGTCCCCATGGGCGCGGGCGGATCCCCATAGGCGCGGGTGGGTCTCCATCGGGGCATGGGTGGGTCCCCATGGGCGCGAGCAGGTCCCCATGGGCGCGGGCGGATCCCCATAGGCGCGGGTGGGTCTCCATCGGGGCATGGGTGGGTCCCCATGGGCGCGAGCAGGTCCCCATGGGNCCCTAGGGGCGCGGGTGGGTCCCCAGGGGCGCGGGTGGGTCCCCATGGGCGCGAGCGGGTCCCCATGGGCGAGGGTGGGTCCCCATGGGCGCGAGCAGGTCCCCATAGGCGCGGGCGGATCCCCATGGGCGCGGGCGGATCCCCACGGGCGCGGGTGGGTCCCCATAGGCGCGGGTGGGTCCCCATGGGCGCGGGTGGGTCCCCATGGGCGCGGGTGGGTCCCCATGGGTGCGGGTGATGGGGACAATGATACAACCAGGAGGGGTGAGATGGGGGGCTGCCCCCCCACTAGTGCAGGACAGAGCCAGCAGGGAGTTTGCGGCTCAGGGAGGGGTTGAGGACGGGGTAGAGGGAGACGATGGAGGGCCGGGGGCGCAGGCTGGGCCGGCGCAGGCTGGGGTAGATGCGCTGCAGCACCGCCCTGCGGAACAGGATGTAGACCCAGGGGTCCAGGATCTGGTTCCAGGTGACCATGCGGATGTAGATGAGCAGCAGCTTCTGTGTCTCCACGGGCAGCACCTGCAGCTGGCCCTGGGCTGGCAGCTGCTGCAGCACCGTCTGCACGATGAAGATCTGCGGGAGGGGAGAGGGCGAGGGCTCAGCTTGGGGGTCCATGCGGAGGCAGGGAGCTGCCTCGGGGGAGGGATGATGATGAGGGTCCAGGGTGGGCATCAAGCCAGGTGGAGAGGGGTCCCAGGATGGTTTGAGGGAGCTGCTCGGCCTGCGAGCAGTGCCCAGCCCATCACCCAGAGGCCATCGCCTGGGTGCCAGCCCAGGGTGCAGAGGGGTGGCAGGAGGACACTGAGCCCCGGGGCCCCAAGAGACAGGGCGTCCACGAGGTGGTGGGGCGGTCACAGTGCACAGGAGCTGCACCAGTGGCAGCAGGGACACGGTGGGGAAACCCCCAGACCCAGCACCCGAGCAGGAAAAGCCCTGGGGGGACCCGGAAGCTCAGGAGGGACCTTGCGGGGACAACCCCAGAGCCAGGGCCTCACCAGGAGGGGCATCCAGCAGATGGTGGCGATGACCATGATGCCCACCAGCTGCACCATCATCTCCACCTCGCTGTCGCGGCGCCGCTGCACCGACTCCTGACTGTGGTAGACGCGGCAGAGCGTCACCACGCTGACGGTGTTGAAGACGAAGGAGAGCAGCACGGAGCAGATGCCCAGCAGGGCAAAGAGCAGGCAGAAGATGATGTCCCCGGTGTCGGGCAGGAGGGTGAGGAAGCACCAGGAGCCGGGGTACTGCAGCGTGTACCGGCCCAGCCCCAGCACCGGCAGCAGCCCCAGGAGGCACGAGAAGCCCCACACCAGCCCCACGATGGCCCAGGCCCGGCGCTTGGAGACGCTGGTGGAGCGGGAGAAGGGGCGGTTGATGCCCAAGAAGCGCTCACCAGCCATGGTGGCCCCCAGCAGCAGCGGGCACTGCCCGAAGAAAACCATGGAGAAGCCCAGGAAGCTGCAGAGGTGGCAGCCGGGGTCCACCGTGGCCCAGGCAAACTTGATGAAGTGGTAGGGGATGATGACCGAGGCCGTCACCAGCAGCCCCATGAAGTCCGTGACCACCAGTCCGCAGAGGAAGACGAGGAAGGAGGAGCGGGCTTGGCTGGAGAGCTTGCGGGAGGAGCTGAGCAGGACGCAGAGGGCGAAGAGGTTGGAGCAGAGGCCGATGAGGCCGAAGGCGGTGGAGAACCAGGGCGAGGTGATGCTGCTCTGCGCGGGGTCGCGGCTGCTGCTGCTGTTGAACACCCCGAAGCAGGTGTCTGGCTGCCCGGCGGCGCTGCCGTTCAGGGGCTCCTCCCTGGCCCCCCACCCCATCTCGCTCCTTTCAGCAGCCTCAGGCATCCTCCCAGCTCAGCTCCATGGCGTGGGGCCGGCACCGATGGCACCGTGTCCTGCAGGGATGAGGAGGGGGTTTAGAGCTGGTGCCCCACAGCCGATCCCACCCTGAGGACCCCCAGGGCTGCGGCAGGGGCCACTGCAGGGCACGTGTCGGGCTGACGCAGCTCACGGGGCTGCGGCCACGGCGGGTGTTTGGGGCCGCAGCCCCACAGCTGGACGGGATTAACTGTCCCTGGCCATGCGGCCACTGCCACGAGGCTCTGACTGGCCGCAGAGGGTGTTTGGAGCAGCCTCACCAGCAGCTCTGCTCTGACGTCAACAGCCCAGAGAGGCCACAGCCAGACACCCCCGTCCCAGGCCACAGGCAGACGCCCCTGTCCTGGGGGAACAGGACCCACTGTGCATTGTGGCTCCTCCATCGCTAACTACTCCCAGCTGCAGCACGGAGGAGGTGGGATAGGACAGGGAGGACTGGTCGCCCTGGGACCAGACTGCTGCAGGGACCAGACCCTACGGCCACCCCCACACACCCTCTTCCAAGGGACAAGAGCCCTCTGATCCTCCTGCAAGCCATTTCTCCAGACTGGTTGCCTTTTCTACCCCATGTGCCCTGGTCTTGCACTGCTGGCCAGCACCATCCCCAGTGCCCGTGGGTACCCGGCTCTGTCCTGACCTGCTCTGACCCCACTGCCATAGCCCACCCCTCCCTGCAGGCCCCTGGAACCCCTCTGGTCCCCCTTGGGCACGATGGCACAGTCTTTCATCCCCACACAAAAGCTTCAGCCATCCCTGGTCAGTACCAAACCCAGCAGCTCATCGCAGAGCCCTGCTCTTGGTCCTCGGGTCCCTGGTTCACAGCCCACAGCCTGGGCCCCTCCTCTCGCCACCCACTTTCTGGCCCCTGATGCGAAGGCTGGGAGCCACCCCCCAGCCAAGGCGCTTTGGTCCCACAGATCCCACAGCCCATCCTGGCTCTGGGATGGGGCCAGGCAATGCAACACCCTGCTGTGGGGCTTCTCCGGGGCAGGCTGCGGGGCTCAGGGTGCCGGCACCCACCCAGCACGGCAGCACCCACTGTCACCCCATAGCTGCTGGGGAGAGGGATGGGGCTGGGGATGGCTATGGGGGCACCTCCCATCCCCTCCCAGTCCCTGTCTCATCCCATCCCGCTGGCAGAGTGCGGGTGGTCAGCTGCTGCTTCTCCCATGAGGAGGGAGTGAGAAGTCGCTGCTCTTTGTCTCTCTGCTCCCTGGGGCTGGCAGCGCCCCAGAGGTGCTGGCCGGTCCCCTTGGGACGCCGGGTCAGGCCTCGGCGGGACGGGTCAGCTCAGCTCCCCAAGGACCCACTGTCCTGTCCCGTGTCCCGTGGAATTCCGCTCTCTGGGAGGCACCACGGGTGCAGCAGCCCTGGCAGCTCCACCTCACGCACCCCAAGCCCCCCATCATCCCATCCCTGCCACGGCCTCCTCTCCCGCCACAACTGCGAGCCAGACCCTCACCCGCTGCTCACGGCTGGCAGGACACGGGACAGTGCGGGGGGCTTGGGGTGCGCTGGGGTCGCCAAGCAGCCGGGCGCCCCTCCCAGAGGGCTGCCTCAGCCGGTGGCCCCGAGCCCAGGCAGCACTTAGAGGGAGTCAATTAAAGAGGGGCCACTTAGCACCAGCTGAGCCAACCCCGGCACCGCCGCAGCCAGAGGCGCCTGCGCGGACAGAGGTGGGTCCCGAAGCCCCAAAACCCCCCGCAAGAGCTGCTCTTGGGGCCGGCAGCTCCCGTGGAGCAGACACCCTGCGGCTGTCCCCACACCTGACCCCGTGCTCGTGGGTTGGGGTTTCTGGAGCCATCGGAACCCCCTCAGGGGGGATCTGTGGGAACGAGAGGGAGGGCAGAAGGGTCGGGGGAGGTCCCGGCGGAGAGGCGCTGGCTCCAGACGGCAGCGCTGCCGGGGCTGGTGCGGGCTCTAATGGGGTTCCCGCTGCGGGCTCTAATGGGGTTCCCGCTGCGGGCGCTAATGGGGTTCCTGGCGCTGCCGGAGCTCAAGGCCCGGGCTGACTCTGCCGGGCTTCGCTTCCTGCCGCCGCCACATCCGAGGTTGGTGAGGGAAGGGCTAGAGACTGCTGGGGAGCACTGGGGGCTGCTGGCTATCAGCCCAGCTCCCGCCCCAGCCCGTCGCCTCCCCGGGCTTCCTCTGGGCTGGGCACCGGGCCGGCAGGATCGGGCTGCGGGGGCCGGGAAGGGCGAGGTGCTGGGCAGCAGGACACCCCCGCCCCTCAGAGACCCCAAAGCGGGCAGCAGTGACATCTCTGCAGCCCGTGTGCCCCCTCGTTTGGAGGCTCCGTCGCCCAGGTCGGGCTCCTGCGGCTCACGAGGTGCTGCCGAGGGCTTGCGATAGTCCCTCGTGCGGCCAGTCCGGCTCTTCGCTTGCTGCAGCCTCCAGCACCAGCCCAGTCCCCCCTTCTTCGTCCAGGACACCCCCAGCACCCTCCCCACTTTGCTACGGAACGGTCCCCGCAGGGTGCTCCCTGCCTCTCCAGCCCGGTGCCCCGGGTACCCCCCCGGGGTGCACAGCCCCCCACCCCAGACCTGGCCCCCACCGGCTGGGGCTGTTTGAGGGGCCAGCAGCTGGGACGGGACTGGCACCGGTCAGGCCGTCGTTGCGGGCCCGGGGACCCTGGACCCCAACCATGAAAGGGAGAGGGGCAGAGACTCCCCCGGGCCCCCAGGACAAGGGGCACTCCTGGGGAGCGGTGACAGCAGTGGGGACACTCCCTGTTGGGGTGGGGGCTGCCCCTGCTGGTACCTGCCCTGGCAGAGGGTCCCCCCCAAGTCCCAGCACAAGGCAGGGGGTGGCAGCCGAGGGGACGACGACACTGAGCACCTTTGGGTGCAGCAGCAGGGTCGATGAAGCAGGAGCGGCCGTGGGGGTTCGCAGCCACGACCTCCCCCCCCGCCTCAGGAAAGCCCCTCGGAGGGGGAACCCCTCGGAGGGGGAACCCCCCGGTCCCGCTCTGGTGCCAGTCCCGGGCAGCAGCCCGGAGCGAGGGGGGCAACTGGGAGGGCACCATGTCCTCGTTCCGACCCCCACCCCCGGGGGTCACTGCTCTCCACCCCTCCCAGCAGCTCGAGCTTCTGTGCAAACGGAGGGGCTGAGGCAGCACCCCCACCCCGGCCCGCTCCGCCCGTCCACCACCACCTCGTCCGTCCGTCCGTCCCAGCCTCGTGGGCTCTTTGTCCTTTCCGAGCCCCTCCGGCCGCTCCCCGCAGCCCCCGGCCAGCGTCCCCTCGGCTCCGACCCTACCTCGCGGCCGACGGGAGTCCCCGGCGCGGCTTAGCCCGGCTCGGCTCGGCTCGGCTCAGCCCCGCGGGGTGGGGAGGGGGGATCGGGGCCGCCGNCCCTGGCACCCCCCATCCCCGCGCTGGCACCCCCGATCCCCGCGCTGGCACCCCGAGCCTCTCAATGTGGGCGCGCAGGGGCTCTGCCGTCAGAGACCCCCGACCCCATACGGAGGCACCGTGCGCTCGGGCAGGGCGAGGGGCCTCACCTGTGGGCGCCGGGCAGCGGGCAGCGGGCAGTCCCGCTCTCCCCGGCGGGGCCAGGCTCCCACCCGCGTTACTCATTTGTTTACCCCGAGACGGACGGATTCCTGCGTCCGACGGGGAGTCCGCGCTGCCAGCTCCGCCGTCCCAGCGGGACCCACGGGGCCAAGGCCCGGCTGGGCTGGCACCGCAGTGGCCTCTCCTGCCAGCCTGAGGCTTGGGGAAGGGCGGCGGCAGCTCCTGGGAGGAGGGGAGCAGAGCCCCCCGGGTGCCACTCAGGTGCCAGCAGATGCTCCCCCGGCCCCGTCCTGCTGAAGGGGACAAGGGGGCTCTGCTGGGGAGGGCAGAGCCCAGCCCCGGGGTCTCCATCCAGCCCCGGAGCGCTGGGAAGGTCTGAGCCGGGCGGGACGTGGGGGATCCCACAGCCCGACACCCAGCGCTGGGGCTGGGGGTGCTGGCGGCTGTGCGGTGGTCCCCCTATCACAGCCCGGCGGTCTCCCTATCGCAGCCCGGCAGTGCCAGCGCAGACCCTGTCCCTCGAGCCCTCGGCGCCGAGCGAAGCCTGGGAGAGGCGATGGAGCTGGAGGAGAAGTCCTGTGGAGGAGCCTGGCCGGTTCCCACCGGGCACAGGGCAGATGTGGCTGGCAAAACGCATCCCCCCTGGGCTTCATGGGGATCAACTGCCCCAGCGGCGGTGAGTGCCCAGGGGTGAGTGCCCAGGGGTCAGGCCCTCGTGTCCAGCGAGCGGCTCCACCCGGGACGTGGGAACAGGCAGCGCTGGGAGGGGATGCGGAGCCCGTCCCGGCAGCAGGATGGTCGGGGAGGATCCCCGTGTCCGTGTGCCCATGGCAGGGCTGCGGGCAGGGCCCCTGCCAGCTGTGAAATGGGGAGGGCACCCAGCCACGGGGGTTGGGGGTTTTTTTCGTCCCTATTTCCTGCGAGGCCATCCCTGGCCAGGCCCCTACGTGCTTCCTGCGCTAAGCTCAGCCCCAAACACCCCCGGGCCAGCAGCCGCTCACCGGCTTTAAATAGCCCACAGGAAGGAAAGGCCACGGGATGCTCTGGCCCACGGATGTCCGGCGGAATGGGGAGGGGGCACCGAGGTGGTTGGGATCTCCCCTGCCCCCAGCTGCTGTGGGGCCCTCCAGAGCAGGAGCTCCCAGGGCATCTGCAGGGCTGGGTGGCTGGATCCTGCCAGCGGTGCTCAGGGCAGTGGGACGGGGCGACCCTCTGGAGCTGCGGGGCACCAGTGCTGTGGGGCAGCCCCTGAGGCTGGGGGCCCCGGGCAGCTGCTGATCCCCTCCACCACGGGGCCGCACTGCACCGGGGGGCAGGAGGCAGCGAAGGCCGCGGGGAGGAAACATCCCTGCACCCCGGGGCCTTGCTCCCGCACCCGCAGCCCCTCGCACAGGGATGGGGCTGTGTGGGGCCATCCCGGAGGAGCGCGGCTGTGCCCCACAGCCATCGCCCTGACAGCGCCAGCTCAGCCCCACAGCGCTTCCCTGGGGGGCCAGGTCCTGCTGAGCAGCCGCGGGGTCTGGGGAAGGCGGCTCCTGCAGCCTAGGGCAGTGAGAGGCGCCCGGGCAGCCGCGGGGAGGGAGGGACTGCGGCCACGAAAGCGGATTTTCCCCTGTAAGGAATTCTCCCATCCAACACCCCTCTCCTCCTCCCGGCCGCGCTGACGCCTACCGGCCGCCTCACCCCGGGTCGAGGGAGGTGGTGCTGCTCCCAGGCCCAGGAGCTGGTTCCCAGGGGAGAATGTGCCAGAAAAGGGGCCCTGGAGAGGGCGAGGGGCCTCAGGAGGTCGGCGGCAGCAGGAGCACTGGGGCAGGGCTGTGCCATGGCTCCAGCTGGGGAATGTCTGTGCCGGGAGCGCTGGGGACTGGGAGAGGTCCAACGGGGGCGAGAGGAGCGCCAGGGGCTGGACGTCCGCTGAGCACGTGTGGGGAAGGGGTGACAGGTCCCAGAGGTGGGGAGGGGCAGACGTGCCCCAGCACTACCCAGCCTGCAGAGGAGCTCCCAGTGCTGTTCCAGCGCAGTACTGGTTGGGGTGGTGCAGATCCATGCGGTCCCACCCAGGACCCCCTGGTTTAAACGAGCCCCATTTATTTGTGCCAGTCTTGGGGTCCCTCAGGGTAAAGGCCAGGGCGGGGAAAACCCCTCGGGAACAGGTTCTGGGAAGAGGAGCCAGGGCAACGAGACCCCCTGCCCAGCCACTGAGCCGAGGGCCTGCAGCGGGGCTGAGCAGCCCCTCACCTACGGTAGCGGTAGCGCTTAAAGTGGAACCAGAGCTGGAAGATGCCGTTGGCAAACTGGCAGCGGAAGCCGTGCCGGTGGGAGTACTCCCACTCGCGGTTCACGATCTTGAAGGCGATGTCCTCGTACGGGGGCCCCGCGTGGAAGCGCAGGATGGCAAAGTCCTTGTTGTCCTGGCAGGCCTCCAGGAAGTACTCGGGTGTCGAGCGCTTGTCGATGAGGTCGGGGTAGAAGATGTTGAACTTGTAGCCCTGCACGATCTTGGGCGGGGGGTTGTCGAAGTCGTAGTGGGTCTGGTTGTACTTGTTCCACTCGAAGCCCGTGTGCACGCGGTTGAAGAACCGCGGCTTGCGGGGCCGGTACTTGTCTGCCCAGAGGTAGGCCTTGCCCGTCAGGGGCATCTCCACGCTGAACTGGGCCTCGTCGGCGCCCATCCCCTCCTTGGCCTTGCGGAAGAAGATGTCATCGGCGCTCTCGGTGGCATCGCCTGCAGGGAGAAGCGACGCTCGGCCCGGGCTGCGCTGTGCTCTGGGGGCTCCGCGCGGGACACGCAGAGGGAGGGAGCGGCTGGCGCCGGGCAGGGGACGCGGAGCTGGAGCTGGGCAGCGCTGCCCTGCAGACTCCTAAACGGGCCCTGCGCTGGGCTGTGCTGCCAGACTCATCCACTTGCTGGCAGCCAGCCCCAACAGCTCGGGGCTGTGGCTGGGAGCGGGGCAGGGCCCGACGTGGGCACCCACAGGGAACGCCAGCGGTCTGAGCTCTCTGCTGCCTGAGCCCATCCCAACAGGGGGATGAGGGTGGTGTCTCCCCAGGCCCTGCGCCCTGAAGCACAAGGGGTGCTCTGAGCCAGGCAGACCGCGAGGCCGGCAGGTGCAGGACTGCCCGTGGGGCTCCTACCTGTGACCTGGAGCTGCTGCCGCAGAAGCAGCAGCCGGTGCGTGTCCTCCTCTGCCTCCAGGACGTGGGCATCGAACGGCAGCTCGCTGGGGCCCAGCAGCCGGGGGCTGTACTTCCCCGCGTCGTAGTCATCCAGGCTCTGCTGGATGAGGTCCTCCTCCATCAAAACTGCTTCCCCCTCTGCCTCTCCTTTGGCCTCTGCGTCCTGCTCGGCCTCTGGTTCTGAGGACGGCCCTGGCTGCACCACGACGCTCTCCTCAGGATCCAGCCTGGCAGGGAGCGGGCAGAGAGAACTGGGAGATGGGTTGGAGCCCTCAGCCTGGGGAAGGAGCGGGGCGCATGCGCTGCCCCAAGGGAAGGGCTGTGTACCTGTCGCTGGGGGATGCTGGCTCCTGCTTGATGATGGGGAAGAGCGGTTCGCTCTCCACCCCCTGCTCCTGCTTCAGCTTGTAGAGCTTCTGGCGCAGCACGTCCTGGTGCCGCTCCCGCAGCCTGTCGAGGGGAGACGAGCCGTCAGGCCCCACCTCGTGCCCCGACTGTGGCCCCCTCCTCACGGGGCAGCACCTGCTGGCTTTCGTGTGGTTTCGGGCTGAACAGCCCTCAGGCCGGCTCCACTCTGCAGACCGCTCACCAGTGCAAAAAGGACCGCTCAGCCCTTCTCTCCTCCTGGTGCAACCGACCGCCTCGGAAGTCACCAAAGCCCTCCGGCAACGACCTCAGGTTTGTGCCTCCCGCCTCTGCCCCCGGCGGGGTCTGCACCCCGCTCCGCGTAGCCCCAGCCAGCGTCCCCAGCCAGCGTCCCCGCTCGCACCTGGCCCGAGCCATGTAGGCCTTCAGCTGCTGCAGCAGGCTCTCCCAGTAGCCAATGTCGAGGTTGGGGCCGCCCGCCCGGATCTTGCTCTCAATGCCCTGGTACAGCACCTGCAGCTGGTTGTAGGTCTTCCCCTTGAACACGGACTGCACGTCCGAGCTGACGGAGGCGTTGACGCCGTCCCGGCGCTCTCCTGACCAGGGATGGGAGGGCTGAGCCAGGCTCAGGCTCCGCGTGCTGGGTCTGTCCTCCCCCAGCCCTCCTGAGCTGCCCCCGAGCAGGGGGTGGCTGCCAGACCCACAGACGCCGGGCACACGCAGCAGAGCCCTGCCCTCCTGCTTACCGGGCCCTCCCTTCCCAGAGGCCTCCAGCTTGCGAAGCTTGGCGATCTCATCTTCTGTGATGATGGTCATGTCCCTCCAGAAGTCCACGTTCTTCCCCTGCTCCAGCTCCATGTAGACCTGCAGGCAGGAGACAGGCAGGACATCAGGCAGCTGCTCCGCACCACGGGCAGGGGAGCGGAGCCAAGGGACAGGCCTTGAGCTGCTGCCCCTCGGGCAGCCCTGGCACAGGGGCAGCCAGGCTGGCACCTGGATGTCCTCCACCAGATCCTCCATGTCGGAGACAGTCAGGCCGTTCAGGAAGGTGTAGGGCTCGTGCATCTCCACGGCCAGGTCGTCGTCCTCCGCGCTGATGTACTTGGCCAGAAGGTCGATGGGTTTTGCCCTGCCGTCGCGAATGCGGATCTTGGACCTGAGCGAGAGGAGGGGCACAGTGAGCGGCGCCGCCGTCCGCCGGCGCCCGCCGGCCCGGCCCGCGCAGCCGCACACCCACCGCAGCTTGGCCTGCTGCAGGTGGAAGTTGTCCTCCTGCTCCTCCCAGGTTTTGAAGTGCTCTGCCTCCTTCTCCCGCTGCAGCATCTCCAGCTCCTGCTCCCGCATTGCCTTCTCCCGCTCCCGCTCCAGGCGCAGCTGCTTCACCTGGCCAGGGTGGAACGAGACACGAAGCCACTGTGGGCGGGCAACCCACGCAGGACACAGCCCCGATCCCCCTCGCCGGGATCACCTGCCTCAGCATCGGCCCAAGGCATCCAGGGAGCTGGGAGCCACATGGAAGGAGAAGCCAGCGTGGGCAACTGAGGCCAGGCCTCTAGCCTTTGGGAGGACAAGGGACAAAGGCACCAGCGAGTGCCTCAGTGCCATCAGCTGGCACTTGCCTCCTCAGCACCTCCTGAGCTGGACTCAGGTCCTAGAGACGAGCTCTGGAACGGCAGGAGTCTGTGTGCTGTGGCCCCCTTGATCCTACAGGCACCCCCAGTAAGAACAAAGGGACTGCCAGGTCAGTAACTGGGAGAACTGGGGGTTCTCTGTCAGATGTAAGAGGGAGAGGACATCTGACCCCACCTTCTGCAGCTCTAGGCGATTGTCCTCCTGGATTCGCTTGTTCCTCTCCTTCAGCTCCTTCTCATCTAGGTGGCTGATGCCTTTCTTTTCCAGAGCCTGAAATAGAGGGGTCAAGTGAAGCCAGGATACCCAGGGACCTCCACAGCCTGTCGCTGGGCAGTGATCTCTAATCCTGTAAAACACCCCAAACCCTCAGATCCTACTTCAGAAGAGCCTCAAACCCAGGCTCAGCCCAAGGGGACCTCCTGACCTGCCCGACACTAACACACCAGTCAACACTGTCCACCACTCAACCTGCAGCTCCCAACAGGTTCTGGTCCCTCTCTTGCACCCTGAACCACCTCCTCATCCCACACCCTGGCTACAGACCTTGGTCTTCAAGAAGGAGGCGGTAAACTGCCACCGAGTTTGTCAGAAGTACCCAGCTGCTGCCCCAGGTGACTGCTTAAGCAGAGGTTTCCCCCCCTGATCCCACAGTGCTTCTCTGCCCTGATCTTCCTGGTGACTGCAGCAGCACAATTACCTTTCAGCGGCCTCAGAGAATCCCAGATTGGTGGGGTTAAAAGGGACCTCTGGGGATCACCCAGTCCAGCCCCCCATGCCAGAGCAGGATCCCGCAGGAGCAGCCCAGGAGGGTTTGGGATCTCTCCAGAGCAGGAGACTCCACAACCTCTCTGGGCAGCCCGAGCCAGGGCTCTGGGACCTCAGTGGGAAACAGCTTCTCCTTGCGTTCAGGTGGAACCTCCTGGGTTCCAGTTTGTGCCCAGTGCCCCTTGTCCTGTCACTGGGCAGCACCAAGCAGAGCCTGGCCCAATCCTGCTGACACCGGCCCTTCAGGTATTTCTGAGCACCAGTGACACTCCCCTGCAGTCTCCCCCTCTGCAGGGTGAGCAGCCCCAGCTCTTGCAGCCTCTTCTCCAGAGTAAAAGCTCCAGCTTTGTGCCATCAGCAAACTGACAGAGAGGACACTGTCCCGCACAACAGGCAGACGCAGAGAGCTCACCTTGCTCCAGATGAAGGTGCCCAACAGGTTGTTGTCCCCAAAGGGATTGTCAGTGTTGGTGTAACCCATGTACTCCTCTCCCCATCCCATCTTCTCTCGCTTCTTCCTCTCTTTGGCCTCCTTCTTGGCCAGCCGGCGAGCCCGTTTCTCCTCAGGTGTCTCCAAGGCTTTCATGAGTGCAGCCTGCTTCTTCTTCTCCTCCTTCAGCTTCAAGCGCTCCTGGAGGCTCAGCTGCTGCCCTGTTTCCTCCCTGCCCCTAGAGCGTGGCGGGGAGGGAGAGCTGACGGAGGACACGGAGGACTTGGAGCCATCTCTCTTCCTCCGCCGCTCTCTGCTGCGGGGTCTCCGCTTGTCTCGCGCACGCTCTGAGCTGGAGCCAGAGGAGTGGCCGCGGGACCGCGAGCGCCGTTTCTTCTGGCTTTTATGGTGCTGGTCCCTGGTTTTGCTTTTCTTCTTCTTCCATTTCTGTCTCTCATCGCCAGAGTGGGAGCTGGGGTGAGGGAAAAGCCGAAAGTCAGTCGGGAGATGGTGCCCGGCTCGGGTAGGGGAGCGGGAGCTCCGAGCGCGCTTCCCTGCTCAGGGTGCGGCGAGAACAGGCCTGAGCCCGGCCGGAGCCACCAGCGCGGCCCAGCCGGGCTGTCGCGGCGGTACCTGCGGCGGACCCGCGTCGTGTCCCGGGCAGCACCTGAAGCCGGGGCCTGCCGGAGCCTCCTCGTGCTTCCCCCGTGTCCCCGAGGCGGAGAGAGGGGCCCACCGCGACCCGCTCCACCGACAGCCCCCTCCTCCCCGTCCAGTCGCGGCCCAGCCGCTCCAGGCCGGGCCCCAGCGCTCACCCCGCACTCGACTCCCGCCGCCGCC
>VXBP01008536.1:137315-165477 GCA_013400115.1 Rhinopomastus cyanomelas
CGCGCCTGTCCGGCCCGCACATCCGGCCCGACCCCGAGGCCGCCCCCTGCTGCCGCTCCGCGGGGCCAGCGCCGGGGCCGTTGCGGGTGTTGGGCGGGCGCGGCTCTGGGCAGAAACGGCTCCGCCACGGCCCAGCCCCTTCCCAGCCTCTTCCATTCCAAACCGCCCCTCGCAGGATGGAGGCGGCGGCGGCGCGGGCCCGGCGCCGAGCGTGTTCTCGCCGGGCGGGCACGGCGCTCCCGGCAGTTGTCGGGCAGAGGGCAGCCGGGAGAAAGCCGCTCCGAACCCCGGCCCAGGAGCGGTTGTGGTTGAGCCCGTCCGCCCCGGGCCGGCCCCGTGCACCCCCTCCGGCTGCTGGGCTCGGGGTGCTCTCCCATAGCAGACCCAGGGAGCAGGGAGTGGGGGACCCTGGACACCCAGGACAGGGCTGGAGGGAGGGAGGACAGGCCGAGAGCTGGGGCTCTTCAGCCTGGAGAGGCCTCCAGTGGAACCGTGCAGTGACCTTCCAGTCCCTGAAGGTTGGAGGCCTGAGGAAGGTTGTTGCCAAGGGCAGGGAGCCACAGGACGAGGGGTGCTGGTGTGAAGCTGGAAAAGGGCAGAGGGAGGCTGGACAGGAGGACAGAGCTCTTGAATTGGGGGTGGAGGCCCCATCCCTGGAGCCATTCAAGGTCAGGCTGGATGGGGCTCTGGGCAACCTGGGCTGGGGAGTGCTGGCCCTGCTGGGTGCCCGTTGGAGGTCCCTTCCAGCCCTGCGGTTCTAGAGTAGGTGACAACAGCAAGGGAGAGCCCACGTGGGCCGGTTTGCCGGAGCCTCTGTGCCGTGTCCTGAGAAAGCTGGTGGCCGGGCTTGGCAGAAGGGGGGACAGTGACTCTGGGAGCCAAGGGAAGACTCAGGGTGATGGAGCTTGTGTGAAGGCTGCGGTGCCTGTGCCAGCCCCGTGCCAGGACCCACCAGTGCTCTGGCCTTGCTAGAACATTTCCCAAAGGGCAGTTAGAGTTTGTGCGACCCAGCTACTCCCTGCTGAAAGCTAGATCCTCGTGTGAGTGACCAGGGCTCCCTATGCCAGCTCCTCACTCTGGGTTTGCCCCCCAACTCTGCCCTACACAACCCTGCCCAGGGCAGAGCCTCTGCTGCAGCCTGAAGCAGAGCTGTTGTTTCCTGCCACATTCAGCCCTGGCAGGCAGCAGTGGCTTGGCAGGAGCTGGAGCCAGAAGACCCCCAAGAGCCTCAGCACCAGCCTGTGCTCAGGGCACATCCTGTGGGGCTGCGTGTCCCAGTGGGGACACTGGGGGTGACGGAGAGAGAAGCTGTGGGGAGCCAGCTGTCTCGCAGGGCTGCTCTGCTCATCCCGGAGGAGTAAAGGGAACACGGCGTCACCTTTCACGATGGAGGGGGGGCTTGCGCCAGGGGCTGCACGCGCAAGGGAGCTGCTGTGGCACCAGAGACGGCCCCGACCGCTCACTGTCAGCTCGTGTCTCGGGCGAGCTGGCAGCGCAGCTGAAGGGGCATTCCAAGCGAGGACGGGTGGTGCTTCTTTTCCCCAAAAAAGGGCTGATGCTCTTGCTTGTGGGCAAGAGCTAGCCCTGCCCTCCTCTGCCTGTGCATCCCGCGAAGGCAGCACTGACAGCACTTGGGAAAGGCTCCAGAGCTCCCCGACACTCTGTTGCCGCAGCGCCAAGGTCCTTCCAGCCTCCATGGGAAGAGANGCGCTGCAGCGCGATGCAGAGGTGGGCTAAAAGCAGCCGCCAGCGCCAAGGTCCTTCCAGCCTCCATGGGAAGAGAAGGCTGAGCCGTGCTCCAGCGCTGAGCTGGGAGCGTCTGAAGGGGCTTCTGTTGCGTATCAGCATCTCTCTAGAGGAAGGTCCCTCCTGTCACTTCGTGGTGACAAGGTTGCTCTAAGCCCCTGCAGGATCAACTCGCCCTCCGTGTTCAGACCTGCTCCCTCCAAAGGGTTCGGCCCTGCAGGCCTGCACAAGGTTTGTCCCCAAAAGCCCCGGCGCCTGAGGGAAGACAGTGCTTGGAAGGAGCAGGCTGCGGAGCTCTGGGCTTCCCCACCTCTCGGGGGGCCAGGCGCAGCGCCTGCAAAACTGCGCTGAGCTGCTCCATGCAGGAGGGGCCCAGACACTCCCTGCACAGAGCCCAAGCAGCTTGGAGACCCCTGACGTGAGGAGAAGGAGGAACATCTCCATCAGCTGCACTTGGAGCAGCTTCAACAAGATGCTTCTCTGCAGCTGGTTGGAGAGTCCTGACAAGGCCACAGCCACCAGCCCAGGACCCAGGTGGTGCCAGGCCAGCCGGAGCCCAGCCTCCAGGGTTCCTCCCCAGAGCCACGTCCCTCCAGCGCTGCACCCCGGAGCAGCACCCGAAGCTGCAGCGGCTCCCTCTGACCTTTGCAGGTGGCATCGTGGTTCTGGAGGAACAAAACCCCAGAGGCTGAATTCGTAGCATCTCAAAGCCCCCGGCTTTTGGCCTGGGGCGGGTGGGTGGCACCGCACTGCTCCCGCCCGCACCCCCCGGCGAGGGGTGGGCACGCGAGGGGACCGCCGGCCGGGGAAGGGGCTGCCAAGCAGGGACAGGAAGCGACAAGGTTCTCAAAGACTTCTGGCAGATTATTTGGTAAATACACGAATACATCTATCGGCAGCAGCTGGCGCCCGCAGCACAAGCGCACCCCAGCCCCCAGCATCCGCAGGCGAGGGGGAAGCCTGGTCCCACACTTCTAGGCAAGAAAACATCGACTTGTGACAGTCCTCACCCACTGGAGCAGGTAGCGCAGGGAAGAGCTTCCCGCCTGCCCAGACACCTTCGGGGGCCCGAACGAACCCGTCCTGAGTGCTGCTGTGAAGACACCGGGGGAACGGAGCCCTGGAGAAGGGTCCTGCTTCCCCACTGCTCTACAGGGAATCCCGAGGACGGTCTGACGATCGTAACGAGGACAAAGCGATCCTGACCCCCCTCTCGAGAGGCTCCCCCTGGCCTGAAGGATTTCCTTTCTTCCGCAGGGGAGAGGAGAGCGGGATTGCTGGAGCTCCGAGGACGCTGCGGTGTGTGCTCTGCTGAGATGGATGAGCCCAGCCTGGACGGTCCCAGCGACACCCGGCCCTCAAGCCCGCCGAAGCAGCGATTTCCAGTAGCAGATGCCGTCGCCGGCACCACCCCAGTCGCCCAGTCCAACAGAGTCCGTGAGCGCGACGGCGCCTGGCATGGGCTGGTGGCAGAGCCGCGCTCCCGTTTCTGCCGCCAGCGCGTGCGGACGTGCAGAGCCCCCCTGGCTGCCCTGAGTACGGAGGAGACCCCGGCGGTCGTGACCCCCGAGTGCCGGGCACAAGCACGTGAGGTGCCGAGTGGCTCGCGTGGGGTGCGGCGCCGAGGCTGCGCAGAGCGGGACCCTGCTCCCCCGCGCAGCTGGTCCCTGGAGGTGCTCAGTTCTCATCCATCCGTGCACGTCCGGGGCAGCGGGCGAGCCGGGCTCCGAGCACAGAAGGACGGGGCGACGCAGCGGCGCAGTGCAGGGCGAAAGCAGAACCCGTCATGACGTGCGGAGGAGAGCCAGGGTGACCAGCCGCCGTTGCCTGGAGTCGCTGGCTTCCCCGACACGGCGGTACAGGCCAAGAGCAGTCCCTAGCCGTTCTGGAGTTGGCTGCAGCGGCTACTTTGGACTAACGTCCCAGGGGGTCATCCTACCCGGTGGCCTGTAACGCGCTGCCTCTACATAGCACCTTTCGTCCCGGGGGGTTAAGTGCTCCAACAGAAGCGGGGCCCGCGACCCACCAGCGCGGGGGAAACCGAGGCGCAGGGTGGTTCGGCGACGTGCCCTGGGCCGCTCGGCAAAGCTGCGGCGGAGCCGGACAGCCTCAAACCTCCCGTCTCCGGTGGCTGGTCAGACCGTGCTGCCGCCTCACGCGAAGCCGCTCGGTTCCCTGCCCTCCCCAGCCACGGGCTCCCCCCGTTCTGCCGTGAGGTCTCACGGCCCCTCTCTGACGCACGAACACAGGGCCAGGAGAAACCAGAAACCGAGGGAAGGGGGGGAAAGTGCAGTCGACTGGGGTTTAAAAAGCACAGCTGTGCCGTCCGTGTGCAAAGGTACCAGAAATAAATACACGATTAAAAACCGAGGGGGTTCACAGTATCACGCATGGACAGTAGCTACGGTAGTGCACGTCTGGGAAACACTGGGGGGCTACCCGGGACCCTCCGCCCCGGTCGGGCGTCTCCGCGGGGAGCTGCGGGGCAGCGGGAGGTTTCCTTCGCGGCCCACGTCGGGGAGGAGGAGAAGGACCCGCGCAGAGCTTCGCTCTGCTCCGGCACGCGGTGCCTGGGATCCCGCGGTGCAGCGGCGCCGGCAGGCTCTTGCCCATCCCGCTGGAACGGCGGCATCGACCAAAGGGAACACATCGACCTGCAGAGGGGATCGCTGCTCTCTGGGGCTTCCGTGTCTGCATAGAGATTACTGCAAGAGGCAGAGAGAGGAGAGCGTCACCGGCGGGCGCCCGCCCCGCATCCAGCCTGGGCTGAGCCCGGGCGGCTCCTCGGAACCAGAGCGAGCTGGGGGGGGAGAAGGGCCTTCGGCGCCGCCAGCGAGCCTGGGGGGCTCCGGCTGCCCAGAGCGGCGGCCGCGCCAGCCGGCTGGCAACGAGCCGCAGGCCGGCTGAGCCCACTCGGCCCTGCCCGCACAGACCCTGCCTGCTGCCGCAGGGCTCTGCCGCGGGGTGCGGGAGCCCCGCACTGCTGGGGGCCGCGGCCGCCTTCGCTGCTGAGGAAGAGGCCGCTCCGCGCTCGCCCCGCCGGGCGTCCGGCCCGCGCCTCTCGCGCACTTACTGTGTCGCTCTCCTCATCGGAGACAGAGTGGAGTTGAGCGCTATAGTGGAGCGGGGAGTAAACCCAGCTCCTCTCGTCTGTCGGCTGCCAGAGGGGCCCGAGGCGGCGGGGAGAAGGCAGGGAGAGCAGCGGCAGAGCAGGGAGCAAAGGAAAGAAGAGGACAAAAATAAAAGGAGAAAATAAAAGAGCAGGAAACCACAGGCAAGACCAGCTGCTCCCCTGCAGGGAGCGAACGAGCTCGGGCCCCCGCTGAGCAGAGCCCTCCTTGTCCGCCGGGCCCCAGCGCAGCCCTGGCAGCGCAGCCCTGGCAGCGCAGCGAGGACGCCACAGCCTCTCCTCCCACCGGGACCGACTCCTAGAGCTCTCGGGATGCCGGGGACACCTCGGCCACCTGCTGCAGCATCGCGCAGGCTCAGAGGCGCCGCGGGCCGCGACTCGCCCAAGGGGCTCCCTGTCTGCCCCCACCTCCCAACCCCGCACCCCCGAGCCCCGTGCGCAGCGCAGGCTGCAGCTCCCGCTGCCCACGGAGGTTCCTGAGGTGCCACCTGCTCCGGCTGGCTGCGCCTCCCCTCCCCGGCAGGCCAGGCGAGGTGGCAGATGGACCATGGGTGATGGTGGCCACAGAAGGGAAATGGTCATCACTGGGAGTCTTGGGGACGGTGGGGTGACGGGAACGAGAACAATGAAGGGAGCAGGACACAACCACGGCTCGGAGAGGATGAGGGCAAAGGGGATGGGTGTGGAGGGAGCACCGGGGTGGCACGACCGCCTTCTGCTGCTGCCACAGCACAGGGGCAGCCCAGGCAGACCCAAGAGCTGGTGGCTGTTTCCAGTGTTCCTGGGGTGGGGGACCCCCACTTCCACTGTCAGTAGGCAACCCTGGCCCCAGAGGGGCTCCCAGAGAGGGGAAACTGGCCCTCCTGACTGTGCCCAGGGCTTGCAAAGGAGGAGAAATGGAAGCGGGTGCTGGGAAGAAGCCCTGGGCGGGCTCCCAGCCTGGGAAGCAGGGCTGAGGTTCTACAGCCTAGAAGGAACTACAGGAAGCCAGAGGAGCTTTGAAGCACTGGGCTCCACATGCTGAGCCCTGCCAGCTGCAGCTGCACCAGCAGAGACCACTGGGAGGAAGGAGAGAAGAGAAGAGCCTGCCTGGAGCTTCTTGCGGGGCACTGCCAGAGGCACGGGAGAGCCCCAGGCCGCAGCAAGCCCGCCCCACATCCTGCTTCCCATCCGCCTTGACTGAGCCGCCTGCCCCAGGCAGCCTCGTCCAGAGCCCTTCTGGAGCTCTGGGAGCCACAAGCCCAGCAGCAGATACAGGAGCATGTGGTGCCTGGACTAACTGTCCCAGCGCCGGGGCAGCCAAACCCAGCCAGGAGGCCAGGAGGGGCTGCCGAGAGGGGCTGCCCGTGTGCCCGCTCTGGTGCAGCGTGTTCCTCGAGCCAGGAGCCTGGTGCTGCTGCCCGGCGCCCTCTCTGCTGCTCCTCTGCAGGCCCAGGGCCACAGAGGAGCTGACAGCGCTGCCGTCACCCCCTGAGGACCCAAGGAGGGGAGCGCTGACACCCCCCCAGCCCTGGCTCTGCCCCTAAGCGCCCAGCTGCCTCCCTGCATTTTGTGGAAGGGAGGAGCCTGGCTGCTCCCCACAGACCTGCACTGAGGAGGGAGCACACGGGTGCTGCTGAGGAGGGCTGGAGAGCAGCGACCATCCCTAGCCCAGCAGCCCTGGCCCAGCAGCAACCTTCCGCTCCTTGGGCCGGCAGGGAAGGCAACGGGGTGCAGCCCTGTGTTTGCTGCCGGGTTTGCAGCAGCCTCCACATCCCGATGGCTCCCAGCAAACCCGTCTGGCTCCCTGCGCTGGGGGAGGCCAGGGTCACCTACGGAGCCTCGGCTGCCTCTGGCCAGCTCTGGGGCCTGTGAGTTTGCCAAGGGCTGGCTGAGCCTGCAGCCCACCCCAGATGAGCAGCCAGCAGAGCAGAGCATGTGTTTCGGCAGGACCCCACCGGCGGGCGCCGCGCTGGGTGCCAACGGCTGCGGGCGCCGGTCCCAGCATTTCAAAGCTGCGGCTCCGCTCCCCTGGGCGCTAGCGGCGTGTTCACTTACAATCCCGGAGGAGCGCGAGGCGGTTCGGAGTCTGCGCTGTCGGGGAGAGTAAATCCAGTACCTCCCATCGGTGAACTGGATGGCCCCGGGGGCAAGTGAAGTGAGAAAGGAAACAGAGGAGAAAGGGTGATGTGAAGAGAGGAGGGAGGAGAGAGCAAGCACTGGGGGGCTGGGGGCAGCTCCAGGCCGGCGGGCAGGAGAGCCCAGCGTGGGGAGAGCAGCGCCCCGGCCTGCGGCTGAGCAGGAGGACGAAGCGCTCCCCTCGCGGGAGCAGGACCAGACCGGTCTCCGGCGACCTGACCGCTCCTCCTGTGCCCTCGACGCCCCCTGTGCCCACGGAGAGCCCCTGCCAGGGCGCCGCCGCGGGCCAGGCCCTGCCGCCGTCCGGTGCGGCCTCGCTTGAGCCCCAGCAGGCTCCCACGGGGACCCGGGTCGAGGCCCCCCTTCAGCCCAGCGGCGGCAAACACTCCACAGCACACGGCACACACCGGACGCGGAACTCGGACGAGCACGGGATGCCGATGGGTCGGCCCTGCGAGCACACACTGCACACGGGCGGCTCCTGGAGCCGGGGGAGTGCGTGCGCCCAGGGGCAGCGAGCGAGAGGCGCTGGCCCCAGCCGGCGGAGCAGGCAGCGTCTGCAGCAGCCGGCGCACGGCTGCCAGCTGCAGGCAAAGAGCGGGCAGCTGCTGTTAGAGGGAGCCACTTGCACTCGGAGGAGCATGCACAGAGAGGCACCGCAAGCTTCCACAACGGAGCCCCCGCGGAGCCTCGCAGACACTCGGCAATGGGTGAGCAGCTCTGCGGCAGAGGCCTGCGAGCGCAGGGCACGGCGAGCCCAGGGCACGGCGAGCGCACGGCACGGCGAGCACCGCCCTTTTGGGGCCAGGCTGAAGGAGCTCCCCAGAAGGGCTCCGCTCACCTCCGTCCCCACTTGCCGACAGCAGGGAGCTGGAGCCTGGGGGAGCTGGGTGTGATTTGACCAGAAGGTTCTAGCGCCCAGCGCGGGGGAGAGCAACCACAGCTCAGAGCGTCGGCTCCGCACTGGGGCTCCGCGGGCAGGTACAAAACCCCGCTCTGCTCTGCAGAAGCTGCTCAGACATTGTGAGAGCTGCCTGAGGAACACAGCTCCGGGCCCCACAGCACTCTGCTGCCAACCAGCACCACCTCACCTACTCCCTGTCTCGGCACTAGGTTTCCACTGCGTCCCCTAACGCATCTGCCTGCAGGGAAAGGAAAGGCCAGAGTTCACCAGAGCCCGAGGTCAGCCCCACTGCAACCGCTTCCCAGCGGGCTCTGCACCGCCGTGGCACGTCCGGGGCCAGGGCAGCCTGGCTGAGGAAGGAGGAAGCTCTCGGCTGCACCTGCATTCACCTTGGCTCGTCCCAGCACCGAACGCGCTGGCCTAGCTAAACCCTTTGGGCTCGTGCTCGGAGCGGAGCAGCCCTCCGGCGGCTCCACAGCAGCGGTGCCGCCCGTCTGAGCTCCACCCAGTGCTGCTTCGAGTCCTCCAGGCGTTAACCCAGCTCCCTGCATTTCAAACCCGGTCCAGCTACGACCTCAAGATGCTCGACACTGAGACCCATGGCGCAGCCACTGCCTGCCGACGGCCTAAACCGAGGCGGTTCCAGCCCGCCCAGCGCTCCCCACGGCAGCCCTGGCAGGCCAGGGGAAGGTGCCTTACGAAGTAGATGTCTGTGACTGGCACGTCGTCTTCGTCCGAGGCCTGGCTGGCTGGCTCGGAGGCCTGGCTGGCCGTTTCCACCTCTGCTGCAGCCGCGGACTTGGGAATGGCACAGGCTGAGGAGGCCGCCTCTCTGCAGGGGCAAGGGATGAGAGTCACTGCGAGCGGAGCAGAGGCAGCCGCGAGCGGCTGCTTGTTCTCGGAGGCGCCGGAGGTGCTGCTCTGCCGCACCCAGAACGCGCAGGGCGCTGAGCTGCCCGGAGCGGCACCTAGAAGCACGAGCTGTCCTGGGCTCTGCAGTGACACCCTGGAACACTCACTCTTTGTCGTCGTCTTTGGGCGCCACGATCTCAACGTCGCACTTGGGCTCCAGCTCCACACTGATCTGCTGCAGCTCCTCCTCAACCCGCATCTCCTCGTGGGACCTGGAAGCCAGAGCGAGACCGGCCTGAGGGCTCAGACGGCCACTGCGATGGGCCTGCAGCAGTCCCGAGCCAGCCCAGCACCCCGGAAGGGCAAGCAGCAGTGCTCTGCCCCAGCACGCAGCGCTGGCTGCCAGCTGCTTGTGGCCAGTGGCTCCCAACACACCGAGCGGCTGCTCCGGGCTCAGCGGCAGATCTCCCAGGACTGAGGCTGTGGGCAGCTGGCCCTCCCTGGCCAGAGAGTCAGCCCTGTCAGCTTGCAGAGCTCAGGACTGAGGGGTGGGCAAAGAGGCCAAGTGCAGGGAGATTCACTAGCCAGGGCTGCAGAAGGGACAGGCAGTGCCAAGGAAGAGACCCCGTGGCCAGAGTGGGCCTGCCCGCAGCCATCGGCTGCACAGGGGCCAAACCTTCAAAGGCTCCCAGCGCACGAGGCCGCGCCGGGATGCTGCAGGGTCCCCACCAGAGTCACCTGCGCGCCCGGAGCCGTCTGTGCCAGCCTTTGATTTGGCAGCCCAGGCTGCCACAGTCATCGCTTGTGGGGCTAGTGGGGCAGGCTCCACAGTCCCCCACGGAAGGAGGAGCGGGTGCTTGCCGAGCAGAGAGCACGCTCTCGGGAAGGGCTGAGCTCCAGGCCCTGCTCCCTGCTGGCCCTGGCCGGGAGTGGAGCCGGCAGGTGCTGAGGAACACGCGCTGCCCGTCCTCACTGGCGGAATCCCCCAGCGGAAGCGATCTTGCGCCGACGGGCAAAGGCCTCTCTCCCTGCACCCCAGGACTGCACGTTCCTGCTGCAGTAGCCTTGCTCTCGCACTGGCCTTCCCCAGGGACCACAACCGCCCAGAAACTGGCTTGTGAGGAGCAGCTGGGACCACCTGGCTGCAGGAAAAAGCTCCTCGTCCTGCAGAGGGCCCTGCCAGAACCTCGGGGCTGCCAAGTTCCTCACCAGCCCTCCAGGAGGCCTTTGCACAAGGACGAACGAGAGGAGACGAGAGGTTTCTCACCTGCCATCCTGCCCCGAGGAGTGTGTGCGCCTCCTGCAGAAAGAAGCCAGAGCAGGGGAGTCTGAGGGGTGAGTTAGGGGCAAACCCTGCCCAGAATCCCACTGCCCACCCAGGCGGCGGGCACTTCTCCAGCGATGGCCACTGCCATCAGAGCTGCGTCTGCCGGCTCCCGGGAGACCTCGTCAGACCCAGCTATGAGCAGTGCCGAGCGCAGGGCAGCGCCCAGCGCAGGGCAGTACAGGGCAGCGCCAGGCAGCACTGAGCAGCACCGAACACAGGGCAGTGCTGAGCGCAAGGCAGCGCCCAGCGCAGGGCAGTACAGGGTAGCACCGAGCAGCACTGAGCACTGAGTACAGGGTAGCACCGAGCACAGGGCAGCGCAGGGTGGCACCGAGTGCAGGGCAGCGCAGGGTGGCACTGAGCACGGGGCAGTGCCAAGAGCAGCCATTTGGCTGCGGCGGGAGCAGGGCTCGAGGGCCGTCCTCACCTGTAGCGGGGCTGCTCAGAGGTCTCCGACGGGGATCGCTCGGGAACAGAGAGAGACGTTGAAGACAGCGTGGTGGCGATGGAGGCCGTGGTGGCTTCCTCGAAGGAAGGAGGCGTGCAGGGGAGCAGGTCTGGTCTGCCTGCTGGCCCGTGGAGCGGGGCGCGAGAGGGGCGAAGGAAACGACACGTGGGTCAGACACCAGCCCTCCACCCCCAGCAGCCCTGCGTGAACCCGCTCCACCGCCGGCACGGGCCACCTCAAACCACAGCGGGCAGACAGCCAGCCCCTCTCAGGGAGTCCTCGAGAGGCCAGCGAGCAGCTCTCCCAGCAGGGCAGACACGCAGGTGCTGCAGGGAGCCGCTACCCACGGCTGGCCCAAGGCTGGCTCCCCAGAGACAAGCATCAAGGCAAATCCGGAGGTGAACCGAGCGCTCAGCGCCCTGCGGGGCCGAAGGCCTCCGCAGTGAGGAGCCTGCGGGTCCTTCCCTGCTCACCTCTAAGCCAGCCCACAGTGGCGGTGGCGACACAGACCGGGCCACCTCTCTCCCCACAGCGAGGTCTTGCTCCCGAGAGCTGTGCCAGCGCTGCCGCTGCAGCCCTGGAGCTCCCAGCCCTCCTGCCCTGTGATGGGGTTTGTTTTGGAGGGTGAAAAACGTGACCTGATCGCGTCTGGGGAGGGACTGCTGGTGCCGGCCGGCGGCGGCCGCCTCGCAGCTCGCAGCGCCGTGACAGGACAGCTGCCCCCGGCCTCCCCTGCTCTGGCCAGGGCCAGCGCCTGCAGAGCACGGCCAGACCTCAGCCGAAGGAAGAGGAAGGCAGGGGTGCTGTGGCGAGGAACCCGACGAGAACAGGGCTGGGACGGGGGGGGCAAGCAGGCGGCCAGCGGCCGCCGAGCGACGCGCTACCTTCATCGTCAAGCATCGGGTAACTGCGGGCCGCGCGAAGGTCGTACTGGGGCTCGTCCTTCTCCGAGGGGAGCTGGCTGGCTGAGAACGCGGCTGTTGGACCGGCCGTCTTGACGGCCAGCAAGGCACTGCGCCCCTTCTTCGAGGGAGAGGACTTCAGAGCTGCAGGAGGAGAGCGGCACATGAGGTGAAGGCACTGAATCATAGAACCACAGAGGACTTGGAAAAGCTTGGAAAGGACCTCAGGCCTCACCCAGGGCCAACCCCCTGCCAGGGCAGCAACACCTCTCGCCAGACCAGGGTGATCCCAGCCCCATCCAACCGGCCCTCGGACACTGCCAGGGGTGGAGCAGCTACAGCCTCCCTGGGCAGCCTGTTCCATGGCCTCAGCCCCCTCACAGGGAGGGATTTCCTGCCTCAGATCTCGCCTCAGTCTCCCCCGCTTTAGTCTGAACCCAGCCCCCTTGTCCCAGCCCCAGAGCTCCTCAGAAAAAGTCCCTCTGCAGCTCTCCTGGAGCCCTCCAGGTACTGGGAGCTGCTCCAAGGTCTCCTCAGAGTCTTCTCCAGGCTGAACAGCCCCAGGTCCCTCAGCCCGTCCCACAGCAGAGGGGCTCCTGTGATCATCCCCGTGCTGTGGCCTCCTCTGGGCTCACTCCAACACTTCCATGTCCTTCTTGCACTGGGGACCCCAGAGCTGAGCCCACGACTCCGGGTGAGGTCTCATCAGAACATCTGCTGGTGACAGCTCCGAGACCCAGCCCAGGACACAGCTGGTTCCAAGCTGCTGGCTCACACTGAGCTTCTCATCTGCCAACAGCCCCACATCCTTCCACCACCAACTCCTGCCACAGCAGCGACACCTGTCCCTTCAGGAGAGGCCTCTGCTCCCAGCCACGTGCAGCCCACAGCCACGCGCAGCCCACAGCCAGCCACAGGCACTCTGCAGGTGCCATCTCCACAGAGCTGCGCCTCAGCCAGGCTGCTGAGAGAAGCTCCTTCGGGCTCTGAGCAGACCAAGGCCAGCTGTGCCGACCCGGAGGGCTCTGCAGCTCCCCGGCTTTGCTGGGAGAACCTGCCCGGACTCCAGCCCAGGAGCCCTGTGGCAGAACTGGAGCAGCAGGGCTGGAGCAGCAGGGCTGGAGCAGCAGGGCTGGGCTGGGCCCCGCGGTGTGGGAGCAACAGCCCCTGGGGTCGGTACTCACAGGAGTTCTTTCGGAACACCGTGTTGGTCATGAATTTGAAGAACCTCTCTGCGTAGAAGCTGGGTCTGTGCACGGACACCGTGTCCTACAAAGGCAAGAGGCGGTTGTGTCGTGTTAAGTCTGCCCCTGCAGGCAGGATGGCTCCAACAGCCACACACGGTCTCTTCCAGAGCAGCACCGCGCACCGGCAGAGCCCGATCGTGGACAGGCTGAGCCGGAGCGATCGCAGTCACGCTGCAACGGCCTGAAGCGTGGCCTCTGCTCTGGCTGCCTTTGACTAGACCCTGCTGTAACTGCACAAGGGCCCCCAGGGATTCTGCTGCTCTGCAGCCCGCCTGCGTGTGTCACACGTGCGTGGACTCCAGCCCACCCAGGCCCTCTGCCCATGACAGACCCAGACTCAGCCCAGGCTCTCTCTGCACATTTCAGCTGCTCTGCCCTGCGGTTTAAAATGGTGGAAGGAGCCTGTCTCTGCTCCTGACACTGCGACTGCACGGCCGTGATGAGAGCTCGTCACCCACACGTCCCTTCCGCAGTCGCTTGAGGCAAAGCCGAGACGTGCACCGCTGGCACGAGGGGTCTGCACGCCCCAGGCTGCTCTTCTGCAAAACTGCGCCCGGCTGCGACGGAGCCGCGGCAGCGACGGAGCCGCGGCAGCTGGGCAGCACCGAGGGGGGACATTAACAACCGGCCTCCCGGGGCGGAAACACAGCCAGTCAGCGAAGAGAGCAAACACGGGGCTCCGAGACGCAGAGGCAGACGCAGGCGCCTCGTGCCAGCAGCTCTGGGGGAGGAGGGAGCCGGCAGATGGGGGCAGAGCAGGGAGCTGGTCCGCAACAGCTCAACACGTGAGGAGGTGGAGTGAGCGGGAGGATGGCGATAAGTGGCTTCACAGCGCTGCCTCGCTGCCTCGGAGGTGCAGGGGCCGGAGCAGCTCCCTTCTCTGACCTCGGAGGTGCAGGGGCCAGAGCAGCCCCCTTCCTCGGCCTCGGCTCTGCCCGTTCAGCCACTACAAACAGCAGCGTCGGCACCGGCCAGCACGAGCGGAGCCAGGGCAACCCTGCTGAGGGCTGGACCTCCTGCCCCGTGCAGGCACTCACCCCGTCATGGACAAGGGCCTTCCAGGTGTGTTCCAGCTTCTTGATGAACCTAGAGTCAGGGAGAGCAGAGACAAGCGCCTCAGGCAGGCAGTCTGGATTTAACCTGCCTCTGACACCCTCCACAGGAGGGCTCTCCCAGCAGCTCACGATTCCTCCTCTGGAGAGGTCGGCCAAGCACAGGGTGTCCCTGCAGCCAGGTCAGCGCTGCCCGGGAACCCCACAAGGGAGGGGGAGCTGGCGGCAAATGTGCCACCCCGACCCGAGGCACGGAGACGGGAACATTCCTTACGAGCAGCTCTGGGCTCTGGCAGGACAAACACTCGCACCCCAGCCCGGCCGCTCGTTGTCCGGCGTCGGCGCGCAAGGACAGACCCACCTGTAGGACTGGAGGATGTCTATGATGCCCACGTGCAGCAGGAGACGCTCGCCTTTGCCGTTCACTGCCGGGATGCCCCCCATCCTGCGGGCAGAACAGAGCCTCAGCGGTGCAGCCCCAGAGAGCCCCGGCACAGCCCCAGGCCCGCGGGAGGGTGGACGGTGGCCCTGGATCGAGGGCTCCGCTGCGTCCCACTGGTTCTGCTCGCCGCCCAGGAGCTGCCATCGGGCGCTGCACAGCACTGGCTTCGGGCAACTGCCCACAGCCCGCAGCTCCGCCAGTCGCTCCAGCGCGTGGCTGCCCCACTGCTTAGTAACCGGACCGGGACGACTGCAGGGCGATGGAGAACGAGCTCCAGACTCCTAGGGACGGGCCGCTCTCTCCTGCACCCCAGCGTGAGCTAGAACTGGGCCAACTCCTCCTCCCCAGAGCACGGGTGGGTGCTCAGAGACGTGTGGGCAGCTGACCCCCGCAGGCTGGCCGGAGGACCTCCACCTCGGCTCCCCTTCCCACCCTGCTCCTGCACTGTCGGCAGCCCCACAGCCCCCGGGAGGTGCCTACTCCTCGCGGCACGCAGGAGCTGCAGTTTCACCTACGTGTCGTCCGTGTCGATGGACTCGCCCCGGGCGGCGCCGCCCTGGATGGACTCCATGGCCGTGGAGTAAAGCGCCTTCTGGCCCACAGGCCGCTTCTCGTCCGACGTGCTGTGGGCTCCCTCGGACAGCCGCTCGCGCTCCTGCTGGTCGATGTTGTGAACCCCAAGCAGGAGGCTGTAGTCCATGATCTTAAAGCTCTCCAGCACCTGCCGGTGGGTGCCGAGCGGCAGAACAGAGGCAGAGCGTCAGGGGCGAGCGCAGAGCACAGACCCCCTCTGGACCGCGTCGCACCGAGCCCGGCCGCCCACGGCCCACCCGAAGGGCTGCAGCTCTGCCAGCAGCCCTCTGGTAGCCGGCGTCTGCTGCACGCTGCGGGATGGCCCAGCGGCCATGGCGCAGGGTGCCCTGGGCCAAGGAGCCCGGCCCACGCTCAGCCTGCCCCAGATCCAGCCTCGCAGCTCCGGTCTCGGGGCGCAGGGGCACACCCCGCTGCGGGGTCGGTGGGCTCCCCACCGCGCGCTCCTCCTCGCACTCCGGAGCCGCGGAGCCTCACCGACCGCTGCCGGCGCTGCCCCCCTCCTCACCAGACAGTCTCGCTGCAGCGTCTTCACCAGTGCGCTGAAGGTGTCTGCATCCAGCATGAGGCCCTCGGGCATGTCCTGCATGAAGTCCAGGTCCTTGTACGTGGGGCTGGACTTCTCCTTCTCCTTCTTGGACGCCCGGCGCTTGTAGGTGGAGCCCTTCAGGTCGAACTTCAGGTGCATCTTCACCACCCGCGGCAGAATGTTGTTCATCACCACCACGCGGATGTTCTTGCCCCCCGACTGCACGCAGTAGAGGCCGTAGAACTTCGGCAGCAGCGTCCGCGGGTTCTGGTTCAGGTTCTGCAGCGGCGGGAGGGGAGCACAGGGAGATCTCGTTGGCGCGGGGTCTCCCGCCGCGCTCAGCAGGGGCCCGCGGACCTCCACCGGCCAGAGCCGGACCGTCGCGCGGCTCAGACTGGGGCCCTGACCGCGGCTTTCGCGGGGCTGCGGAAGCCTGTTCCCAGGGGCAGCGGCCACAGGACCAGGGTGCTGGTGTGAGGCTGGAAAAGGGCAGAGCGAGGCTGGACAGGACGGCCAAGGTCTGGAGTCTGGGGGATCCCCAGAACAGGCCGCCCAGAGATGGGGTGGAGGCCCCATCCCTCAAGCCACCCAAGGTCAGGCCGGCTCTGGGCAACCTGGGCTGGGGAGCGCTGGCCCGGCTGGGTGCAGGGGGGTTGGGCTGGGTGCCCTCTGGAGCTCCCTTCCAGCCCAACACATTCAGTGACTCTGTGATTGTCTTTGAGAGCTGCAAACGCAGCCGGCCCTTCCCAGCGGCTTCCCAGTCGCGCAGGACAGCCCCGCTGCTCCCTCGCCACCGACTCCTTCTGCCACGGAGCCAGGACCAGCAGCAGCTGCCTTCAGAGGGCTTCTGCTTGACAGCGGGCACAGGAGACGCCCGGGCACACGACAAGGTGCCGTGTCACGGCGGAGAAGATCTCAGATCACAGAACCATGAAGGTTGGAGGAGATCTCAGATCACGGAACCACGAAGGTTGGAGGAGACCTCAAATCACAGAACCATGAAGGTTGGAGGAGACCTCAGATCACGGAACCACGAAGGTTGGAGGAGACCTCAAATCACAGAACCATGAAGGTTGGAGGAGACCTCAGATCACGGAACCACGAAGGTTGGAGGAGACCTCAAATCACAGAACCATGAAGGTTGGAGGAGACCTCAGATCACGGAACCACGAAGGTTGGAGGAGACCTCAAATCACAGAACCATGAAGGTTGGAGGAGACCTCAGATCACGGAACCACGAAGGTTGGAGGAGACCTCAAATCACAGAACCATGAAGGTTGGAGGAGACCTCAGATCACGGAACCACGAAGGTTGGAGGAGACCTCAAATCACAGAACCATGAAGGTTGGAGGAGACCTCAGATCACGGAACCACGAAGGTTGGAGGAGACCTCAAATCACAGAACCATGAAGGTTGGAGGAGACCTCAGATCACGGAACCACGAAGGTTGGAGGAGACCTCAAATCACAGAACCATGAAGGTTGGAGGAGACCTCAGATCACGGAACCACGAAGGTTGGAGGAGACCTCAAATCACAGAACCATGAAGGTTGGAGAAGATCTCAGATCACGGAACCACGAAGGTTGGAGGAGACCTCAAATCACAGAACCATGAAGGTTGGAGGAGACCTCAAATCACAGAACCATGAAGGTTGGAGAAGATCTCAGATCACGAAACCACGAAGGTTGGAGGAGACCTCAGATCACGGAACCACGAAGGTGGGAGGAGATCTCAGATCACGGAACCATGAAGGTTGGAGAAGATCTCAGATCACGGAACCACGAAGGTTGGAGGAGATCTCCAAGTCCATCCAGTCCAACCACCACCCCAAGCCCATGCTCCCCGCTAACCCCTGTTCCCCGGGGCCACAGCTGCTCATCTCTGGAGACCTCAACAGCTCCAGGTCAGAGCCCCCTCCAAGCTGCAGCGCAGTGCCAGCCTGTCCGCGCAGCTGGCGAAGAACCGGCAGGACCGGTGCTGCTGGGGCACCCAGCGAACAGCGTCCCCGGCCCGGGGCAGCCCAGCCCGAGCAGCGGATGCGGCCCGTGCGGTGCTCCAGACGCGTGAGCCGGCGCGACCCGGGCTCGCGAGGGCGGGGTTTGGGCGGCACCTACCATGTAGTAGCCAGGAAGGAGCTTCTGCAGGAACTCGGCCTCCTTGTGCATCACAGTTTTAATGATGAATTCGTCGTCGCTGGTGACGTAGAAGAGGGAGCCGCTGGCACCGGGGTTCGACAGCTCTATCAGGGGCTCGTTACACAGCGAGTACTGGGGAGGCGAGAGGAGAGGGTGTCTGCACCGCCAGCTCCGCACCCTCCCGGCTGCTCCCGGTCCCCGGAGCCGCAGGGCAGCGGCACTCGAGCAGGAGCTGCCTCCACTCTGCGCCAGGTCCCGGCAGCGAGGCTGACGGCCAGCTGACCGGCAGGGGCTGCAGCCCGGAGCACCCCAGCCGCTCGGACTCAAGCCCGTCGCCCGCGTTCCGTCGCAGCCTGGCTTCCCGGGGGCACCTCGCGTCTCCCTGCTGCGCGTCGACCGCGTCCGGGCTCCCTCCTGCCGGCACCCACGAGCGCCGCGCCGGAGGGGACCCAGCACCCCGGCTGTTCTCAGCAGCCTCCTCTGGCCTTGTGCTTTCACCCTCTCAGTCCCACCCACGGCTAGCAGCAGTGCCAGTGTGCCCACCAACAGGGAAGTGGCTGTTCCCTGGTACTGGGCAGGCCTCACCTTGAAGGCTGGGTTGAGCTTTGGGCACCTCAGTACCAGGGCCTTGAGGGGCTGCAGCGGGGCCAGAGGAGGGCGACGAGGCTGGCAAAGGGTCAGGAGAACAAACCTAGTGGGGAGCAGCTGAGGGAGCTGGTGCTGCTCAGGCTGGAGAGAAGGAGGCTGAGGGGAGCCCTCACTGCTCTTTACAGCTCCCCCAGAGGAGGGGGGGTCAGTCCCTTCTCACAGGTCACCAGCGACAGCCCTGGGGCAGGTTCAGCTTGGCCCTGAGGAGAAGCTTCTCCCTGGAGAGGGCCCTCAGGCCTAGAAGAGGCTGACAGGGAGAGGGCTGAATGGCCACCCCGGCTGTGTTTCACAGCCAGGGAGATCTGGCGCCCAGGGACAGGGTCAGCAGTGGCCCTGGGACAGCTGGGCTCATCGCAGGCTTACAGGTCACTTCCAGCCTGAAGGATTCCGCGAGCCGGTGACTCTGAACAGGTTAGAGCAGGGGTCAGCAAAGGGAGACTGTGCTAGGGAGCGACCCACGAGGACACTTCCCGACATCAGGGTGCAAACTGCTGCTCCCCCAGCAGGGCAAGAAGGAAGGACGCTCCGGCAAGTCCGTGCCCTCTGCAGCCAGGCACCAGTCCCGGGGCCACGGTGCAGCTCGAGTCAGGGCAGCATCACAGCAGAGCTGCCACAGCAAGAGGTGAGATGGAGAGAGGGAGGCAGCGGGGGGACCCAAGCAGCGTGACCAGTGGGCTGCTCATCCTCACATGCTGCAAGTGCTCTCAGCCTTGCGCCGCCGCGTGACCCAGGCCTTCGTCAGCTGAACAGCACCTGCCCCACCAAAGGCACCCGCTGCTGCGGAGGCACCAGAGAACCACAGGAGGCAGGGGCAGCGCGCGAGAGCTGCGGCCTCCGCGGCCAGGCCGGCTCGCTGCCTCCCCCAAGTTCTGCGCCGCTCGCCGCAGCGGCCGCCACTGCCTGAGCAGGACACCGACGCCTGCCGGGGACCCGGCGCGCTCCAGGCCCCAACAGCTTGTGTGGGCCAGTGCTTCCAGAGCAGCCCTTCCAGCCCTGAGGAGCCCTGTGAGCGCAAGAACGAGCCGCGTCCCACTGCGTCCTTGCCAGGTCCTTAGAACCACTGCACTCGTGAGGGAGGGAGCGGACACCTCTGCCCTCAGAGCACCAGGGGACACTGCAGGGCTGCACCCAGCGCCACGCGGCTCCTGCTCGCAGACACAGCGAGCGACTGGCACCACGGGCAGCAGGGAGCAGCTCGCGGCTCGGCTCACGCGGCACACGCAGAGCGCAGCTCCATCCCGGCCCCTCTGGCGTGAGCAGGCCGCTAGCCCTTGGCAAAGAAGACCCGGGCCGAGCGGCGCTGCCCTGGCTGGCGCCGGCATAGGAGCTGCTCCAGCAGCAGGCTGAGCCCCTGCGTGCACGGCTCGCTCTCGCTCCCGCTCCTCGCTGGGGCCAAAGGGCTCCCCACCCCTTCTCCGACCCCCGGGCAGGACCCCCAGAAGCGCAGCCCTACCAGGTAATCGTCCGGGCGAATCCCAAAGAGCTCTCGGAAGTACCGGAAAGCCACCGGCGCGTAGGTCTTGAACCTGAAGTCGGCGTAGTGGTGGGCCGGGGTGAGGTTGCTGCCTTCGCTGCGCGGAACAGACCGGCGTGAGCGGGGCCTCTGGCCGCCAGCCACGCGCTCGCACGGCGGCTGCAGTCGCTTCGGGCGAGTCCAGCCTTGCCAAGGGGGAGCCACGACGACCCCCTCCTCCGTGCCGGAGCAGACCCCAGCGCTCCCCGCCAGCAGGGCTGCCTGTGCCCGCTGGGGCGGGCGTTTCGGGCACCCAACCCTGTGACCCGTGGCCAGAGCGGGGCTCTCTTGAAAAGCCACCGAGAGGAAAGAACCCTCTCACGGCTCCGATTTGTTTCTCCTGCTCCTTTACCTTGGGAAGAAGATGCTCTCCACCACATAGAAGTCCTGCATGAGCACATCCCTCTCGGGCTTGGAGCTCAGGTTGCCCACGGTGTAGCCAATGCCCAGCTGGATGGCCCCCTTCAGGGTGGAGGAGGTGGTCTGGCAGGAAGGAAGAGCAGGCAGTGAGCGCCTCACAGCAGCTTAGCGCAGGAACGGCCACGTCGGTGACTTCCCGGGGCCACCCTGGCCATCAGACACTGCTCAACGAGTCCAAGCGGCTGCTGATGAGACCGGCAAAGGCTGCCAGTTTGCCATCGGCAAGGTTAGGCGGCACAAGGATGCCGCACAAACCCTCTAGCAGGCTCCAGCTCCTCCGCTCAGCCCTCCACCCGCAGAGTGCGGCCACTTCGCGCCCCGCAAGCCCAAACCTTTTTGTAGGTGGTCTCCCCAGAAGCGTCGACGCCTCGGTGCCCGATCTTCTTCCCTTGGCCAGGCTGCCCTGGGAGCGACGGGCCCTGCAGTGGAAGAGCACAGCAACAACCCTGCTGCAGAGGGGCTACTTCTGAGGGGCTCTGGGGCTGGGACAAGGGGGCTGGGGTCAGGCTCAAAGACAGGAGACTGAGGCACAAACCCCTCCCTGAGGGGCCGAGGTCCTGGAACAGGCTGCCCGGGGAGGCTGCGGCTGTTTCATCCCTGGCAGCGCCCAAGGGCAGTTTGGATGGGGCTGGGGGCACCCTGGGCTGGCGGGAGGGGTCGCTGCCCCTGGCAGGGGGGTGGCACTAGGGAGCCCTGAGCTCCCTTCCAACCCAGCCCAGCCTGTGAGGGACAGACAGCCTCTCCCCTCTGCCGGAGAAAAGGCTGCAGACTGCAAACAGGTTCCGCCGGCACCAGCCAGCTTTGAGCAAGGCTGTTTGCAGCCACCCCTGAAGAGGAGGTGAAAGACCCAACCGCTGCACCGGACACCCCGGCACTGCCCGGGCAGAGCCTTCGGCAGAGCTGCCTGGGTCAGGGAGCCAACCGCTGCACCAGACACCCCGGCACTGCCCGGGCAGAGCCTTCGGCAGAGCTGCTGGGGTCAGGGAAGACCTGCCAAGCTTCCCTCAGTGCCCAGCTGTAGTTCCTCGTCGAGTGACAACAGGGATGAACCGAACCAAGCGGTGAGCGAGTCGCGTGCCCTCAGGTGTGGCCCCGGTGCGTCCTGCTTCACTGCAGAGGGCAGAGACAGCTCCCAGGGCAGCACGGCCTCGGCCCTGCCTTCGCACCAGCTCATCCTGTTAGGCCAGAGCTTGTCTGTTTCCAGCTCAAGGGACGAGCTGGGTCTGGTCACGGCTCCGAGAGGCTGCTGAGCAGCAGCAGGACTGCCAGCACTCCAGTGAGAGCAAACCTGCTCCTACCCCACCCTGCTCCTCCCAAGCCTGCCTGGGTCTGCTCTGCTGGTCCATGACGGGGCAGGTTGTGGCCGCACCTTGTCACGAGCCAGCGCTCTGTGCTGGGAGAGGCCGGACGCCCCCAGGTGCAGGGGCTCCGTCTGCTCCCCCGCGCTCCCCCCAGCCCAGAGCTCGGGCTGCCCCTCTTGGCAGAGATCTCAAGGTCACTCCCCAGGCGACAATCCTGTCCCGGTCTCTCCAAGCCGGCGTCGCCGGCAGACGCGGGGTAATTTGCCTGCGACTACAGACGCTCTTTGTGCTGCAGCCTTTAATCGAGAGCCTGCGGCTGTCCTGGCCAAAGCGCCTGCACTGCTGGTACCAAGGGGCACTCAGACTTCTCCTGCAAAGGTTCCACTTCCTGCCCCGTTTTAAACATCGAGCACAGCCAGGTCTGCACCTGACCTCCCCCTTCCCTGGGGTCGTCCTTCCCTCGCAGCTTCTGCCCAGCAAGCTAGATCCTATCACAGGGAGCTCGGGCCGCATCCTCCTGCCTCGCCACACGGCTCATCCTCATCCTCCTCCTCCTCCTCCCAAAGCGGTCAGCAGACACGGAGATGGGCTAAGAGATGGGCATCGTAGCAAAGACACGAACCAGCATCTCCTCAGCCTCGAGCTCTGCCTGTGACTGTGTTTCCAGGGCAGCCAAGAAGTGGGGACGCCCGTGCCCTGAGCAAGCAGTGGGCTCTCCCGGCAGCTGAGCTCCCTGCTGTCTGCACTCCTGGGGGGGCAGAGAGGAGCCCAGGGCTGCCTCCGGGCAGCTTTCTGGGCACTTCCAAGGAATCACAGGAAGTCTTCTGCTGTCTGGGTCTGACTGCTCCTTGGCCCAGGGGAGCGAGGTAAAGGGAGACATCGGATCAAACACAGATGGTCTGAACACGACGCCCTAAGCCGAGAGCATGGGCATCGGGGAACAGCCCACAGGCACCGGTCCTCCCACCGCAGGAGCGGTGGTTCTGCAGCCTGGCACCCAGACTCCGCGTCAGAGCCCAGTCCCCCTTCACTGCCCCCCGAGCAGACAAGAGCCAGCGCCCCGGAGGCGCCCGCCACGTGCGTTTGCTGTTCATCATCGGCAGGCTGCGGCAGGGAAGAGCTGCCCTCAGCCACTCAGACGCCACGGGTCGTGGCCAAAACTCTCCGCCCGGTGGGCACGACCCCTTCACACCCGCTCCGTGGCTGCGGCGACGCCGGCACCGGGCTCCAGAGAGCTGCCGCTCACGCTCCTCCTCCTGGTGACGGGCTCTGCACTTGCAGCAGTCCCAAGGGTGCCCGGAGCCCAGTCCCTCTCGGGAGCTGCCGGCCGGAGCGACTGCCGGGGCTCCGCGCCCTCCTCTACCAACAGGGGTTCCCGGGCCAGCGTCGGGCGTCTCACCTCGGTGACGGCAGCCTTCCTCAGCGCCAGACCTGGGGAGACAAGGGAAGAGCGTCAGCAAACGCAGAGCTGCCGCGGCATCGCCCCCGGGCCCCCAGGGAAACAGCCCAACACCGCACTCGCCCAAGCCAGCTGGAGGCTGCGAAGCAGCTGGGTTTGCTCCACCTGTCGCCCCTCTAGTGCAGGAGGCCGACGTTCTCGGGGCCACCCAGCAGTTCCACAGCCAGGAGCACAGCAGTGCAGGGTCCCCGGGCAGGGACACGTGCGGGCGCCGGCAGAGAGAGCTGGTGCAAAGCCCCGGAGCACCGCGTGACACCCAGGAGTCGGCGGGTCCAGCAGCCCAGAGAGGCTCTGGAAGCTGCTTTCCAGCCGCTCAGAGGCACTCGACGACCTCCATCGATAACTGACTCTGTTTGTGGCTCCCGACGTCCCAACATAGCACAAACGGGCCGCCTCCGCGGAAGCCACCGCGGCTCCATCTCAGCCAGCAGCGGGGAGCCAGGAGCTTGCCTAAGGCTCTGGGATCCAGAATCCGAGCGGGAAACAGCCCCAGCCCGCCCTCCAACAGCAGGCTGTCCCAGCGATGGCCCAGCGTGGAGCCAGACCCTGCCCCAACCCCTGAGCTCCGCCAGAGCCCCGGACATCGGCACCGACGCGCAGGCTGCAGCACCCGGCAGGGCTCAGCTCTGACTTCACAGCCCTGTTCCTCACCCGCACCGCCGCCCGCAGCCGGCTCGTCCACCCGTGCCGTGGCACGCTCCCAGCCCGACGGGGACGCTGCGACCGCTGGAAACCCTCTGCGCACATGCGGCTTTGCCTCACGGAAACCGGGACGTGCCGGACCCGCTGCCCCAGCCCAAACGACCGAGCTGAAGACGGAGCTCAGCCTTTGCTCTGTGCAGAGAGCAGACCCGAGCGACTAGCGAAGCTCAAAACCCAGCGGCCCCTGGGTCCCTCCAGGCCGGCTCAGGGGAGCTGGCCACTGTGAGCCCTTGGGTGCAGACCTGGGCAGGGCCACAGGAAGCTGCCAGCCAGCGCAGAGCCACCCGACGGGTGCCCCGCTCGAGACCTCACAGAGAAGCCGTCTGCAGGAGCCACCTGCAGACTCAGCGCGAGCTCACGAGCACCTGATGCTTCCTGAGGCTCTCGGGAAGTCGCGGCCAGCCTGAAGCACTTGTAGGGTCCCTGGACTCCTCTCTCCGGCCGGAGCCGCTGCACCGCCAGTCAGAGCCTCGTGGTATTAGAGCTGGGACAGGGAGACACACACCCCACCAGGGACCACCGTCCCCACACGAGCTGGGGGCTGCAGCCCCTCTGAAACACCTGCACAGCAGCCACACCTTCTCAGGCAGGGTGCCAGCAGCTGCCTCCAACCTGGCTGGCTTCCTCCACAGCTCTGCTCTCCCAAAGCTCTGCCCCAGCGCTGTGGGGCTGTTGCTGGGTTCTTCTCAGGGGCTGGCTGGGGTCAGCAGGGACCGCAGAGCTCACCCAGCGCCAACGCCCTGCCGGGGCAGTGACTCCTCTCACCAGATCAGGCTGCCCAGAGAGGAGAGGAGAGGAGGTTCAGGCTGGATCTTAGGAGGAAGCTCCTCAGTGCCTGGGTGGGGAGACTCTGGAATCGACTGCCCGGAGAGGCTGTGGCTGCCCCCTGCCTGGAGGTGCTCAGGGGCAGGTTGGATGGGGCCCTGGGCAACCAGGTCTGTCTGAGAGGTGCCGCTGCCCCAGGCAGGGGGGCTGGGGGAGATGAGCCCCGGGGTCCCCTCAAGCTGAGCCAGGGTGGGGTGATTCTGCAGTAAAGGCTCTCAGCAGCCTGTTTTATGCAACCCCCCCACTGCTTCTGTCCCAGCCCAGGGGCAGGGCAGGAGCTGGAGCGGCAGGCGGGAGCCACTGCAGGTGCAGGCTGGCAGCCCGGGGGCAGCCCCCGCCAGCCGAAACGTTTCCCTGACAACTCACCAGGAGAGCGCCCGGAGCGCGGAAGCCCAATTATGGGGAGGAACAAGCAGGACAAGGCCAGGGAAATGAAGTCTAAAAGGAGCTGATTTGTTTTCTTGTCTCGGATCAGCTGTGCGCAGAAAGGCGGAGGACAGAGAAGAGGGGCAACCTGGGAGCATCTCGCCCCAGCCCCGGGACACGGGGAGCAAAACAAGCCCCTCATCACGCAGGGAACACGGGAGCTGGCGCCCAGCAGCGGGAAGGCTGCGGCCGCTCGGCTCTGTGAGGGTGCGGCCAGTGGGATGCGCAGGCAGACAGCCGCTGGGTGCAGAGGTGCAGCCGCGTCTGCACACAGGGCTCCCTCTCCCTGCCACAGCACCGGGCACTGGAGGATCATGGAGGGGAGCCATGTGCGCTCCCCAGCACGTCCAGTGCTCCCCAGCACGTCCAGCATGGCCAAAGCAGAAGGGTGAGGCGATGTTCCCAAGGTCAGGCACCCTGGTGGCAGGGTCAGGGTGGCAGGGTCAGGGTGGCAGGCCTCTTCCTCGCCTCAGGCAGCTCTCCCATTGCAAGCTCCCAGCCCGCCTACAGAAGTGGCAGCAAAGCGCAGGGAGGGTTAATTAGAGGACGGAGCCAGCACCGCGCCGCTGACGACACCCAGGCGCGGCGGCACCGCATGCAAACCTCGACGCCACCTCCGGGCGAGGCCGTCAAAGGCTGAAGGACTTTGAGGTCACATTCCTGACAACCATACAGAAGAGCTGGAGCAGCATCCACTCGCCCCCTTACCTGTGCTCAGAGGCAGAACAAGCTCCACGTCCCCCAGCCTACCGACACGGCAGCCTGGAGCGTCTGCTGGGGCAGCTGCTGTCCCAGAGCCTGCTCTTCCCTTCCAGCCAAGCTGCAAAGCCACGGGGAGCCTCAGTGCAGCACACGGGCCCGGGCAGCCCTCGGGACTCGATGGTTCAGCTGCTGCGAGGCCCCAGAGAGCCTCGTCCTAACTCCCAAGGAGCACAGGGCAGCCTTGCCAAGGCTGGGTCCAGACTGCACTTCCCTCCTCTGTTCCCAGAGCATCTCCCTGCCTGCAGGCTCCTGCCCAGAAGCAGGACTCAGCACTTTCAGCTCTGCAGTGGCCCACACTGTCAGGGAGGGATGCTCGCTGCGTCCTCCGCTGAGCCGTTCTCCAAGGCCACTACAGAGAGGCAGAGGCTGGCTGATCCGAGGTCACTCCCTGCTCGCCAGAGCCAGAGCAGCTACGGTGCCCTGAACACACAGGGTCTGCAGCGTGGCACAGCTCAGGGCTTTAGCGGCACGAGGCTCAACGCCAGAGCTCCCAGCCAGGTAGGATTAGTGCTGCTGGCAGCTCTTCTCTGTCATCTGACCCTCGCCAGCTCCCTCTGCGGGGAAACCCTCGGGGCTGGGACCAGGCACGAGGAACCGGAGGCTGCAGGGAGCAGACCTCTGCTGTAGGCAACCCCTGAGCTTCTTGGGCTGATGAGAGGCACAGGGTGCTGGCACTGAGGGGCAAAACCCCGTCAGTGAGAGCGCAGGAGGATGCCTTGCGTCCCTTTACAGCAGGTTTCTCTGGATGTCGCTCCAGAAGATCCCTTCCTGGCAGAACACCGGCCAGCAAAGCTGCTCGTAGGAGCAGCAGAGCTGGCACCAAGAGCACTGGACTGCAGCTACACGGGACCAACCGGTTCCAACCACCCCCTGCCTCACTTTGTGACCCTTCCTCACAGAGGGTCTGCACCTCTGATCCAGGAGGGATGGCTCAGACTGTTTACTGCCTCCACCATCTGCAAGCCTTCGTCTCAGCACTGCCTGACCGAGCCACGACTCCCTTGCTCGTCCACAGAGCCACAGACCACCAGGGGCTGGAAGGGACCTCCAACCCACCTGAAAGCAGCAGACTGCAGCTCAGGAAGATCCACCTGCCCAGTCTTTCCCTTTCATGACCTTCTACAAGCTGGGCTGAGATCCAGCGGCTGGTCACAGGAGGCAGAAGGAATCTCCCCCCCACAGGCGCAGGTCACAAGGGCTCCCGCAGCCGGAGCGGCTGTAGAGCGGCGGGGTCCTGGCCCCCCAGAGGGGCACCAGCTGGCGGCCGGCAGGCCACCCTCCTTCCGCAGGTAATCCTGAGACACACCTGGACTGCCGAGGCGCGGGGTGCTTCCTGATTCACCCGGGGCCAAAGCTGCTCAGCTAAATCCCCTGAGGTCTAATTCCACTCCTGCTAATGTCGCTTGACAACGGCGAGGGCCGACAGGGGATTTCAGAACGGGGTCGGGTACCGCACGCGTCACTGGTTGCACGGCCCTTCTGCTTCCCCTCACCGAGCGCTCCCCGACGGCAGCGCCACGCACGTGCGTGGCGATCGGCGCCAGAACGCCGGGGACACGGGCTGGGCGGGCGAGGAGCTGGGGGACACCCGCAACTTCTACCTGTGTCAACACCAGAGGTCAAGACACAGGCATCAGGCTGGGTTCCTGGAGCTGCTCGCAGAGCACAGACCTGTGGTGGAAGCCCTGGAGAGCAGGCCCTCTACACCACCCGGACACTCTCGAGCTGACCCGCTCCCACCAAAAACGTGCGGTTACAGAACCACAGTGTCAGGGGTTGGAAGGGACCTCTGGGGATCACCCAGTCCAACCCCCCTGCCAGAGCAGGATCCCCTAGAGCAGATGCCCCAGGAGCAGTCCTGGCAGGTTTGGGATGTCTCCAGAGCAGGAGACTCCACAGCCTCCCCAGGCTGCACTGCGGAAACGAGCGCTCCTGGAGCTCTCAGCAGATGACACAGAATGGGGCAGGAGAAGACAACCTGGTGCCTCTGCTGGGCCACCAGCACATTCCAGTTGTGTGCCACGGACAGCTGTGGGCAGCCCCTGCAGCACAGGCTCCTCCCGGCGCAGAGCCGCAGCCTGTCCGAGCGCCGGGTCCTAAAGCAGCTGCTTCACCAGCCCGGCCAGGAGGGCTCTTCGGGGAGGCTGGGCCAGGCCTGTATCGCTCCCGTTCAACCACGCGCAGCCCAGTCCGGCTCCCGCCTCCCTCCAGAGCCAGCTTTGCTCCAGACCGCGCGGGTAACGTGCCCAAGCTAAAGGGGCCACCAGAACACAGAGCAAAATCCAGGCGGGCACTTGGGCTCCCAAGGAGCTGCAAGCGCAGAGCCAAGGCACTGGTCACCCCCACAGCTCCTGAAGGCACCCAGGTGCTCAGGACACCCCACACCCAGGGCAGCCACAAGCCCCTACATGAGCAGCACCGCGGTCTGGGTTCCACACAAACGGAGACCACGACCGTTGCTGGGCTGTGCGCTGGGCCCTTCGGATCCTAAACTGACACCCCCCTGCTTGGGAAGACACCAGAGAGCAAGTCCTGGTTCCTCTCCTAAAGCAGAGTCCTGAACCACAAACAACTCGAGCCCTGAGCCCCTCTCGGGACTGGAGCCAACGCCTGCCCGGCACAAGGGAGAACGGGGGGGTCTCACAGGGAGAACGGGGGGGGTCTCACAGGGAGAACGGGGGGG
>VXBP01008536.1:165799-210679 GCA_013400115.1 Rhinopomastus cyanomelas
GGGGGGGTCTCGCAGCAGGAAGCGACTGAGGACACGAGCAGCCAACCCCAGCTCAGCAGCCCCGAGCCACACCGCAGAATCTCTCCGCTCTCCAGCCAAGACGCCGACAAACCCAGATGAAGCGGTTCCCCTGGGGCGCCACGGGGCGCGACGAGCCCGGCACACGCTGCCGCTGACTCGTGAAGGAGGACGCCCACAGCACAACCCGCTCCTGTTTGGAGCGGAACAGGAACCTCTGCCAGACGCACGGACCTCACAGGTTCCCTCTGAACAGCGTCTCCAGGAGAACAATCCAGCCTCTCGCTCAGGTCTCGCCTCCCAGCTCAGCTGGCAGCTGCCAGCTCGCTGTCTTCTCGCGGTGGCGGGTAGGGTGCGAGGAAGAGAGGCAGAAGCCTGCGGCAACGCTGGCCAGGGGCTACAAAACAGCTCGCCATGGGGAAGCAAGACACGCAGGGCTGGCAGAGGCAGTCCCACGGCTTAAGCTGGACATCTCCCGGCTCCCAACCCAGCAGTCTTCTTCCAGGCCAGGCGGCTGAAGCCTACAGATCCGCGCTCGCCACGCGGCAGGGCTCATCCCGACACCCCGGTGAGCCCAGGGGCAGTCCAGCGGTTGACTTATTTTTGCAAAGCCCAGCAAAACTGAACTTTTTTCTAACATCCAGTCTAAATCTCCTCTGCTCCAGTTTCCAGCCACTGCCCCTCGTCCTGTCACTGCAGACCCTTGCGAGCTTTCCTGGAGCCCCCTCCGGTACTGGAAGCTGCTCCAAGATCTCCCCAGAGCCTTCTCCTCTCCAGCCTGCCCCCCGAGCAGAGGGGCTCCAGCCCTCTGAACATTTTATGGCCTCCTCTGGACATCCTTCTTGTGCTGAGGGCAGCAAACTGGCTGCAGGACCAGGTGAGGTCTCACCGGGACAGGGCAGGGGGCAGAATCCCCTTGTTCGATCTGCAGGTGCAGCCCCCTCTGCAAGCCGGCTCTGCTGCTCCTGCAAGCCCATCTCTGTGGGGCTGGTAGCAGCATCTCGCCCAGGGAGGCTCCTCGGTGGACCACCAGCCTGTGCTGGGCAGCCCGGTTTCTCCCAGCAGGTGCCTGCTGTGGGGCAGGAACAGACCACCTGAGTTTGAGGAGCCGCAGCCGTGTCAGGGCTCCATCAGAGAAAGCATCTCCAGGTTTCATAGAATCATAGAATAGAATCATAGAATCATTACAGATCGGAAGGGACCTCGAAAGATCATCTAGTCCAATCTGCCCACAACAGCAGGATCACCTAAACCAAGTCACACAGGAACCTGTCCAGTCGGGTCTTGANTTGACTGTGGTTACGAACCCCTCTGGCCACGAGGACCCTCCGAGCACGGCCAACCGACTCTGGAGACCCCAGAGCCCCACGGAAGAGCCTCGCTCAGCACAGGCACCTGCAGGCAGCAGCGGGCCCACTGCAACTCCAGAACACAGCAGCACTGACCCTCAACAGCGACAGCTGGAGCCAGGGCAGGAGCTGAATCCTGCCCAGCACTCCCCTGCCCAGCCTGGGGAGGTTCAGCACTTGAGCTGCCTGGAGCGGCACCGGTACCAGGCCCCGCGCGGCTCCTCTTGCCAAGGGGACTGTCCCGCCAGCGCCGGCTCGAGCCAGGCAAAGCCGCCCTCGCCTCAACCCCTTAATTCCTCCAAGTTGAGGACGACGGAGCCGTTTCACACGGAACAAGGACAGGAGCCCGTGGTGTTCCCATGCCCAGCTTAGCGCTCAGCCCTTTCAGAAGGGGCCACACGTCCACCCCGAGGCCAGTCTTGTGACAAAGCCCAGGCTGGGACCCTGCTCCCTCAGCCAGATCCACGAGCAGCTACAGGTGCTCGAGGAACACAGCCCCTTCTCTGCAGGCATCGTCCACCCTGCAGGGCTGCACTGGTACAGACACCAGAGGAGCAAAGAGCTTTCACAGAATGGTCAGAGCTCACCCAGGGCCAAGCCCCTCACATGGGCAGTGACACCTCTCGCCAGACCTGGTTGCCCACAGCCCCATCCAAGCTGGCCTTGGATGCTGCCAGGGATGGAGCAGCCACAACCTCCCTGGGCAGCCTGTTCTAGCCCCCTCCCAGGGAGGGATTTCTGCCTCAGATCTCATCTCAATCTCCCCTCTCTGAGCTTGAACCCAGCCCCCTTGTCCCAGCACCAGGGGCCCTCAGAAACTAAGTCCCTCTGCAGCCTTCCTGGAGCCCCTGCAGGTACTGGAAGCTGCTCTAAGGTCGTCCCAGTCTTCTCCAGCCCGAACAGCCCAACTCCCTCAGCCTGTTTTCATGGCAGAGGGGCCCTGCTCCTGTTTTCTGCCAGCAAGTCCTTCCCAGCCTCTCCAGCAAGCAGCTCTCTCTGGAAAACACAGGCAGACTCTGCTAATCAGAGACGAGGACTGTGCCCCCTCGATGAGTCTGAAAGCCACAAGGGCAGCGACAGGACAGCGAGAGGCTCATTTCTTGTAAATCCTCATCTAAAGGCTGCAGAGTCGTGCGATGGATGGCCCAGAGGGACAGCTCTGCCAGCAGTCACTGGCCAGATGCGAGTGTACAGACTGTGCCTCTGCCGCACCGCGAAATACTGCTGCTTCTCTTCAGACCCAGCTCCGGGGAGACCTCGGGGCAGCCTTTTGGGGCGCCGGTAACGAAGATGGAGAGCGACTTCTGAGCGGGGGCTGCTGGGCCAGGACAAGGGCTGATGGTTCAACTGGAAGAGGGAGGAAACTGATTGGGAGGCTGCCCAGAGAGGTGGGAGAAGTCCCATCCCTGGCACCATCCCAGGTCAGGTTGGCCCTCAGGGCTCTGAGCACCCTGCTCTGGTCGGAGATGGCCCTGCTCAGGGCAGCCTTTGGACTAGCGACCTTCAGAGTCCCTTCTGGCCCCACATTCTGTGACTGAAGCACCAGCGATCACAGCCTGCTTCTGGGCTACTGCAGCTACTGAAGAGGACCCTTGGCACCAGGTCCAGCCGCGCATTTGCACGTTTCAAATCACAACGAGAGAGGAGCAGAGGTTTGGCTGCACCCAACGGAACCTGGGGCAGCCACACGCAGTGGAGGGCTCTGCCGAGCGCTGGGAGGCGACGAAACGAGCTGCAGCTGGCAGCAGCGTCGGACCCGCGCGAACACCGGAGCAGCCTCCAGACGTCCTCGCTGCTGCAGCACGCTCTCTGACTCAGCCCGCGTTACTCACCGCAAGCCACGGCGAAAACCCACGCGCGAGCTGGGGAAGCCACAAGAACACACGATGCAAGAAGGCTGACGGCACTTTCTGCCTCAATACGTGGGTGAGAAGAGGCAAAGTGACAGGAAGGCTGCTCCGATCGCTTTTGGCTTTCTAATTACAGCCAGCGGCTCCCTGCAAGTCCTGAGGTCAACCCCGCGCTGAAGCCCTCACAACAAACAAGCGTCGGGCTGCTTCGGGAGAGCGTTCCCCAGACCCACCTAAAGGCAGCAAAGCCCCAGCGTCACCAGTCATCGCTGGCCACTGTGGGGCCGCTCTGGGCCCACAGGCTCCCCTCCCCAGGACTCTGCCTGCCAGTTCGGAGAGGGAGAGGGGAGCCTGGGAAAGGCAGCCCACGCAGCTCCCCGAGCGGGGAGGCGAGCAACGCCGCGGGAAGGTCAGCGCCGATAAGGATCAGGACAGGGCTCCCTTGACACAGTTTGGTTCCTTCCCGGGAGCCTCTTCCTCCTCGCGCCTTGGTTGTTTCATTGGGGCACTAAGTGGCCTCCGGCTGCCAGTCCCTCGCGGCGCCTCCTCCATTTACCCTTCTGTTGCATCCGCTGCGGAGGAGCTGAGCGGACCCCGCGTGCAGGGGCCTGGCACGGCCACGTCTCCACAGCAGCGTCCTCCCCATCTTCATCCCGGCATCCTACCAGCCAGGGGAGAACACCAGCGGCCGCTGCCGCCTGCGGGACACGGAGTGACGCGCCGTCGGTGGGCAGCAAACGCGGAGCGGACGCTCGTGCCAGGAGCTCTGCTCTGCCAGAGACTTACAGAACTGTGAGGATGACGCTTTCCTCCTTTGGGGCTTCTGCAGCAGCCAGGGATGGGTCTGCAAACGGCAGACACCCCGCGGAGGCATCGCTGCGACAGCAGCCACACACTGGGAGCCCACAGCAAGCACCCAGGGCTCTGCGCTGGCAGAGCTGCACAAAGAGCTTCTGCCCGGCCCCACAGCCACAATCGCAGCCGTCCAGCCTGACGTGACTCAGAAGCTGTTCTCGAGCACGTTCGCAGGCGACCCAGCCTGCAGGCCTGGAAGCCAACAGCGCGGAGAGAGCTGAAGGAAAACGCCGTCAGCTGGGCCGTTAAACAGGTTACATGTAAAGGAAACCGTCGGAGATTCTGGTTAGAGACCCGGAAAGGCGTAAAGAGGGGGAAAATCTCTCCACCTAGGCCCGCTCCTGTTGTTCTGCTGCTGCTTAGGGGTTAAGCAAGCACGAGCAGGCACTGCTCCTGCCGCACGTGTCCCTTCCCAAACGGTGCCAAGGCCTCTGCTTCAAACTTTCCAGGGTCTGGACAGCAGCCTGCTCCAACACCCGCTGCTCTTTCTGGCGCCACGGGCTGTAGGGAACATCAGGGAGGCCGCACCCATGGGGTCAGACCATCTGGGGAGCGTGAGACCCACTTCAGCTCCCGCTTCCCTGCAGCCAGGCTGCAAGAGGAGCATCAGCCCTGAGCACACAACCAGCAGCTGAATCCCCACACCGCCACTCACAGTCAAACCCTCCTCGTTCTGGGAGCCGGCAAACATCTCCCCGCTGCAGCTCCACTGCTGACAGGTACTTCAAACCACGCAACGCTGGCAGCTCCCTGCGCAGAGGGGAGCTGACCTCGTGCAGGTCCTTTCCCAAAGAGCACAGGGGTCCCCCCGCGTCTGCGTCAGGAGCGAGGCGCTGCCGAGCCTCTGCGCATTCATCCTGGTCCAGAGGGACGTGCTCGGCCGCCCTGAAAGACGGAGGGGAGCCACGAGACGTGGCAGAGATGCGAGCAGCGCACGACAGGAGCGCTGTGCGGCCGTCGCAGCCCTATTTCTGGCCTGGCCGGGCCGCGGATGAGAGACGCGCTCACGGAGAAAGCGAGCGCTGGACTCCTGCTGCCTTCAGGCCGCAGCCACCTCGCAGGGGAAATCGCAGGCAGCGGGGCTGTGCGCTGGCAAGAGCCCGTGGCGCCCGTGTCAGCTCCCACGCTGCGCCCCGCTCGCCGCAGATGCACTCGGGCCGCTCCCCGGGGAGCCCTTCCGGAGCAGCGCAGCGAGATCCCCGAGCGGGACGCGGCAGCGGCCGCCCTGCCAGCCGCAGACCCAGCGGCGGTGCCGGGGGCTGTTACGCACAGGTCAGTGCCAAACGATGGTTAATGAAGATGACGCTAATCATTGCTTGTCGTGGGTTCTCGGGGACGTGCTCTGCAGCCTATCCTGACCCTGATCCAGCCGGGCCGGGCAGTGCCCCTATCTCCCTGCTGTCCTTCGCGGCTCCCAGGCCCCACAGTCTCAGCTTCCCTGCTTGTTTCCAGCCAATTCAGACCTTAAAGGACACTTCATTTGCAGGAGCAGCCCAGGTTCTATTTTCACTGCCTTCCTCCTCCCCCGCGGCTGGGCTGTGACTTATTGACTGTGAAGTAGCCGCAGGGTCCGTGAGAGTTGGAGGCACGGGGTGTTTTCGGTCTGTTTCTGCTGAGCTGCCTCCCCCTGCGATAATCTTTGCGACACCGTGTCACAGGCGGGAGGCGTGTGACGCTCCGCTCCGCTGTGAACCGCCATCGTCCTGGGGCTGATGTTTACATCTGATTCTTCCTCACACCGATGATAAGCTCTCTCCAGTTTCCTTCCCCATCAGCTGGGAAGGACAGACCTGCTTGTGCCCCACAGAGTGGAATTCTTCCCTTATCTCTGATCTGCTGCACTGAAAACAACTGCTTCCAGCAGCCTTCCAAAGTCACTTCAAAGTTATCACTGCAAAGCCACTCCTTGTGTGTCGTAATCAGCGCTCCCCGGGGCTCTGTGCGATGGCCTTACAGGTGCCACCAGCACCCAGCACGCGGGGCACCAGTGCCCGGGCCGGGATCTTCACTGAGCTGCCGCCAGCTCTCGGTACCGTGAGACCAGCTGTTGAACAAGAGCACAAACACTCGCGAGATCTTCCCTAAAGCAGAGGAACTCAACCCTGAAGAACACACTGGAGGTGGCCTCTACCCTGGCTGGAAGCCATCAGTGATGAGCAGACTGGAACACACACACGAGGAGGCTGGAGAGGTGGAAAAAAATCAGACACCAACTTCCCCATCAGGCTGAGCATTTGCAAGGAGGTGGTGGCGCCCAGCTCTGCTATCGGTGTTGTACCAACAGCTCCCCAACAGCCCATGTGCCTCCGGCTCTAAGCTGCACCCCGCCAGAGAGATATGTCCCTTCTCCTCACCCAACCATTTCTGGGGTCAGGGCAACCCAGCCTGAGGATCCTGGTGGTGCCGGCCCATCACTCCAGAGGCACTCCAGGGGTGCCTCTGCTCCTCCTGACAGCTCTGTTCCCCGCTGTTTGCCACACCTGGCAAACTGTCCCTCACTCCCTGCAGCCCCTTCCTTCAGGGCAGGGGCACAGCAGCTGCCAGGTATCGAAACTCCCTTTTCAAATCCTCAGAGCCGCAAGTCCAGAGAGGGATGGATTAGGCCTCTGTGCTCAGGCCTGAGCCTGGCTGCTGACTCCAAGCGAGGCTTCCCACTACGAAGGACATTGCCACACTTCCAAAAGGTCCTTTCAGAAGGCTCCCCATGCCTCAAGCCAACTGTCTGTCAAGGTTTCCCTGACTTTCAGCCCCTCTCCTCCTCCGTTACTCCTGCACCAGACCAACGGGCTCCCCTCTCGGTATCTGCTGAGCACTCGGGGCAGGTCTTTGCTGACCCAAAGCCAGTCTGGATTGAGCCTTGCCAAGTTCAGTTAGTCAGAGATCAGCTCACCGCTGTTCTCACTGCGGCAAAGGGAGCGGAACAGATTCTGGCTACGCGGATAATCCTTCCTCAGCGGCACCAGCGTTCAGGTGAGCGGCCTGAAGCACCTGTGCAGGCGGGTCCAAGGAGCAGCAAAGGCACTAACCTGCATTTGTTGCCATCAGCTTCAAAAGAGTCCACAAAAGAGGCCAGTGCTGACCACAAACCCCCTCTGCCTCCAGGCCCGTGGCTCCGGCCCACGATTTTCCCGTCTGCTGCAGCAGGGACACGCTGCTGGCAGCCCCAGCCCCCCCGGTTCTGTTCTCTTCCAGAACACGCTCGGTTGCTGTCGCGTGCACTGTCCCCAGCCCTCCTGGGAGCTCCGGTCGCAAGCGCGGCTGAGGCCGAGTGACACAATCTGGATGCTACCCAAGTGAGGAGTAAGCAACCCGACTCAAAAAATCAAAGCATCGGCGAGATCACGGGCTCCGCTTCGCCTTTCTCCACTACCAGCGTACGGCAGGACAGCCGACAGGCTTGTAAACCCAGATCTACTTGCAAAGGGAAGAAAACACCCCACGCTCCTGCTTCAACCCCTCCTGAGCAACGGTTTCCACAGACACCTTGTCCTGTCCTGAGCCACAGCTCTACCCTCCCCAAAACCCAGAGAGGTGATGGGGGAATCTGGAGGATGAACAACGTTTTAATTATTCATCAGAAAAAACTCTCTCCTTTGCTCCTGCAGCAGCACAGGCTGAAGACAAGGGCTCCCACCGCGCTGCGAGAACGCTCCCAGAAGAGAGGCCGGGGCGGCAGGCGAGCAGCAGCTGCTCCAGCCGGCCCCTCCATTTTCCTGCAGCACCGAGACGCGCAGCAGGAAGGCCGGGACCGCTCGGCACTTGCCTCCATCTCAGCGCCGCACGACAAACGCCACGTCCCACCCTGCCCCCCGACGCCGCAGACGACATCTACGCCAGAATCGCGCTTCTGCTGCGATTTGTTGGCTTCCAGGAGATCAAACGATCCTCGTTCAGAGGCCTAAAGACAAGGATGTTGCTGCCACAGCGCTGTCAAAGCCCGTCTACCCCGCAGCGGGCTCCACGCGAGCTCGGGGCTTAGACAGGTGCTGGGGAGCTTCGCGACAGGCCCACAAGGGCCCGCGTCAGGCCGACGGGGAGCTGGGCTGAGCCGGCGGAACGAGAGCTGCCAATTAACGAACTATAAATTACCAGGTAGCAGAGGCAGGGGTGGGCGCTCTCGCACGGCTCCAGCAACTGAGCCTGCCAAAGGCTCCTGCTGCCGGCCCCGAGCTTCCCCGCTGCGAGCTGCCCCGGCCAAGGCCACGGTTACCAGCTCGGGAAGAAGCGCGGGGAGCCCCTAAAGCCGCCGGACTGCCCTCCCTCGCCCACCGCGGGTCAGTCCCTCCGGCCCTCCCTCCCTGGAGAGGAGCAGGGGAGCACAGCCCNACCGGCCGCAACCGAGCCCTCCGCTTCCTCGGGCACCTCCAGCTCCATGGCCGCCGCGAAGGCCCCGGCACAGCAGGCCCAGGCCCAGGCCCGCGCCCGCTGCCGCCGCGCTCCTCCCGGCCCCGGCCCCGGNAGGAGATCAAACGATCCTCGTTCAGAGGCCTAAAGACAAGGATGTTGCTGCCACAGCGCTGTCAAAGCCCGTCTACCCCGCAGCGGGCTCCACGCGAGCTCGGGGCTTAGACAGGTGCTGGGGAGCTTCGCGACAGGCCCACAAGGGCCCGCGTCAGGCCGACGGGGAGCTGGGCTGAGCCGGCGGAACGAGAGCTGCCAATTAACGAACTATAAATTACCAGGTAGCAGAGGCAGGGGTGGGCGCTCTCGCACGGCTCCAGCAACTGAGCCTGCCAAAGGCTCCTGCTGCCGGCCCCGAGCTTCCCCGCTGCGAGCTGCCCCGGCCAAGGCCACGGTTACCAGCTCGGGAAGAAGCGCGGGGAGCCCCTAAAGCCGCCGGACTGCCCTCCCTCGCCCACCGCGGGTCAGTCCCTCCGGCCCTCCCTCCCGGGAGAGGAGCAGGGGAGCACAGCCGGAGGTCCCATGGATGAGCAGCTGTCGAGGGGGCCGGTACCGGGGCCCGCCCGTGACCCGCCCGTTGTAGGGAGCCCGGGCCCGACCCCGGCACCGCGGCAGCCAGGGCCCCCCAGGAACCGGGGGGCTGCCCCGAGAGGCGGAACCATTGAGGCGGGGGCGCGGCAGTTGGCCGAGACCACCCGGACAGACACAGCTGGGGGCGGCGGGGGCACGGCACTGAACCCCGCCGCCCCCGAACGGCAAAACGTCCGCTGCCGGGGGGGCGGGGGGGTCGGCCGGCAGGTGCCAACGAAACCCTCACGGGGGGATNCCGGCAGGTGCCAAGGAAGCCCTCGCGGGGGGATAGGAGGAGGGGCAGCCGGGCCAGACCACTCTGTGCACGGTGCGGGGGGGACGCAGGGGACACTGCGGGGACACCGGCCTGGGAAACACTCAGGGGGGACACTCGGGGGGCACCGGCCGCGCGTTACCTCCTGCTGCGTCCAGGCCCCCCCCGCCGGCCTNGGCGGGCGGAACGAAGCCTCGCGCGCCAGAGAGCGGCCGAGAGACCGACAGACTTAGCCCCTCCAGGGCCTCTGTGGCCGGCGGGAGCCGCCATAGGGCCGCGGAGGGGGCGGGGCCTGACGGGCGCCTTGGCAACGTGGGCGGGGCCTCGGCAAAAGGGGCGGAGCTGCCCCACCAGAGGGGGCGTGGTCTTGGCCAAGGGGGCGGGGAGGGGGCGGGCCCCGGCTCCTTGGGCCGGAGGGCGGGCCCGCGGGATCCCGCCGCAGCTGCCCCCAGCCCCGCCCCGCCCCTACCCGGTCCCGTCCTGGCCCGTCGCTCCATCTAGTGGCTGCCACGGGGAACGCCCGGGGCGCGAGTGAGTCCGGGCCGGCTCCGCCGGTTCCTCCGGTTGGTCCCTTACGGCAGCGTGTCCTGGCCCCGGGGGAACAGGGAGCCGCGGGCAGGGGCAGTCGCGGCCGGGAACCGGCACCGACAGCCCGATGAGGCGGCTCCGCCGCTTGCTCGCTCCCCGCCCCGGGAGCTGCTGGCCGCGGCTCTGCGCGGGAGGTCGGCCGGTGATCTCGGAGCGGCTGTGGTGGCCCCGGAGCTGCCGCCTGGGCTGTAGCTTCCCCGTACCCTCCCTGGGACGGAGTGGGGCTCCGGCGAGCAGAAGCCGCTCGGTGCCGGTCGCGGTGCCGGCGCGGGGATCGGCGGCCCCATGGCCCCAGGCTGGCGCTTGGTGGCCGGGAACTGCAGCAGGACCTGGACTCCCTGCGAAGTCCCTCCGTCGGGGTCTCAGCTCGTCCCGGGCCAACAGCAGCAGCCCCACCGGGGGGCCCGAGGCGGGAGCCGCGGCGTGGAGCTGGTGTCGATCACGGCGGGGCAGAGCAGTGCCGGGGAGCCGGTGCCCAGGTGGGGGCACAGGGCAGCAGCGGCTTCTCCCCCCGACCCCCGCGAAGGGGAGCCCCAGGATGTCCACCAGCCCTTCCCCTCGTGGGGCACCGCATGAGGCCATTTGCTCCCCGCGGGAGCTGGGGAGGGTGGTTGGGGGGACCGGGGTGGAGCCCCCCGCTCCCTTCTTTGGGGACGGCCAGGCTGCGGTGGAGGGCGCGGGGAGGACCCCCGGCACCGCCACCACCCCGTGGGCTTCCCGTGGGGGAGGGAAGGGCGAATGGCAGAGCCACCAGAACCGTGGCAGACCCCAGGGACCCCCTTCCTCCTCCTTGCCTCCCGCAGGCAGCGTCCGGCACACGAAGGGTTACGCGCGGCACCCAGCGGTGACACCAGTGCCACCAGTCCGGGAGCGCTGCTCCTTCCTGGTCGGATCGGAGGCTCGGTGAGTGCCTGACCCCATCGCCGGGATCTCCTGGCCCGGCCACATTTCGTCCCTGGCGGGGGCGGGGGGCTCCGGGAGCCGGTGACCGCCCTGGACGGGAGATCTCCTGGCGCTGGGGACTGGGTGCTGGGAGCCCCCGAAAGCTGAGGGGCGCACCCGCACCCCACGGGTTTGCACCTCATCCCCCCCCATCCTGACTGACAGCCTGGCAGGGTCGGACCTTCCAGAGGAGACTTTTCCCAAAGCAGAGCCCGTAGCTGCTGTGTGGGGTTGGGTTCGAGGCGTCGGGGGGTCTCTGGGAACCTCCGTTGTTCCCAGGTGGGAGCAGCTGCAGCGGAGGTGGGTTTGCAGCAGCAGCTGAGCGCGGGGACCCTGCTGGGTCCCGCTCTGAGGACCCCCATCAACAGGGGATGTGTGAAGCAGGTTATCGGGGTTGGGGACGGCCGTGGGGTGGGCAGGGACATCATTCTCCAGCAGGTAACCCCCCCACCCGTGGCTGTCCGCATGGCACTGCCGGTGGTGCCACTTGGGGTGCAGCCCCAAACCAGGGACCTTGCAGTGGGACCAGGTAACTGGCATGGCCTGGCCTTTGTTTGGTACCGGAACGTCGGGGAGATGCCGGCACAGGATGTTTGTGGGGCAGAGTGGGGCGTGTGGGGTGCCCTGTGCTGCTGTGCCGCGTGCCAGGTGGGTTGGGCCCAGCTGTGGGCAGCTCTGCCCAGATACTGCCCCTCATGGGGCCATTTTGGGTGCAGGCTGGTTTCTGTCGGAAACCGGCCCAGCCGGCTCCTCCGGCTGCCAGCCTTGGCCCTTGGCTGGGGGCAGGCCCCACACTGGCCCCCCAGGGCAGACTGGGGACACGTCTGGGGCTCGGTGGCACCGTGAGCGCTGCTCCTGTCGGCTGGGGCTGGTGCCAGCCCCACGCTGTCCCCACCCTGTGGCGCAGTATCGGCGGGAGTTGTGGCACCTAGCGTGGGGACGGCAGCGGGAGACGGCTGGGGCAGCGCGAGGCTGTGCTGGGTGGCCGCGGGCCGTGCTGGCACATCAGGAGGGGTGTTCTCGCTGCGCTGTGATTGGGGTCCCGTGGACCCGTGGCTCATGCTGTGTCACGCACGGGTGTCTAGGGCACCCGTCAGCGCTGAACAGCCAACCGCAGGGACAGGGCTGAGACAGGACCCAGCAGTTCAGCTCCCCGATCCAGCGGGAAACCTTCCTGCCGTCGTGTGGAGGTCCCTGTGACTGGTTTTACAAGTACCGGGTGCTGCCCCCGCCGAGGGTTCTGTTCAGCCACAGCCGCTCCCGGGCACGTCCCTTGGTGTCTGGCACCGGTGGGTGGCAGGTGGGTGCTTGGGCTGGTTTCGGCAGCTCCTGACGCAGGGTGGAATCCTGGACTCTGCCCTGGGCTATTCCCGAGGTGCCGGTCAATGATTACACCGGCCCAGCCCAGGGCTCCCAGGAGCCGCCTCTTGTTTTGGGGGCCCGGCTAGGTGCTCCTGTGCAGCACCGGAAGGCGCCCACGTCCCCGTGCCAGGGCTGCTCACCCCAGGGCTGGCTGCTCATGACCAGCTTCCCCAAGGGATCTCTGCCCGGCGTTTGCCCGTGAGGTGTCAGCTCTTGTCTCTGCTTCGCGCTGGTCCCGCCAAAGCTGGCCCCTGGCCAAATCCCACAGGGGTTGTGGTGGTCCCCAGCACCCTGTGGTGCTGCTCTGGGGAGGCTCAGGGGTAGCCGAGATGTGATGAGAGCCAGCACAGCCCCCAGCACGGCCGTCCCGGAGCCCTCGGGCACCATGGGGCCACGCAGGTGCTGTGGGGCAGGGTGTTTGGGCAGCAGGGCTAGTGCCGCTGGGGTGGGACACGGCTGCAAGCCCCGGTGCCCCTGGTAGTTGCCCAGGCACTGGGGGGGCTCTGTCCCTGCACCCTCAGTGTCCCGGGTGACTGTGGCTCAACTTCACATCTGCTTTTCCCTGCAGCCCGAGGTGGGACTGAGGAAGGGGCCGGCAGCTGCGAAGAGGAGCCGGAGCCGGTCTGTGTCCCCGGCCACCGGCCAGGACCTGCCGTGCCCGGCGGCTGCTGCTGTCCCCTGCCCTCGTTTGCGGTGGCAGGAGGTCACCATGGAGGAGATGCTGATCTGGGAGCAGCACACGGTGACGCTAAACAAGGTGAGCGCCACCCGGGGTGGCCACGGTGGATGGGGACTGCGGGGCTGCCTCTGCCTGACCGTCTGTGTCTAGGACCCTCAGCGGGGCTTTGGCTTCGCTGTCTCTGGAGGCCAGGACCGTCCCAACAGGACAACAGGGGACACGGCGGTGGTTGTTTCGGATGTGGTGGCCGGGGGACCAGCGATGGGCCGGCTCCAGTGAGTGTGCGGGCACGCGGGGCTGCTCGCTGCCGCAGAGATGGAAGAGGCAGCAAACCAGTCCCGCTGGGACGGGGCCAGCAGCGCTGCCACCCTGCCAGGCTGCGAGGGCTCTCCCTGGAGAGGGGCGCCCCGGTCACCCGCCGGCTCCCCGAGCCACAGCGCCTTTGCCGTCGCAGGGGGAAGGATCACATCGTGATGGTCAACGGCCTTTCCATGGAGAATGTCTCGTCCTCCTTTGCCATCCAGACCCTGAAAACCTGTGGCAAGGTTGCCAACATAGTGAGTGTGCCCTGCGGCACCGGGCCCCTCCCCAGCCAGTGCCCCTCTCCCACAGACCCCAGGGTTCCCCCTCGGGGCTCGGACACCCCTGTAGGGCATCTGGCAGGGACGCCTGCACCCACCACTCTCTGCTTCCTGCTCTCCACCCGCAGACACTGAAGAGACCCAGGAGAGTTCACCTCCCCGCGAGCAAGAGCAGCCCCGGGTCCCCTGCTGCGCCGCGGCGCTACGACTCGGACGAGGACGGTGCCGGTCCAGCCCTGCACCGCTCCCAGGATGACCTGGACCACAGCCAGGGCTACGATGGGGACTCGTCCAGCGAGAGGAGCTCTGGCCACCATGACGAGTGCCGCCACCACAAGCCAGTGGCTCGGAGCCGGAGCCGGAGGCGAAGCCACGATGGCAGTCACTGGAAGCAGAGCCCCGCCTGCGGCTCTGATCGGCGGGGCCACAGCCGGCACCGCTCTGCCAACGGCTTCAGCCATGACGGTGGCACCACCGGGCTGGCCCTGGTGTCGGGCTTCAAGCGGCTGCCGCGCCGAGAGGTGCCAATGAAACCCATCACCTCGGTCCTGGTGAAGCAGAAGCAGAACGAAGGTGAGGCCCTGCCGCTCCCTCTGTGCCTGGGTTTTGTTGCCCGATTCGTGGCCCCCGAGAGGCGGCAGCGGCAAGGCTGGCGCCCGGCTCAGGCTGTGCCGGGTGAGACAGGGCTCCTCTGGCCTCAGCCTGGGCTGGCAGGGCGCAGCTGTGGGACTTCAGTGTGCGCCAAGGGCTGTGGGGAGGGCGGCGAGGGGGACCTCGAGGTGGTCGTGCCTGGCTGCAGCACCGCCGTGCCTTCTGTGGTGCAGAGTACGGCCTGAAGCTGGGCAGTCAGCTCTTCATCAAGCGCATTGTGGAGAACGGGCTGGCGGCAAGGGGCGGCTCCTTGCAGGAGGGGGACCTGATCCTGAAGGTACAGGGGCTCCCCGGGGTGCTCGGCGCTTGCTGGAACCTCACCTCCTCCTCTTTGGGCGGCTGGTCCCTGCCGGGGGACAGGCAGCTTGGCTGGAGCAGCTCTACCAGGAGACCCTCCCTGGGCTCCTGGGGACTGGCCCCCTGTGATGTTGGGGCTGGCTGAGGCAGCCCCAGTGTTCAGTCGGGGTGCTGGCTCGTCCCACTGCCACAGTGGGATTGCAGCCACCCCGCTGTCCCCAGGAAGTGTCCCTGGAAGCAGGTCTGAGGAGGAAGAGATGGAGGGAGGACGATGCTGCCTTTGCACACAAGGGCCAGGCAGGCCCATGGCTTCTGCGAGCTGGGGCCAGAGCAGCTCTGGGACTAACGGGAGGGATTTCATCCCAGCAGTCCCGGAGCAGGGAAAGCCGCTGCCCCTCGGCGAGCTCTCAGCCCCTGCACCTCAGAGAGGTCCCCGGGGGCTCAGGGTGGGAGTGGGGTGGCCACACCGATTCAATTCGTCTGTGCAGAATGAGGCTAGGAATGGGATGTGGCTCGTGGGAGCTGGGGCTGGGCTGGGGGAGCTGGGAAGGGACTGGGAAGGTCTAATCAGAGCATCCTGTTCCACTGGCACCTCCCTGGGTGTCAGTGCCCTGAGGATCCTGTCCTGCCCCTGCAGATCAACGGGGTGGCCAGCGAGGACATGTCCCTGGCTGACACCCAGCAACTCATCGAGCGAACAGAGGGGAAACTGACCCTGCTCGTCCTCCGGGACCACCAGCAGTTCCTGGTCAACATCACTGACGCAGAGGACAGTCACAGCGACAGCTCCCGCATGGATGGTGAGGGGACACGGGGACGGGACCAAACTCAGCGCAGACACGGGGTGGTCACCAAAGCCTCTTCTCTGCTGCTGCCGCAGACATCTCCGACATCGACTCCGAACTGTCCCCGCCACCGTCCCCCGAGGCCTCCCCACGAGCTCCCACTGCTGCCGGGGCGAGCTCACCACCGTAAGCCCTGCTCTGTCCCCGTGAGCCCCTTTCCCTGTCAGAGCCCCTGTGCTCTGGAGGGGTCGGCTGTTGGCCGTCTAGCCCCCACATCCTGCCCTACCTTTGTTCCAGGGAGTGGAGACGATCAAGCAGGGACCCTGCAGCTGACGTGGCCACAGATGATGCTCAAGGCCCTGGTGCGTGAGCTCGGGTCAGGCTGGGGCAGCCGTGGGCACCAGGCGGGCTCCGTGGTCCTCACCCCACCGGCAGAGCTGCGCCAGGTTGCCCAGCACTCTGGCTGCCTGGGCAGTGGTGCAGCCTCGGCCGCGTCCTGGACCAGTTCTTCCCTGCAGACCTGCTGAAAGCTGTGGAGAGCGATGGCTACCCCAGCGCCCAGGCCAGACCCACTGCCCAAAGTGCCCACAAAGCGGGGTATGTCTGCGGGAGGCAGCGGTGAAGGGCTGGGGCTGACGGGGGGCTGCTCTGGAGCGGGGCTGGGCTCCCAGTGCTGGGCTTCCGGTGCCGGTGGTCCAGTGCCGTCCCCGCCGGGCTGACTGCAGCGCTCCTGAGGCAGGTGCGTCGCCGACTCCAGAGTCGTGTGCTTTGTGAAGGCCAAAAGCGTGGGGCTGCGGCTGGCTGGCGGCAACGACGCGGGCATCTTTGTGTCGAGCGTGCAGGAGGGCAGCCCGGCCGCCAGCCAGGGCGTGCGGGAAGGGGACCAGATCCTGCAGGTACCGAATGCTCCTGCGCCCGGGGCTCGATACCCATCCTGGGCTTTGGGTTTCTCCTGCTGGGCGCTGTTTTGGCTCAGGGCTGATGCCCGTGGCTCGTCCCCCTGGGCTGGCTTTGTGGGCACCGCCCGAGGGGCACTCCTCTCTCTGGCACCAGGCAAACACCTCCGCTGGCCCCGTGGCCGCCCCGAGGTTACCGGAGGTGGCAGCAGGCATCGCTCTTCCCCCCTGCCCTGGCCCCGTCACCAGGACCCTGCTGGTAGCCACCTGCTGCACTCTGGCAACGTGGTCCCAGTGCTTTCTGTGGCAGGTGAACAGCACCAGCTTCCGGAACCTGACCCGCGAGGAGGCTGTGGAGTGTCTCGTGAGCCTGCCGCTGGGCGAGGAGGTCACGCTCTGGACCCAGCACAGGCAGGACGGTGAGTGGCGGCTGGGCCCACCCTGGGCTTGTTCTTCTCCATGCCCTGTCTCTTCTGGGCAAGCGCCAGCACTGCTGGGCTTGCTGTGGGCCCTTCTACCCCTGCAGGGGACCCCTTCTTCCCTAACTCACCCTCCTCTTCACCCGGAGAGGTGATGGGAGGGGACCAGGCCTCCCTAGCTCTGTGCCTCGGTGTCCCGGAGCAGGGGGCTCTCGGGCACCGTGGCTAAGCCTGCAGAGGCCGTCGTGTGCTGGAGGGCCAGGTCCTGCTGTTCCAGAAGCCAGGGGAGGAGAAGGTGTCCCCAGCACCCTCCTTAGCACCAAGGGCTGTGCTGGAGGCTCCTGGCCAGCCCAACTCTTTCCCAAATCATACAGCACCTTCCTCTCCAGCATCTTCATCCTCAGCCTCCTCTTTCCCCTGTGGCCCCTCTCTCTCTGGGCTCCAGTTTACAGGAAGATGATCTCGTCCAACGTGGGCGACTCGTTCTACATCCGGACGCACTTTGACTTTGAGAAGGACACGCCGTCGGGCCTCAGCTTCGTGCGGGGGGACGTCTTCCACGTGCTGGACACCATGTACCGGGGCCGCCTGGGCAGCTGGCTGGCTGTGCGCATGGGCAGGGACCTGCAGGAGCAGGACAAGGGCATCATCCCCAACCGCAGCAGGTAGGGATGGAGCCAGGAGCAGCCCTGGCGAGCAGAGCCCAGCGTGCCGGCAGGAAGAGGCAGGGCGAGGGCTGGTGGAGGAGCAGAGGGAAGCGTCAGCTGGTGAGACTCCTTCCCAGGGTAACGGGGCAGTGGATGCTCTGGTTGTCCAGTGTCCTGGAGGGACGAGGCTACTGCAGCCTCCGCGGTCCCCAGGCAGGGGCATCAGCTTTGGCCCCGCTCCTTGGCCGGCACAGAGACGACGCGGCGGGTAGAGCCTTAGGCTCCGGCGCCTGAACCCTTCTCCCTCGCAGGGCTGAACAAATTGCCAGCCTGGAGCCGGCGCTGAAAGCCGCATCCAGTGCCAACCCTTCCGGGGCGCGGGCCGAGTTTTGGAAGCTGCGGGGTCTGCGGGGGGCCAAGAAGATGCTGCGGAAGAGCCGGGAAGACCTGTCAGTCCTCACAAAGCAGGGCCGCTACCCGCCCTATGAAAGGGTCGTCCTGAAGGAAGGTGGGCACCAGGGCCGCGTCCCCATTGCCCAGACCCGGCCAGGCACCAGCTCCAGGGCTGCCCTGCCGTGGGCGCTCCGCGCTTTCGGGAGGAGCGGGGCGAGTGCCAGCCCTGCGGGCACCTTGGGGACCAGGGCTGGACCACGGCTGTCCTTGCCCTCTGCCTGCCTGAGCGGCTCTGCCTGCTCCGCACAGCCAGCTTCAAGCGGCCGGTGGTGATCCTGGGCCCCGTGGCAGACGTCGCCATGCAGAGGCTGAGCACGGAGCTGCCCGAGCTGTTCGAGATTGCCCGTGAGTGCCCCCTGCGCCAGCGGGAGCTCGCATCGTCGGCGCCCGGGACCCGCGGGCCCGTCCCCACCCTGCCCCACTGGCCCTCCCTGCGACACCCCAACGCCCCCCCATCCCTCCTCCCCACCAACATCACGGTGCCGTCGAGGCCCCAGACATCCCTCTCCGTGCGGGACACGACCCGAAGCCAGGCACGGCCGGACGCGGCCCCTCACACTGCGTCTCCGTGTCGCGCAGCGAGCGTGCCCCGGGACGGGGCATCGTCCAAGGTCATCAAGCTGGACTCCGTGCGGCAGATCGCGGAAAAGGTGAGCGCCCCGGCACGTCCTTGGCTGAGCCAGGGCCTGAGGAGAGCCTGCGGCTTCTGCCCGTCCCCAGCGGGGCTGATGGCCGTGCCCTGCCCCAGGACAAGCACGCCCTGCTGGACATCACGCCCGCCGCCGTGGAGCGCCTCAACTATGTGCAGTACTACCCAGTGGTGGTGTTCTGCGAGCCCGAGAGCCGCCAGGGCATCAAGGCCATGCGCCAGTGGCTGGCACCTGGCTCCAGGAGGAGCTCCCGGCGCCTCTACGCCCAGGCCAGCAAGATGAAGAAGTACTGCAGCCACCTCTTCACGGCCACCGTCAGCCTCAGCAGCGGGGGCAGCTCCTGGTATGAGGCGATCAAGGACATCATCAGGACACAGCAGGGCCGGCCCATCTGGACGGCGGCGGAGCAGGTAGGGGGCTCCGCAGCCGGCGGGTGACGGGTCACACGCTCACCCCCACAGAACCAGGGGGCCCACGTGTCTGTCGCTCCCCTGCAGACAGATGTGGCACTGGAGGACAGTCTGGACCTGCTGAATCCACCGAGTGCAGTGACCTCGGGCTACCTCACCTGTGACAGTCAGGCCAACAGCGACTATGATGACACCGATGGTGAGGCAGAGGATGGCTACGAGCAGCCCAGGCTGGCCCACTCCCCCGAGCCAGCACAGGTGTCCCCAAGCCACAGCCTCCGCAAGCAGGTGGGTGCCCCCGTACTGGTGGAGCGTCCCAGTGCCCAACTCCGGGGACGATTCCCATCCCCTGTGGCACTGGCAGGGCAGCACCTCCAGCTGCTGCAGGGTCCAGCTGCACACCCATGCCCAGCTATGGATCTCCACGAGGGGAGGCAGCCCAGCCCCAGGCTGGGGCACAAAGCCAGGCCCCCATCCCTCTGACCCCAAACCTCACTGGTCTCTCTCAGGCAACGGACGCGCCACAGAGCCAACCGCGCCAGGGCCAGTGGAGCCAGCACCACGACAGCATCAGGTACCCCCTGCACCAGGGCCAGCGGGAGGAGAGGCTGGGGTGCCCTTGCTGCTGGCACTGCCGGCACTGCCGGGCCTGGCCCCGCCTCACTCCAGAGCATCCCTGTGGCTTCTTGCCCGCAGGGAATACGAGCACGATGCTGTGAGGAAGAAATTCACACGGGCCAGGGATGACTCGGACCAGGACGAAGGCTACGAGTGGGGCCCAGCTACAGAGGTGTAGTGGCACTACCGGGCCCCTCCACACGACCGTCCCGGCAGCGCCAGGGTGGGGAGGGCCCACTGCACCCCTGCTGCCTCAGGGCCTCATCCCCTCTGTTGGCTGCGGCCTCTGCTGCTGGAATAAAAGGGCTCATTGGATCGGGACAGGCTGCCTCCCTGCACCCTGCCCTGCAGGAAAGCAGCAGGGCCCTGCCCTGAGCCAGACCCCTCTGTGCCGACCACCTGGCCGCCCCAAGGCATCGGCGCTGGGTTTGGGCTGTGCCCCGGGGCCGCGGCAGCCAGGGCTCCCGAAGCGCTGTGCCGTGTCTCCGCAGAACGTTTAATGTTGCCCCAACCACGCACACGGGCCATGCCAGGCCAGCACCACCGCGGCTGCAGGAGCCCAGAGGCCCACTCGCGAGAGGACACGGCGCTGGCGGCTAGTGCTCGGGGCTGCGAGCCCGGGCTCCCTGCGACGTGGGACTCCCCAGGCTGCAGCCCTGGGCCCTGGCAGAGCAGCTGAGGGCAGCAGCGGGGACAAGCGGAGGTAGTTTCCCAGCCCGGTGCAGCAGGGCGGTCTGCTGGCTGTCCTCAGGCAGAGCCAGGGAGGAGGGGAGGGCGCTGCTGCCTGCCAGGCTGAGCTTGGGAGCTGCCGGCTCCCGCCGCACCGTGCGGGGTCAGCGCAGCTCCGGGGTGAGCCGGGGGAGCCCTGGAGCTTTGCAGCACCGTCCCCAGCGGGGAAAGGCACTTTGGTGAGCGAACAAACAGTCTGGTGACAGGAGGGGGTCGCCCCTCACCCGGGTCCCCTCTCTGCCTACCAGCAGCCACCAAGGCGAGGGGTCCTGTGAAGCAGTGGGTCAGGCACCACGCAGGCACTTCGAGGTGAATGGAGGGCTGGAGGTGCTCGAGACGCAGCACCGCAGGCCCTGACACTGCTCAGGCTGAGTGTCGGGCTCCCCGAGCCCCCCGCCGCGTCCTGAGTCAAACCAAAGAGATGCAGGGTTCGACCCTGCTGGGGGTGGCAGGGCAGTGGGGCATGAGGCAGAGGCCACGGGGCTCCCGCAGCCCCAGGCAGCAACAGCCAGGCGCGGCCCGCGGCTCACAGGAAGACCGGCTGCTCTTGCCCCGTCAGCAGGCGGTAGGTGGAGGCTGGCATGGTCTTGATGTGGACCTGGCAGAGACGCAGCTATCAACCGGGGGATGCCAGACCCTGGGCTGGGCGGCGCTGGGGCAGAGCTCCGAGCGCAGCCACAGCTGCCCCACGGGACAGGGTGCCCTGACCACCGCCCCCTCTGCCCCCTCACCTCGCTGACCGCCTCTGTGAGGATCTGAATGATCTTCTCGTGCGGCGTTGCCACCACGCTCTGCCCGTTGATCTCGATGATGCGATGCCCCACGCGGATGCCACCTCGCTCTGCGATGCCCCCACGCATCAGACTGCAAATCTGCGGAGCAGAGAGCACCAGGAAGTCCAGAGCTGTGCCCACGGCCACGCACAGCCGCCCCCCGACCGCACGCCTGCACAGGCTCCTGGCAAGAGCTCTGCCCCGGGGCGCTGCCTCCTCCAGCCCGTGGACAAGCAGCGAGGGCACAGATGCCCCTCTGCACTGCCGCCACCACGAGGCCGCTGAAGGGCAAGGGCAGCCCAAGGGACAACGGCGAGCTCAGCTGCCCCTATCCCCACAGCCACCCCTCGGGCTTCTCCCTGGTGTGGCCACGTCTCCAGTGTTACCAGGAGCATCGGTCAGGGCACCAGGCGCCAAGGAGATGGACCCAACGGTTGCTGCCGAAGGACAGCTGTGAAGAGCCTTTTGCTGCAGAGCCCCGTGAACCCTCAGCACTGGCAGGCACGAGGAGCACTGCAGCAGGGCACTCGTCTGCACGGACACAGCCAAGACCGTCCTGCTGGCTGACGGGCAACCGAAGCCCTCGGCTGAGCCCAGCCTGCCTCTGCTCCCGACCCCGTGGGCGCTCACCACACCGTTCTCAACACAGAAGCCCAGCTGGTACTTGGAGCTGGGGCGCCGGATGATGGCCGTGGTGACAGGGGGACAGTGCACGATGCTCAGCGTCACCTCTGTTTGGTGCTTCAGCTCCTGGAAGGTAGGAGGGGGCTCGGTCAGACTTTGGAGAGCCACGCAGCGCGGCGGAGAGGGGCGATGCAGCCCCGTTGTTCAACGAAGGGCTGCAGATCAGCAGCGCTCTGTTCCCAGCACTGCCACGGGCAGATTCAGGGAGAAGTTCTATCTGCAGTCCTCACCCTGCCCCTGAGGCCACCGTGTCCTTCCTGTCTGGGAGGCAGAAGATGCAACAGGTTCCCTCCAGGCCAGGTGCCCACCCCCTCACCCACCCTCCTCCTCAGGCAGCACCCTGCCCAGCCCCTGCCCCAGCAAGGTCAGCTCCTGCTTCACCACATCCCATCCTCCCAAACACTCAGAACAGGGCCTGTCGAAGCACACCGGAAGGGGACTGCCCCACAGCCGCCCCGGCGGCAGAGCATGGGGCCCAACTCACCCGCAGGATGCTCTGGCAAGTGGCGAGGGGCAGCCCCACCAGGCTCGTCCCGTTGACTGACATGAGGCGGTCCCCGATGCTCAGCTCGCCCGACCGCTCCACGGGGCCCCCGTGCATCAGGTTGGCGACAACCACTGTGGGAAGGATGGAGCCCCAGCCCGACTCCACGATGGCGATGCCCAGGATCTCCCCCTTCTTCTTCCGGATGCAGACCTGGGCAGGGGGCACAGATGGGTTACTGTCACTCGTGTCACGGGACCACGTCCCAGTCCCAGCACGGGTCTCCTGGGCTCGTGGTCAGCTGGGATGCGGTCCAGTTCTGCAGGGAGCATCTCAGCTTCTCTGGGAGCTGTGGAGGTGACAGCACAGAGGTGCCAGCGGGTACCCCACGCCGCTCCCCCCTCTCCAGAGCCGCTCTTACGTCCTTGCAGTTCTCCTGCCGGGAGAAGTGGGTCAGCTCTGCATTGTACTGCTCCTGGTCCTCCAGGGCACGGCTGTACTGGCGAGGGCTCAGCTCGCTTGGGTTGATGCTGTTGGCCTCCAGGAAGCGCTGGTAGGCCACCCCGAATGCCTGCCCGATGGCCTGAGCGATGATCTGTGCCTGGCAAAACAAGGGGAGTCACCGGTGCCCACGGCTCAGGACCACCGGCGGGACCAAACTGAAGCCAACAGTGCCAGTGCCCAGCAGTGGCCAGCACTGTGCCCTGGTACCTCCTGGGCATCCTGGCTCCTTCCCTGCTTGGATGGGCCCCCTCACAGTGCCAGCCCTGCCTGGTTTTCTCGCTCGCCCCTCAGTGGCACAGAGTTGCTTTCCCCACCCCTGCGCTGTCAGGAGCCCTCAGCACAGAGCCACAGAGCCCCGGCTCGTGACAGCAGGATGGGGCCCAGGACCCCGACACCGCCCTGCCTTCGCGAAGCGCTCTCGTGTTGCCTCACATCAGCCGAGTGGAAGACGTGGCAGATCATCTTGTAGAGCCGCTTCTCCTCCGCCACCTCCAATCGCTGAGGCAGCTTCCGTCGTGCCATGAGCACCACGAGGGAGCCGATGTCGGCGATGTAGGAGATGGTCTGCAGGGAGTGATCCATCATGGCCTCCTAGCAAGGGGCACACGGGCAGAGATGTTCAGACCTCGCAGAGTCACAGGTCGGTGGGGGCCGAAAAGGACCTCTGAAGGTTTGGGGTCTCTCCAGAGCAGGAGACTCCACAACCTCTCTGGGCAGCCTGGGCCATGGCTCTGGGACCTCACGCTGGGCACCAGAAGGGAAACAGCTTCTCCTTGTGCTCAGGTGGAACCTCCTGGGTTCCAGTTTGTGCCTGCTGCCCCTTGTCCTGTCGCTGGGCACCACTGAGAACAGCCTGGTCCCACCCTGCTGACACCAGCCCTTCAGATACTTCGCAGCACCAATGAGATCCCCCCTCAGTCTCCTCTTCTCCAGGCTGAGCAGCCCCAGCTCTCTCAGCCTCTCCTCTAAGGCAGAAGCTCCTCCAGCCCCCAGGTCATCTCGGTGGCTGCACAGTAGCAACTTGTCCTTGTTGAACTGGGAAGCCCAGAACTGGCCCCAGTGCTCCAGATGTGGCCTCACCAGAACAGGACAGAAGAGGAGAACCTCCCCTGACCTACTTGGCCACACTCTTCTTAATGCATCCCAGAAGCCCATTGGCCTCCCTGGCCACAAGGGCCCACTGCTGGCTCATGGTCAGCCTGCGCTCCAGCAGCAGCCCCAGGTCCTCCTTTCCCGGCCTCACTGAGGGCAGCCCACGCGACACAAGGCATCTGCACGGGACGGCTGTGGACGCCTCCCCCCAGACACACATCCTGGCCCCTTGGGTACAAGCAGAGCCCCCAAGGCCAAACAGGAAAGTTCCATCAGCCCCAGAGCCAGGTCGGTGCTCTAGCTCCCCACTCACCTGAGTGTCAGCTGTGAGCACCTTGATCCTCTGTGCTGAGACAAACAGATCCACCTCAGTCATGGGCTGGGACTCCCCGTCCGGAGCCTGCAGAACAAAGCGCCCAGGAGGTCACTGCTGCTGCCAGGACTCCTCTGGGTCCCTGCCCCACAGGCAGGAGCCCCCCCCCGGGAAGGTCCTGAGCACTGCCCTAAGCCGCCAAGGGCCAGCCGGACCCTGCTAGCCTCCTGCACCTTGATCCTGTCCACCGCCTCCTGGGCCTGTGCCATGCGGACGCTGGTTGGGGGATTCCTCTCTGAGACCAGCTGCGTGGAGCCCAGGTACTTTGCCCCAAAAATCACACCATCCAGCAGGTCCTCCGGGTCGCAAGGGCCTGGAACTAAGGAGGCATCGGGAGGGACTGAGAAGGGGCTGGTCTCCCCACCTCCAGAAACTGGGGCTACCAACTCCTGCTGCCCGTTAGCTGCATTCCTAGCCATGGCAAAGCAGATCAGCATCTGGGTGCAGGCTCCCGGCATCACCAAAGAACCAACTCTGAGCCCAGGGATTCTTCCCCCTCCCTCAGGTACACCCTGGCATCTCACCTTCTCCCTTCCCAAGGCTGAGGATCCTATCTCCCAGTCCCTGAAGTCCCCCCACCAGCTCAGCAAAGGGTGAGCTGGGATCAAATAAGACCCCTAGACTCATTCAGCAGCCACATTCCCAGCCTATGTGGGCACAGGGCCAGGTGCTCCCCTCCCTGCTGGGACCCCTGTGGCTGGCGACAGAGCAGTGGGGTCAGGACTACTGGGTGCTTTTGCTACTTGAGCATTGAAGCAGCTCACCTTCTTTGAAGGCCAAGGAGGAAGATGGGGGTTCCCTGTTCTGCAAAGCAACGAGAGAACAGGTGAGGCTCTGGTTGGGATCTCAGGGATTCAACCTAACCTCCCAAAGACTTGGAGCACCAGGACAGTGAGGGGCACAGGGTCCTGGGGGGCTGTTTGGACCCACCAGCCTATTCCCTGGGGCATGCACACATCACCCAGCCAGGCAAATATTCCCCTGCTTCCAGTGCTGCAGGAACTGAAGCCAGGACCGAGGGTCTGGTCTGGACACCCCAGCAGTGTGAGGCCCTGTAAGGCCTGAGGAAACTCCATCCCCAGCTCCTATGAGCCCCCACCCAGAACCCCAGGAGCAGGAGAGCCAAGGGGCACGTCCTGGCGCCGTGTCTCCACTGCCGTCCACGCAGGATGCACTCACCTCTGAGGCTGGAGCAGGTGGCAGGGCCACCCAGGCTGGCTCGGGGGACTTGTCCCGGTCGCCCTCAAAGGCACAATCGACCTCGCAGAGACCCTCTGCATCACAGCAGCTGCCGGTTAGTTCTTCCTCCGAGCTCTCTGGCCTCCCCAGCTCCTCAGCTGTCTCCCCAGCAGCCGGCTCCTCCGGACGCTGCAGCATCGCCAGGTCGGTCCCACTCAGGACGCCGGAGCGGGCCAGGGGGGTCTCCGTGCAGGCCTCGGGCAGACCGCCCTCGTAGCACAGGAGGCTCAGCAGGTCTTCGCGGTCGGCCTCGGCAAAGAGCAGCCCGTGGCAGGGCCGGGCGCGGGCCGGGCGCTGGGCACAGCAGGGCCGCGTCTCCAGGCCCCGGCCCATGGCCACATGCAGCGGGCAGGGCTGGCAACGGCCTCGCTCGCCCGCCGCGAGGGCTGAGTCAGGGCCGCAGGAAGCGGCCGGAGGGTCGCCCAGACCAGGGCCGAGTGTACGGAGCTGGGCCAACAGTCCTTGCAGCTCAGAGGGCTCGTCCTCCGCCTCAGAAGCCCAGCTGGCCCCACCCGGGCAGGTGCCAGCCCCGGGGCCCTCGTCCAGCTCCATGCCCAGGGGGTCTGCGGGGGCCCGGGGCGGGCCGGCGTCCCGAGGGGTTCTCCCGGCGCCGTGGTCCCAGTCGAGGGGGCCCCGCGGCCCCTCGCTCCCCGTCTCGGTGTCTCCTCCCCGATCCCGGCGAGGCTCGGTCCGTGCCCCCGCCCCGCTGGGCTTCGTCGCTGCCGCGGGACCCGCTTCTCTCCGCCGCTCCGCGGGGCCGCAGCACGGGGGGCTGGGGCGGGGCGCGGCCGGTACCCTGGGCCGCAGCCCCGGTNGGGCGGCCCCGGCCCCGGCCCCGGCGCCGGCCCGGGACTACGCCAAGAAACCGGGTGAGACCCGACGCGGGCTCCCGAACAGAGTCCCCCCACCCCGAGGCCCCGCGAGCAGCCCTGACCCTCGCCCCGGGGTGGCACCGACAGCGACCCCCGGCCCGAACCCCCGGCTTGTCCCCAGTACCCCGGGGCCGGCGCGACCCGCTCTCCGGTTCCTCCCCTGCATCCTCCCCATCCGTAGCCTCGTCCCTTCCTGCCCGGACCCCCACCACGGCCCTGCGCCCCCGCCCCCCGTGACCGTGTTCTTGTCGCCGCAGTGGGGAAGGCCAAGGCCGGGGCGGCGCCCAAGGAGGCTTCGGAGGCCCCGGAGGTGTGCACGGACCCCGCCAAGCTCAGCGCCTTCGCCATGGGGGTCAACTACTTCAAGGAGGGGCCCGAGGTGGCCCTGAAGCCCGACAGCGAGTACCCGGAGTGGTACGTGGTGCCCCGCGGCCCTTGGGCTGCGCCAGGGCCGGGGGTCCCTCCTGCGGTACCTGCTCCCACAGAGGGGCCATCCCGGGGAGGAGGAGAACTGCCCCGCACTCAAGAGACCTCCCTAAGGGTCACGGGGGGAGAAGGGGCTGTGCTGTGGGGTGGGTGTCCGCGCATCCGGAGTAGCCATCTCGGAGTCCTGGACTGGTGGGTTGGAGGGGACCTGTGGGGGTCACCCAGTCCCCTAACACAGCAGATCCCACAGGAACAGTGCAGAAGGGTTTGGGATCTCTCCAGGGCTGGGTTCCAGTTTGTGCCCGGTGCCCCTTGTCCTGTTNTACCCTGGGCCGCAGCCCCGGTCCTGCGTCCGCGTCCGTGTCCATGCGGCTCTCCATGGCGGGGCAAGGGAGCCTCGGCCCGGCCGCGCCGGTCCCGGCTGTCCCGGAGCCGCCCGGGCCCCGCCCGTTGCCACCGCCCGCTTCCGGCCGCCGCCGCCGCCGCNCCCCGTGACCGTGTTCTTGTCGCCGCAGTGGGGAAGGCCAAGGCCGGGGCGGCGCCCAAGGAGGCTTCGGAGGCCCCGGAGGTGTGCACGGACCCCGCCAAGCTCAGCGCCTTCGCCATGGGGGTCAACTACTTCAAGGAGGGGCCCGAGGTGGCCCTGAAGCCCGACAGCGAGTACCCGGAGTGGTACGTGGTGCCCCGCGGCCCTTGGGCTGCGCCAGGGCCGGGGGTCCCTCCTGCGGTACCTGCTCCCACAGAGGGGCCATCCCGGGGAGGAGGAGAACTGCCCCGCACTCAAGAGACCTCCCTAAGGGTCACGGGGGGAGAAGGGGCTGTGCTGTGGGGTGGGTGTCCGCGCATCCGGAGTAGCCATCTCGGAGTCCTGGACTGGTGGGTTGGAGGGGACCTGTGGGGGTCACCCAGTCCCCTAACACAGCAGATCCCACAGGAACAGTGCAGAAGGGTTTGGGATCTCTCCAGGGCTGGGTTCCAGTTTGTGCCCGGTGCCCCTTGTCCTGTTGCTGGGCACCACTGAGAACAGCCTGGTCCCACCCTGCTGACACCAGCCCTTCAGATATTTCTCAGCATCAGTGAGAGCCCCCTGGGACCCTTCTCCGTCACTCGAGTGATGGACTTCCATCACTTTGCCTTGTCCGGTCCATCGGGCACCTCTGCGGCAGCCTCATTTTATAGAATCGTTCCGGTTGGAAGAGACCTCCAAGCTCGGCAAGCGCCACCTTTACCGCAGCTGCCCACCCACTGCTAAACCCTGTCCCCGAGTCCAGATCTCCCGACTGTGAAGCACGGCCAGGGATGGCAATTCAGCCCCTCCCCGGGCAGCCTTGTGCCGAGGGCTGGCGGCGTCTTCAGTGAGTAACTCCTCTGTGTTCGCTCCCAGGCTCTTTCAGATCCACCTCGGGCCCCCTAAGAAGCTGGAGGAGCTCGACCCCAACTCGCTCGCGTACTGGCGGCGCCTGCGCAAGTACAACACGTGACACCTCAACCGCCTGAAGAAGTGCAGGAAGTACTAGGTGCTGCAGAGCCCTGAGAGCCGGGGCGGGCAGCGCTGGCACCCGCGGCTGCTTTCAGTGTCGTCTTCTGCTGTGACTGAGAAATAAAACTCCCGCGGCCGACGCCTGCTGCAGAGCCTGTGGTGTGGATCCCCCTTCGCCAGGTGGCTCGTGAGGGGCTGAGGCAGCACAGGCCACAAGTTCTCCTGCTCCTGTCCCCTGGACGGGCCCTGCTCCTGCTCTGTCCACTGGCACTGCTGTGGCTGCGGCTGCAGGGCCTCGCTGCAGGGGGGTTTGGGGTAGGGAAGGACAGGCTGGCGTTCCCACGTTCCCTGGGGGGCTTTGGGGCTGCTGGGGCCAGTGGGTGAAGGGAGGGGGGACCTGGCAGCCCCGCACGGTGCCACCACCACGCAGTGGTCTTGCTTCCTCCTTTGGCACCACGGGAGCAGCAGCTGCTGGGGTGCCGGGGACCTGGCCTGACTGGGCTCTGTGGTGGAGTTAGGGTCTCCCTCACCAGCTGTGGGGGCCATGCTGGCCCGGCCCTGCCCGTCCTCGCCCTGGCAGGGCTGTACCTTCCCCTGGGTCCTGTCCTGCCTGTGAGTTGGGCTCCACTGGCCGAGAGGGGCCCCTGTCACCTGGGTTGATCTCCATCCAGGCTCTGGAGCTCCTGCCTGGAGCTTGGGCTGGCATTTGGGACCAAGGCCACTGCCCACCGTGTCCTCCTGCAGTGAGGATGGAGCCACCGGCTGGCCCCGCAGCATCCCTGGTGCCTCCCACACTGTCAGGGGTGGAGGGCTGTGGCCAGCACCCAGTGGGCTGTGGGCTGGCGGGTTGGCAGCTGCAGCAGCCCCAGGCTGCGGTGCAGGAAGTGTCAGAGGGAAGTGGGAGGAAAGCAGAAGGGCTGTGAGGCTGCGCGGGAGGGCTGGGGCAGCTTTGGGGCCCAGACCTCATTTCCTTGGTGTGGGGCTCCGAGCGCCTTCTCGAAGCCGTCTGGGCTGCAGCCGGTGGCGTCCAGCGGTGAGTGACCTGTCCCTGCTGTGCCCGACCTGTTGCTCGTCCTTCCCTGACCACCCCCCAGAGTGCCTGGACCCCCAGATCCAGCAGCTGGGGAGCAGAGGAGGCACCCAAGCCTCTGCCCTTGGTCTCTGCTGCCCATGCTCACCCCCTGGCCATCAGGGGTGGCCTCATCCTGGGGACAAGTGCCCAGCTGGGGCGGGTTGGGACCTGAGGAGAGGGTGAGGGAGGCCGTCCCTGGGTGCTGCCCCCCTCTACGGGGCCTTGTCCTGTGCTCCCCTCCTTGGTGACACGTTTGCCGGGGTCAAGGGGAGCTGAGGCAAGTCCCAGCCTTGGACCCCCATGTACTGTCCTGTGCGCCCCCTGCCCTCTTTGTGGTGACTCCCCAGCCACCACCCAGAGGCTGCTGCTGCCCCAGCAGGGTCTGCCAGGGGAGAGGCCCCTGGGCTCAGGGGGCCTCTGCATGGACCCACTGTCTGTGTCCCTGAAGGGACAGAGAAAGCAATGGGGACATCCCCTCTCCCCGGTTCCTTGGACCCTGTACCCTGGCGGTACCTGGCCTGGACTGGGCTAATGTGTCCCTGGCTCCTGGCCCCAGGCTGGGGGCGAGTAGCGTCCCCTGTGCCACCGTCACAGGTCTTCTCTGCCTGGTGAGGTCTCTTTGGCACCTGTCACGCTGCCCCACGCTGATGCATCCCCTCTGTGTCCCCAGGCCTTGGAGGGGATGGGGGACTGGAGCCTGTCCATCAGCTCGCTGGGTGAGGAGGCGGTGGCCCGGCTCTGCGAGCTGCTTGACACCGCTTGCCGGGGCTGGCGCAAACTGGCCGAGGTGGCCGGGGCGGAGAAACGCTTCAAGTGCAGGTGGGTGGTGGGAGCCACCTCCTGGGGCGTCCGTGGCTGGGTCGCCAATGCACACGGGGACAGCCCTGCCCTGGGCTGAGCAAGGCTCCCCAGGAGCCCAGCCTGGGCGGGGGTCTGCCAGGGCCCTGGGTGGGGTCCCCTCGGGAGAGGACCGTGACGGTGAGGGCTGCGGTGCCTTGCAGTGAGGAGGAGCTGGAGCTGTGCTCGCTGAAGGTGCTCGAGCCCCACGGCAGCCCCACACGCTGTCTGCTCCATCTCCTGGCCGAGCGTGACTGCACCCTCCGGTACCTTCTGGGCTGCCTGGAGAGGATGGGGCACATGCAGGCCTGCCGGCTGCTCAGCAGTGCTGGTAGGGACGGGCCCCGGACGAGGGCCACTGGGGGGTGGTGGCTCAGCAGAGGAGTAGCTGGGGGAGATGAGGGGCAGCTCTTTCTGCTGGTGGTCTTTGGGCAGCAGATCCCTGGGCAGGGTGGGGTGGGTGCAGTAGGTTGAGATGGGGTGGGATGCGATGAGGTGGAACAGGCTGGTGGGACCAAACGGAACGGGACAGGACAGGATTGGGAAGGAACAAGAGGGGATGGGATGGAGCAGGGTAGGATGGGACCCAGCGTCGTGGAATGGGATGGATCAGGATGAGAGGGGTGGGTGGCGTGGCACTGGATGGGACATGGCAGGATGAGATGACTGAGACAGGAGAGAGAGGAGGGGGGGGATAGTTGTGATGGGGTGGGTGAAGACAGGACAAGCTGTTACGGGCAGCGGTGGCACAGGTACAGTAGGACAGGGCGGGATGGGACTGGGTGTGATGGGTTGGTGCAAGACAATGGGACACGGCGGGATGGGACTGGGTGCGATGGGATGGGGCAGGACAGGGGTCTCAGCCAGCCCAGGCTGCTCCCTCCTCTCCCGCAGTCCAGGACATGATCCACATCACGGTGCAGCCCGAGTCACAGGTGGTGCCGGAGGGCACACGTGTGTCCCTGACCTGCTGGGCGACCGGCCCGCCAGGGCTCACGTACCAGTGGTTCTGTGGGAAGCGGGAGGTGAGATCCCTCTGTGTCGTGTAGGGTGAGGCTGGACCCCACCCATGGCAAGAGCAACCAGGTGGGTGGGAGGGGGCCCCCAACTCCCTGACCTTCACCTGTCCTGTAGGTGCCCGGAGCCAAGTCTCCGGAGCTGGTGATGGACATGGCCGACCTGCCAGGCCAACCCGAGTGGTTCATCTGCCGTGTGAACTGTGGGGCCACCTTCACCTTCTCCAGATGGGCCCAGGTCCGGGTGGAGAAGAGCAGCAGCCCTGATTCAGGTGGGTCTTGAGACCCATGTCCCCAGGCAAGCATCTGCAGGCACCGCTCGCCCTACCGGGACCAGGATGTGTCTCACGGGACGTCGCTTGGCTCAACCAGAAGGGCCGCTGGTGCCTGTGGAGGAGCCGAACACCCTGCGTCCTCCTTGTGCCTGCCAGCTCGTGGCACCTGTGGGCGACGGGCCTGATGCCCTGGAGCATCCTGGCAGAGCCCTGTTGTGCAGCTGCTGCCCTGTGCCCTCCCCAGGCAGCGGCTACTGCCCGACCCTGGAGGGGCTGCAGATCCTGCGGCAGCCGCAGCCCTGTCACCTGGCGGAGGGGGACCTGCTGGTGCTGGAGTGCAGGGCCGTGGGCAACCCCCCGCCCCAATACCAGTGGTTCAGGAACCAGCACCCCGTGGAGGGTGCTCGGGCACCCCGGCTGCAGGTATGGCGGGGTCCCCTTGTGCGTGCGCACAGCCTGGCACAGCGGGCACGGCACCCGTCCCACTCTGCTGCGGACCCGCCGTCAGGTGACGATGGTGACGACAGCCGAGCGGGGCAGCTACTCCTGCCGCGTGTTCAACCTCTTCCACGAGGTGTGGAGCCGGGAGGTGGCCGTGGAGATCGGTGAGGGCTGGTCCCGAGGTCCTCTGAGGCCCCTCACTCGCCATGGAGCTGGGGGACTGCAGCCCGCGTCGGGAGGTTCTGCTGCCCACGGGGCTCCTTGTCCCCCCGTTTACCGCAGGGCCCCGGCTCTTTGCCTCCGGAGGTTCCTGGCAGGAGAGGGACGCAGGTAGGTGGGGATAGAGCAGCAGGTCCCCGGTGCCCTGCCCGGGGCGCCCAGGGCGCTGCGCGGCCATGGCACAGCGAGCCTCTCCTTCCAGACCCCGCAGAGCGCGGCGACGCCGGCCGGCTGCACGGTAAGAGCCGCCCCGGGACGGTGCGGACGGTGCCGGCGCTGCGGAGCTGGGACTGGCCCCGCTGCCATCCTCCGGGGCTCAGGGGCGCTGCGAGTGCTGCACGCCGAGGGCAGGTGGCCAGCAGCAGTGGGGGATGCCAGGGGGATCCCCAGAACCCGAGGACGGTGACACCGGCTGCGAGCAGGCGGGGTCGTCCCCAGCACCTCGTTCTCCTGTCCTGGCAGCCACCGACAAGGTGGCCCTGCTCATCGGCAACATGCACTACGCGCACCACAAGCAGCTGCGGGCCCCCGTGGCCGACGTCCACGCGCTCGGTGCCCTCCTGCGCCAGCTCGACTTCAAGGTGGTCTCGCTGCTGGACCTGCGCAAGGCCGAGATGCAGATGGCCATCGACGAGTTCCTCCTGCTGCTCGACAAGGGCGTCTACGGTGCGGCCAGGGCGGCTCTGCTGGGGGGCTACCGGGGGTTTGTGCCGACTGGGCAAACAGTGGGTGCTGGTGGATTGAGGGGCATCACCCCCGTCTGCCTCCCTGCCCAGGGTTACTCTACTACGCCGGCCACGGCTACGAGAACTTCGGCAACAGCTTCATGGTGCCCATCGACGCGCCCGGCTCCTACACCTCGGCCCACTGCCTGTGCGTGCAGCAGGTGCTCCAGAGGATGCAGCGGCGCCGCACCGGCCTCAACGTTTTCCTGCTCGACATGTGCCGCAAGAGGTGATCTGGCCCTGGCCACCGGCCTGGGGGCCAGCTGCCGCACTGGCCAGTCCCAGCACCGGGGCGCCCGTGGGCGCTGACTCCTGGGGAAGCAGAACAGAGCAGCCCGGGGCCCCATCCCAAAACCGGCCGGTTTGTCTGGATGCCCTGGCACAGGGGCTCTGAGGGGGCTCGGGGTGGGCTCTGAGGGGGCTCGGGGTGGGCTCTGGGTGGGCGACAAGTCCAAGCTCTACCCAGAGCCTCTTCTGTTGCAGAAACCTCAACGACGACGTCATCCCGCAGGTCGGGGCACCACAGGTCACGGCCAACATCGTCTTCGGCTACGCCACGTGGGTCCCTCCCCAAACCCCCCAAGGGGTCCTGGCTTAGGGCAGGGCCATGGCTCCATCCTGTTGCTCCCATGTTGTTCCCCAGTCATGAGCTGGGGCTGGTGGGCAGGCGGCAGCCCAGCCTCTCACAGGGCTTGGACATGCCCCGGTGCGGCTCAGCCCGGCAGCCCCTCAGGGGATGAAGCCCTGAGTGTCCCCTAGAGCACGGGGATTGGGGCTCCAGTCATCTGCACAAGGCTTCAAGCTCCCCCCAGCACTGTGGCTGGATGGACCCATGGGAGTGGGCAGAGACAGGGGCACCTGGCTCTGGTTCCCCAGGGCGTCAGCTCCTGGGGCAGCGACAGAGCCCTCGGCAGAGCCGGCCGCTGCCTCGTCCCCGCAGGTGCGCAGACGCCGAAGCCTACGAGCTGAGCCAGGGCGAGCTCGCCAACGGCATCTTTGTCACCTTCCTCAAGCGCTGGTTGCTGGAGGATGAGAAGATCACGGTGCTGCTGGACAAGGTGGCTGAGGGTGAGTGGGGAGCAGTGAGGGCCAGCAGACTCCCCCGGCAGCCCCCGGTGACCCCTGCGTGTCCTGGCAGACATGGGCACCCTGGAGATCACACGGGGCCGGCAGGCGCTGGAGCTCCGCAGCAACCTCTCCGAGAGACGAGCTCTGACAGACCCCGTCTGTCCCCCGGCCCAGGACGAATCCTCCGCCAGGAACCTGCAGTGGGCCAAGGCTCACGGTGAGAGTCACGGGGCAGCCGCCTGACACCCCGAGCCAGGGACCCTCGAACCCGGCCGGACGCACAGACACGTCCCCGTGTGCCTGACTGACCCGCAGACACCCCTCCCAGCGCTGCCCACCCGTGTCCTCCCCACACCGACTCGGGGAGGGCTCTGTGGGAATCTCCTCTGAGGGTGGGGACCACGGGGGACCAGCAGGGCTCTGGGGGCCGGTCCCTCCTCACAGTGCGGCGGCAGCATCCAGTCATTGGGGCAAACGCGTTGCAGGTCCTGGCCAGGGAGCTCCGGCCCTGCCTTGGTCCCTCCAGGACACGGGGTCCCTGGGGGGGTGACATCCTCCACCAGCAGGTGCCCTGTGGGCTGCAGGGGACCCTGAAGGGCCCTGGCCAGGGTCACACCTGCCCCTGAGCCTGGCCCCTGCTCCTCACCCAGGGTCCAGCACTCCTGGGCTTTGGGGTGTGCTGAGGGGAACCCCGAGTTCCAGCCTGTGCTCAGGGCCATCGGGTGTCCCAGTCCCCACCAGTTTCGATGTCAGGGGGACAGCACCGGGCCACAGGAAGAGGCTGCGGCAGCACCCACCTGATGTCTCGCGCACAGTTCAACAGCACAGCTCTCCCACCCCAGCAGCCCTCACTCTGGGTGGCCCCCGTGGCCACCTCAGCCCTGGCTGCAGCTTTGGCCCTGAGCACAGCCGGTCCCAGCCCACTGCTCTCTGTCCCCACCCCAGTCCTGCCCGAGAGCCGGCACCTCTGCTTTGACTGCGGCGTCACCGTCCAGCTGGGCTTTGCCGCCGAGTTCTCCAACATCATGGTCATCTACACCCGCGTGGTGGCTGCCCCCCAGGACGTGGCTGCGTGCGAGGCCAGGCTGACCGACATGCCCCAGGTGGGAGCGCCGGGGCGGCACCGGGGAACGGCAAGGGGGGGTCTGCGGAGGTTTCCACAGCTGGCTCCCGCACGGCAGGAGCTGGACGTGGACCTCAAGTGCACCAACAAGGAGAACCCGGAGGAGCTGGGCAGCCCCTTGGCCCCCGCCTGGAGCCGTGGCCACCCCTCCGGCTGCCTCTACAGCCGGCTCTGTGGCCTCCAGAAGCTGCGGGTAAGCGGCTCCGCGGGCAGGGGCTGGTGGAAACGGCCAGGGCTGGGTGCCCACGCTGGTGTCCCCGCAGCAGGAGCTGGTGTTCACCGTGTGCCTGCAGTACCGCTGCCGCGGCCTCGAGGACTTTGTGGAGGAGAGGCGGACGGTGAACGTGGGGAAGCCGCTCATTGCCAAGCTCAACCTGGCTGCCCCATCCCCGCCCCGCAGCCCCCTCTCCTCCCTCTCCGAGAGCTGGGGGGCAGCAGGGGGGTCCTGGATCAACACCCCTGAGGAGAACCTGAGCCCCGGTGCCCGCAGTCCCCACACTCTGTAGCATGCACCCCATCACTGCTGTGCCTGGCTGGGGACCACAGGCGGTTTGTGGGAGGCCAGGGGCTGGAGGGAATGGAGGGGCTGTGCGTGGAGGTGGGTGAGGGAGAGGCTGAGCTGCATCCTGGCTGGTGCCAGGGGTGTGTGGGGCTCGCTGCATGGCACAGCTGGCACCCCAGGCACGAGGATCTGCAGCTGGTGCCGCCGCAGAGAGTGTCAGGGGCCCCACAGCCTTTGGCACTGCACTGCCAGCCCCGGGTCTCCTGGCACGGCAGCGCCAGCCCCTTATCCCAAGTCAGCACATGCCAGCACGACAGCACCGGCAGCCCCGTGGGGACGGTGCCCAGAGCCCACAGCTCAGCTGGCACGGGGTGTCGCACCAGGGCAGGGGCAGATTCCCTCAGGCCTGGGAGACACAGAGAGAAATAAGCAGATTAGGGGGCAAATCCTGCCGGAGGGGATTAAGGAGGTGGGAGCAGGAGGGCTCCTGCTCCACCACGAGACACTAGGAGAACTCCTGGGTGCCCCCAGCACTCCCAGTAGCACCCCAGGGCCACTCTGAGGTCCACTCAGACCTCCCAGTGCCAGCCCCACCAGGGCAGTGAGTGATTCCAGGACACGACTAGGACTTGCAGCAGCGGAATCACCTTCTTCCCTGGATCTTCCCCAGCCAAGGCCCCCTGTGCCAGTGGCTGTGTGCGACGCGGGGGGCGTTCTGCTGGCCCTCCCCGGGGATCATCCAATAAAGGGGGACGGGTGGGCGACGGGTGGTCCTTCCGCTTTCCTGCTCCTGAGCTGCTTTTTCTGGGATCATGAGAGGGAAGGGGCAACCGACTATCCCACATGCGCACCCTGGCACCCCCGGCCCCGCTGCCCNGTGGCAGTTGCGGGGCCGGGGCCGGGGCAGCCCGCTCGCCCCAATTAAGCCCTGCTCAAGCGGGTCGGGGGTCCGAGCCCCTGCTCGCCGCGCCAGCCGGCCTTTGTCGGCCCTCGGGGTGCCCCGGGCTGGCGCCGGCCCCGGCGGCGATGCCGTGTGAACCGCGGGGCCCCGCCGGCCGCCCCCGCCCGGAGCAGACCCCATTAATTCCGCGGCCGTTGCTTCATTATGTCCCGGGCCGGGGCCCGGCTCCCGCATCGATTGTGCGTTTAATGGGCTGCCGAGGGTCTAATTGCCGCTAACGAAGCGGGCGGGCGGCAGCAGCCGGGGACCGCGGACAAGGAGAGGGGTCTCGCCGGGGTCAGCGGCCCCGGCGGCATCGTGGCCACTCCCTCCTGGCCCCGGGGGCTGTGGGGATGTCAGGGTCCTGCCCCGGGGCTCCTGGAGTCGGGGGAGACCCACGGGGTGGGGACCTGAGGGGCTGCTGGCACAGAGTAGGGTCTGGTCCCCGGGGGGATGTGGGGGCACGGCGAGGATGGGGCAGCCCCAACAGACCCGGTTTTGAGGGGGGGGGGGCAACAGTCAGCGCCTGCCTGACTAGCCCAGGGACCCAGGGTGCCCCGGGACTAGCTGTTCAGCCAGGGCTGAGCTCCCTGGTCCCCCCGCTGCCCTCAGAGGCACCGCAGGCTCAGCCGTCCCTGGGAGGCACTGGTGATACTGGCCGTGCCTTGGTGGGTGCTGCTGGGCACCCTCGGGACATTGCATCTGGCCAGCACCCCGACCCTGCACCCATTGCCAGGAGCCCCTGGCAAAGGGCGCACCCCACTGCTCCACTCTCCACACCCCAGACAGCCCCCTCCACCCGACAGCCCTGCAGGGTCATGGGGGTCCTGCTGGTGCCCACCCCCTGCCAGCACATGACACCAGCTTCGTGCCCCTGACATGTGGCCGGGCGGGCAGCGCTGGGGAGCAGCAATTAGAGCCAGGGGCCACAGCCCCCAGGGATGCTGGGCAGATGCCCTCCGAGCAGCTGCCTGAGCCGCGGTGGGGTACCGGCCCAGCCCAGCCTGCAGCCGGGGCCGGAGGGGGCCACCTGTGCCCGGGTCGGACACCTCCGGGGCGGCAGGTCCGCAGCCCCCATACCAATGGGCGCCGCCGCTGACGAGCAGCCATCGAGATTCCCTCTTTACTACCATACAGCTGTGTCCTCGGCCCCGGCACAGCCGGTGGCGCAGCCGGCACCGTGCCCGCTGTGGTGGGCCGTATCCCCCCCCCCCCGGTCCTCGCTACGGAACTAGAGCTCTCTGCTTCGCGTCTGTTCAAATCTGCAGCGTTAGAATTAGAAAACAACAGGGAGAGGGGAAGGATGAGGGGAGCAGGTGTCCGAGAGGGTGGCAGACGACCCCGTGGGGCGCCGGGGTCTGGCTGTGTCCTCAGCCGGGGCCTCGTCGAGGCGCAGGGGCTGCTGCTGGGGCGGGGGTCCCGCCAGCCCCCTGCTCGCTCCTCTGCTGGTGCCGGTGCGGAGCGCGGACGGCTCAGCCTGTCGCCCTGCCCCACGCCAGCCCTCGGTCCTGCCCGGCAGCCCAGCAGCGACGCCGGGGCGGGCACCGGCAGGGCGGGGGCAGCCGCCCATCAGATGGGCTGCCAGGTCTTGTCGAGGGTCTGAATGTGCTCCTTGGCTTTCATGCGGAGCGAGGCGATGCTGGAGCTCCTCTGGTCCACCTCCTCCAGAGGGTACTTGTCCACAAAGGGGGTGCCGCACTGGTAGGGCGCGGGGCCCACGGGCTGCATGCCCTGCGCCATGGGCGGCGGGCTGTTGAGGAAGGAGTGCCCGCCGTAGGGGGGCTGCAGCGCCTGGGGGGCTCCCATGAAGCCAGGGATGCTGTGGACTGTGGTGGCGCCGGAGATGGGCGACGTCAGCCACGGGTCGAGCGGGAGGGAGTTGCTCATGGGCCCCACGGTGGGCGTCATGGGGGGCCGGTTGAAGGAGAGCACAGGGGTGTCGTGGAGCTTCATGGAACTGGCCTCCATCTTCTCCTGCCGCCGCCACTTGGCTCGTCGGTTCTGGAACCAGACCTGCAAGGTGAGAGCCAGGGTTAGCCTCGCGGTGGCCAGCCAGTCCCTCGCAGGGTGACCCACCCCGCAGAGCCCCAGTGAACCCAGCACCTCCCAGCCCCTCTGCCGGGGCTCTCTGACAACCCGCAGAGCCTGAGGGCATCTTGGAGGTGTAGAAAGCTGGAGGTGCCCAGCTCTGCAGACTCCCCTACAGTCCTCAGTAGAACAGCGTCTGGCTTCTGAGGAGCTCTGAGGGGGGCTGAGGCAACTGGGGGGCTGAACTGGAGCAAAGGAGGCTCAGGGGAGCCCCTCTGGCTCTCTGCAGCTGCCTGAAGTTCAGCAGGTTGGAGCCAGGTGGGGCCAAGCTCTTCTCCCCAGGAACAAGTGACAGGAGAGAGGACCCAGCCTCGAACAGCCCCAGGGTGGGGTGAGGTGGCCCTGAGGAGCAGTTTCTGCCCCACAGGGGTCCCCAGGCCTGGCCTAAGCTGCTCAGGGCAGTGGGGGAGTCCCTGTGTCTGGAGGGGTTGCAGAGCCCTGGAGCTGTGGGGTGAGAGACCAGGCTCACTGGGGCCCTGGCAGTGCCAGGGGAGCCGCTGGTCTTGAGGGGCTTAAAGGGCTTTTCCACCCTAGACAGGTCAGGACCTCCCCGTGGTCTGGAGCTCCCTGCAGTCTGGACCTCCCTGTGGTCTGGACCTCCCCGCGGTCTAGACCTCCTTGGGGTCTGGACCTCCCCATGGCCTGGACCTCCCCATGGCCTGGACCTCCCCATGGCCTGGACCTCCCCACGGTCTGGACCTCCCCATGGCCTGGACCTCCCCATGGCCTGGACCTCCCCATGGTCTGGACCTCCCCATGGTCTGGACCACTCCAGAAAAAGGCTGCAGTGTCTTGGGCTGAGGCTGACGCTGAGCCGCTCTGCTCGCTGGTGAGCAGGTCACTGCTCTGCCCCGCAGGGAGTTTGCTGCTCCTTCAGCCTCCAACCTTCCCCTTCTCCCTGGTTGCACTCGGGAGCTGCAGGGACCAGACCAACTGGACCCCAGGCTCTTCTACAGGCTGCTCCCTCCCACCACCCACTCTTGCCCTGCAGCCCACGAGGTGAGAGCCCCAGTCCTGCTGCCGGGCTCCAACAAGCCTCAGACCCCCGGGCGCGTGAGGATCTCCTGCTTTCCTGGCCCTGAAGACCTAGGAGAGGTCATGAGCGCCTGAGGTTTGGCTCCGTCCCACGGGGTCAGAGGAAGGGATGGGATCAGTCGCCCACAGCAGGGAAGGAACCTTCTGGACCCTCCCCAAAGAGAGCCTCTGGCACATGGGCGGCTCTGGGACCTGCTGGGGAGCCAGGCTGGGCCGCTAAATCCCTCCTCTGGTTCCAGCAGGAGCAGCTGGTTCCGCAGAGGTGCTGCTTCTGCCTTGAGCAGCGGCGAGGCCGAGGCGCCGGGCGACGCGGCGCGGCTGGGCGAGGAGTGAAGCTCTCCGGCGCCTGCGATCCCCTGCCACCGCCTGGGGGACAGGTCCATGGTGCCGGAGCCGCCAGGCGTCCTCCTACCTGCACGCGGACCTCTGGCAGGTTGACCTTCATGGCCAGCTCCTCGCGGCTGTAGACGTCGGGGTAGTGGGACTTCTCGAAGGCGCGCTCCAGCTCGTGCAGCTGGTAGGTGGTGAAGGTGGTGCGGTTCCGCCGGTGCTTCTTCTTGGGCTGCTCCTCCTCAGCCGCGGCTGGCGGGGCTCCCTCGCTGTCTCCTGGCTTCCGCAGCTCCCCCAGCTCCCCCTCACACTTGTTCAGGAACATGGTGGCGCCTGCGGGGGGACCGTGGGGTTACTGGGGTGCGGGGACGGAACCGCGAGCGCCGGGAGGGACCTTTTCAGACCTTCGGGTCCAAAAGGCTTTAAAGCAGCCGATGCAGCCCCGCGTGGAGCAGACCCACCTCCGAGGTCCCTTCCACCCCGCGCTGTGGTTCAGCGGCTCTGCGGTGGCTGGGGAGGCCGGGGCAGCCCCGGGGGCAGGTTATGCAAGGGCGTAATCCTCCCGTGTGTGCGGCACCCCGGGGCCTGGGGACAGACGCTCTGGCCGCCAGTGCCGGGCTCTGCCTGGAGCTGCAGCCGGACCGACGGAGGTGCCACCACTGAGAGCCGTCCCACGTTCTCCTGCCCTGTGGGGACCCAGCCCAGGGCTGTGTCTTCCTTCCCACCCAGCTCCTCTCCTCCAGCCGCTCGCGGAGCCCAGCATCAGCCCCTGGCTAGCGAGGTGCTGCCCACGCGCTCACCGGCACCCCCAGCCCTCGCAGCCTCTCGTCTTTAAGCTTTTTATCTGGCACCCGAGACCTTCCCGCAGCGGCTGCTGAGGATTAGGGTCCCTTCCTGCCACGAGGCCATCGGCTAACACAGAAGTGCGGCAGGAAGCCACAATCCCGAGTGGCTGCAGGGATGGGTGGTGCCGTCAGTCAGTTCTGAGAGGGAACCAGCGGGGTCTGAGAGGGCAGTGAGTGGGGTGACGGCATCGGGTGCTGCGTGGGCAGAGCGACTGCACGGTGCGAGCACTGCGGGTCTGGGGTAGCCAGGGCTGCGGGCAGCATGTGGCCACCCCTGGCGCTGTCGAGGGGCACAGGGGTCTGTGCCCATGGTGGGGCACAGGGCAACGTGGGAGGGCACTTGTACCGCTGACTGAGCGCTGGCTGGAGTGTGTGTGTGTGTGTGTGTGTGTGTGTGTGTGCAGCGCATGGGGAGTTGCAGTGCGTGGGGGTGCAGTGCATGGGGTGTGTGTGCAGTGAAGGGGGAGTGTGTGCAGTGCATGGGGTGTGTGTGCAGTCTCTGTGGTGCATGGGCTGTGTGTGCAGCGCAGGACATGTGCAGCGTGCGTGTGCGCCGCATGCCCATCGCCTGCAGCTCGCGCAGCGCGGGAGCAGCGCTCAGGGCGCAGTGCTCATGTGTGGCGGCCGCATTGCGCAGGGCCCAGCGTGGGCGCGCGGCGCGTGCAGTGCGTGTGCAGCATCCCTGTGCAGCGGAGCGCCCGTGCTGCACAGAGCGCCCAACACATGCAGCGGGTGCCCGCTGCCCGGCACCTCTGCAGTGAGCTCGGACCACCAGCTCTGGCAGCGTGGGTGCAGCATCTGTGCAGGGCCGGTGGCAGCTGCTGTCCCCCCCGAGCCCCACACTGCCCTCTGTGAGTGGGAGGGACCCCTGGGACTGCCAGTTGAGTCTGGGTTCAGCTCTGGTGCCACAGGGGCCGTCTTGGGGTGCCCTGGGGGAGCTGTGAGCAGGGACAGGGTGCTGGGTGCCCTGAGGCAGGGGTCAGTGGGTGCTGGGTGGAGCAGGGGCCCTCTTGTCACCACGGGAGCATCACAGCCGGTCCCGGGGCTGGGGGCACGACGAGGGGAGGGGGCCCCCTGCTTCCCCTGGCACTCACCTGCTTCTCATTTGCACAGCTTCACACCTGCAACGAGAGGGGAGAGGGGTTGAGCGCCCAGAGCCCCCGCCGGTGCCCATGCTCCTGCAGGGCACCCAGCACCGTGGCGGGGCCGCTGGCTGCGCAGGCTGTGCCCTGAGGTCCCGCAGCAGGAGGCTGGGGCAGGGAGAAGGAGGGAGATGGGCGCTGGCGGGTGGGCGAGAGCGGCCGCCCGGGGCAGGGGCTGGGGCAGGATGGGGTCAGCGCGGGATGAGGAGGGGTCAATGGGAGCACGGTTGAGGCCACGGCTGGCCCGAGGTGGGCCCCCACTGACTCCCCGCTCTGACCCTGCCTGGAAGCCCAAGAGGCTAAAGCCCGCCCTGGGAGCAGAGAAGCTGCTGGCACGAGGCAAAGAGGGGGCCCAGCTGCACAGGGCGCTGGGGCACACTCCAGTCTGGAGCAGGGGTGGGCCGGGGACCCAACATCCTGCTCCCCATGGACATTTTCCTGTGGCCACCGACACCCCAGTGGCAACTTTGGGGCTTAAGCCCCCAAACTGTGCTGGGAGCCGCGAGGACCCGCGGCCTCGGCTGGGGACCCCTTCCCACCCCATCGACTCAGCGCCGAGAGGCTGCGGCTGGCGGGGAGGACACCCGCAGGCAGAGCCCCCACAGGAGCAGAGCGGCACCGAGCCCTGTCACGGGGGGCAGCGACACCCTTTCCCTGCTGCAGCAGAGCCGTGCCGGTGGCACAAGGGGCTCCCTGGCACTGGGGGGCACGAAGCCGACGGCCTGGGGCAGCCCAGGGTGTCACTTCACACCCCGTCTGGGTGCCGGGGTTTGGCCATTGCTCGCGGACAGAGCTGGACAGGCAGCGGGTGGCTCCTGCCCGCTGGCCCCGGCCGGGCACCAGGCCGTGAGCGGTGCTGACGGGTGCCCGCCAGCCACCCCGAGCCCCCCGGCTCCCGCTCGCTCTCCCCGCAGCGCTTCTCGCGGCCCCGGGGAGTCGGATGTTACCTGCTGGCCCCAGCGTGGCTCTTCCCGGAGTGGTTAACGCTGCCGGTCCCTGCCGGGACCAAACAAGCGGCTCAACCTCGCCGATCCCGCAGCTTTGGCCGCCAAAGTTGCCTCTAGTCCTCTTACTTGTCACAGAACCGCCGGGCTAAGGCCCGAGAGAATCTTTATTTAGTGCTGCAGATGTCACCGAGGCACCGCAGCTTGGAAATGAGTCCAGAGGATTAGGACGAGGTTATTAATTGGAGGCCTTCCCCTTTAAGAATGATTGACAGTTACTTTCTGGACAAGTAATTGCTCTAAATGTCCCCCCAGAGCGGGTCCGGGGGGGTGGTGGCGGACAAAGCCCCGAACTGCCTTCCCCACTCGGATTGTCTCCCCACAAAGGCGTCCTGCTGGAGTTTGCCGTGTAATCCCCTCATTACGGAGCAAGGAACAAGAATTAGAGCCGGGGGAGCGGAGAAGAAAGGCTGGGCCAGGGGGTGCGTTTCCTTCTGGCTCTGCCCCAGGGACGGGGGTCCGCAGGCACCCTGAGCCCCAGTGGGATGGGGATGCTCTGGTGCTGGTGTGGGATGCTGTGGTGCTGGTGGGGGATGCTGTGGTGCTGGTGTGGGATGCTGTGGCGCTGGTGTGGGATGCCGTGGTGCTGGTGTGGGATGCTGTGGCGCTGGTGTGGGATGCCGTGGTGCTGGTGTGGGATGCTGTGGCGCTGGTGTGGGATGCCGTGGTGCTGGTGTGGGATGCTGTGGCGCTGGTGTGGGATGCCGTGGTGCTGGTGTGGGATGCTGTGGCGCTGGTGTGGGATGCCGTGGTGCTGGTGTGGGATGCTGTGGCGCTGGTGTGGGATGCCGTGGTGCTGGTGTGGGATGCTGTGGTGCTGGTGTGGGATGCTGTGGTGCCGGTGCGGGATGCTCTGGTGCTGGTGTCTGATGCTCTGGTGTGGGATGCTCTGGTGCCGGTGTGAGATGCTGTGGTGCCGGTGCGGGATGCTCTGGTGCTGGTGTCTGATGCTCTGGTGTGGGATGCTCTGGTGCCGGTGTGAGATGCTGTGGTGCCGGTGCGGGATGCTCTGGTGCTGGTGTCTGATGCTCTGGTGTGGGATGCTCTGGTGCCGGTGCGGGATGCTCTGGTGCTGGTGTGGGATGGTCTGGTGCTGGTGTGGGACGCTGTGGGATGCTGCCCCCTGCTCCCACCGGGCAGGTTTCACTCTCTTGGTTCTCAGCCCGGTCTGACCTTCTCCCAAAAGCCTCTTCCTGCCGCCTGCGAGCGCCGCCGCCCCGGTCCTGCTCCGGCTTCCTCCCACTGCCTTCCTCTCCTTGCCACCAGTCACTGTCCCTTCGGGACCCCTTGCCCCGGGGTGAGCGGTGCCACGCGGATCCGTGTCTCCCCACAGGTGACAGTGTCCACGGGCGGCTGCAGCCACCTCTGCATCTCAGCCCCAGCAGTGTCCCGCAGGGCTTCAGCGGTGCCACCGCTGCGTGGAGGGCATCTCGCCCCCCGGGACAGCCTGGCACCCCCTGGGTCCAGCATGACCCCCTGCGTCCAGCATGACCCCCTGCCAGGGATGCTGTGACCTTCCCTGGGGCTCACAGAGCCCCCTGAGTAGGGGTGAGACCCTGAAACCGAGCAGCTGTGCCAGAGCCCCACCGGCAGCCGGGGTGTGCGGAGCAGAGAGGGGGATCCCCAGGCAGAGGGGGATCCCCAGGCAGAGGGGTGCAAACCCGGACCTGCTGGGTCCAGCATTCGCGCCCATGATGGCCACTGTGACAGGCGCAGAAGGCAAGCGCCCCGACCCACTGGCCCTCAGCGGCTCCTCCCAGGGTGGCCCCGGCCCTGGTGTGTGCCAGGAGGAGATGCCCCCATGCCAGTCCCTGGGTGCCAGGGCTGGAGCTAGGGGCAGGGGCAGCCCAAGGGCTTGGCCCGGGCATTGCCCACGGGCGATGCACCGGCCCCGCTGGCCACCTCGAGGTGTTGGCTGGCCCGGGGTAGGGGGGAGGGAGGGAGGGGCAGCTTATTTGCCAAATGACTGTAATTGCCTTCAGGAGCAGAGAGCAAATTGATTTGCCTGCTCGTCGGCGGCCGTAATCGCTTCATCACTTTAAAATATTAATGCTACACTTCTTTGCTAGTTTCCCAATTACCCTAATTGAAGGCAAATTGGTTAAGAAGGTGCAATGCAGAGTATCAGGGGGTTTAGTTCACTCAAATGACAGTTTTAAACCGCCCTAATCCTATTAGGGGGCAAAGCTGCTAACGCTTAGAGACGCTGCGTCAGCTTACCGGGGCGCTGGGGCCGAGGCGGGGGTCGGGGCGGGGGGCGGGCGGGG
>VXBP01008536.1:212495-397864 GCA_013400115.1 Rhinopomastus cyanomelas
CAGCCCCCCCGCCCGCAGCCTCGTCAGGAAGGCAAGAGCCCCCGCAGCGCCATCCTCCTCCTCCTCCTCCCCGTCGCCACGCACCATGGCCGCCAGCTCCGGCGGCGGCTCCACGGCCCCGCCGGCCACGTGCAGCTGAGCATCGTCCCGCTCGTCCTGCGAGACGAGGGGACGCGTCACGGGCACAGCCGGGCACCCACGGGCACCGCGGCGCGGGGGGACGGGGCCGCAGCGCGCTCGGCGCCAGCCGTGCCCGTGGGTGCCCGGGCGGGTGGTGCCGGCGGCCGCGGCGGCCGTTTGCTGCCCCCTTGAGGAGCCACCTCCCGTCCCGGCGGGGCTGCCGGCGGCCGCTGCACCCGGCGCTGTCCCGGACGCGTAGGGTGCGGGGCAGGACCGCCGCGACCCGCCCCTGCACAGGGGCTGGTCCTTACCTGGGCCAGGTGATACTTGTCCCGCAGGTGCATCCTCACGGTAGCCCGCTCCGCCTTCCTCTGGGCGAAAGCCTTGTCCCGCTCGATCCTGCGGCAGCAGCACCTCACTGTCAGCCAGCCCTCCCCAGCACCTCACCTGTCTGGCAGCAGGGCCAGCCCTGGGCGGGGCTGGCAGGAGAAGGGAGAAGGGGATGTGAAGGTCCGCAGCAGGGTCACAGTTTGGGATCTGGGGCCGTGTTCTGTCTCTCCAGCCCCAGCAGCTGTGCTCAGTGAAGGTGCTGTTGGAGGGACTTGCTCCTCCTGCGCCCTCTCAGCTGCCACGTGTTGACCCCGGGTCCCCGCGGCGCCCAGCCCCAGCTGGACACTGGCATGCAGACACCCACTGCTGCAGGGCACTGTCTCCCCGCTATGCCAGCGCTCACAGGGACCTCCGTGCTGTGGGGAGAGGCACCCACTCTGCCCCTGTGCCTTGCCCCGGCTGCATCCCTGTCCTCGTCCCACTCTGGGGACAGCCCATGAGGCGTCGGACGCCGATCCCAGTGCACGGGGACTCCAGGGACCCCCGTCCCGACAAAGCCTTACTTCTCCTCCAGCAGCTGCCGCTGGTACTCCTCAAACTCCTCGCGGGCCATGCCACTGGGCACTGTGGCTGCCTTGCCATCCTTGGGGGGGCCCTTGGCAGGCTCCTCCTTGCCCCCCTGAAAGCTCTTCAGGGCAGTCATGAAGAAGGAGGCCATGGGTGGATGGCTGGGGCTGTCCGTGCCCCGCAGTGCCTGGTGCCACTGGGTCCCTTCCTGGGGCCAGCACCTACCACCAAGGTCAGTGGGAGCAGCTGCTCCAGGGGCGCAGCGGATCAGGGCTGGATTAAGGCATTAGGAGGGGAAGCCACAGTCACCAGGGTGGGAAAGACCTTCCCGTGCTGACCACTGCACCCAAGGATGCCCGGGGGGGTGGCAGAGCTGTGGGACCATGGGGTGCTGCCCCGCCAGGGCAAGCGAGGTGCAAGAGGTGGCAATGGGGTGACTGGTCTGAAAACCCCCCGCGGCGCGAGTGCTGACGAAGGCCCTGCACCACAGGCACCCAGAGCCACCCACCCTGGCTGCACGGGAGGGAAGTCGTCACAAAGGAGACGCGGGAGGATTAGCTGAAACCACCCAGCCGGGGGTCAAAGGACCGGGGGGAAGATGAGGCGGTGGGCGGGCGCCTGCTCACACACAGACACACGCGGGCTCGTGTGGCCCTACGTCCCTGCTAGCGCCGGCTCCACCGAGACACCAGGACTGCCTGGGAGCTGGCGGGGCCAGGGGCTTCCCTCCACCAGAGGACGTGCCCCGCTCCCATGATCTACACGCCAGCCGTTCCCACGCAGACTCTGGTTGGAAGAACAATCCCAAGGGGAGAGGGGCCAGGCTGCACGTGGGGGCCCCGCGGGCTGGAGATCCCAGCCCCCTGAGCCTTTTGCTCTGCTTTGCCAGACCCCAAGCGCGGGACTGGCCCAACTGGAGCCCCGAAGCCGAGCGCCGTTGGACTAGTTTCTTTGGTTTAATAAAAAGCAGCTCAAACCCGGCCGGTTTAGCTGCAGAGCCCACTGCCCCTGCACGGGGCTGGGTGGCCGCAGCAGGGCTGCCCTGCGTTGGAACTTCATCCTTCAGCAAGTAGAGATGTCCCACCCTGTCCCTGTCACTGGGAGGCACCCAGTGTGTGGAACTCGCTGTCCAGGGCTGAGTGCGAGGTGGTGGGGCACGGCTCCCCTCGGGGGCTGCTTCTCCATGCCAGCAGGTCAGGAGAGATCGATGCCAGGGAACCTTCTCTGGGCTGTGTGGTGGGAAGAAGGACCCAGGCCAGGATGGAGGCCTCCTCTTCAGCCACCCCAGAGGAGGAGAGACCCCCACAGCTGCTGCCTCATCTTCCCCAAGAGGGAGCAGCGCCAGCCCCAGCAGGTTCCATGAGCAGGAAGCGGATTAAACATCCCTTAGGTGTTTGAGCTCCTTCTGCAGCTTCTCTGTGAGTTTCTTGAAGGACGGCCGCTTGCCCGGCTCCAGCTCCCAGCAGCTCCTCATCAGGGTGTAGATGGCTGGTGGGCAGCCCTCAGGGGACTCCATGCGGTACCCCTGCTCCAGCAGCTCTGTCACCTCCTTCAGGCTCTGGCAGCACGGAGAAGACAGCTGGGACACCCTTCCCTGCCCCACTGGCTGGGGGACAGGGCTACGTCCGCATCCCACTGGTGTCGGCACAGCGTTGCCTGGCACTGCACTCACCAGCTTGGGGTAGGGTGCTCGTCCAAAGGAGAAGGCTTCCCACAGGAGGATCCCATAGCTCCACACGTCCGACTTGGAGGAGAATTTCTGCAGAGGCAGGGGAAAGCGAGACTGAAGCTGGCTGAGGTCTGTGCTGGGCCCCCATCCCTCCCTACGGGCAAGGCCAAAGACAGTGCCTGTCCCCTGCCACTTCAGCTCCCCGGGGTAACAACCCACTCCACCCACATCATGGACACAGCCCTGGGTCTACCCCACCAGATCCCACCAGAGTCGCCCCGGTTCCTGCTCCACTCCAGGGTTGGTCAGGACAGCGCCCAAGGCTTGGGACGTGCAGAACGTGCCCGAAGCTGCCACAGGGCAGGGACACAGGGTCAGCAGGAGGGGGCCCAGCAGAGGAGACTCGAGAGAATTAGCTGCTTCAGGAGGAGTCCCCAGCCCTGCTCCCTCCCCACCATCGCTCACGTTGTGTTTCAGGGCCTCCGGGGCCGTCCACTTCACAGGCAGCAAAGTGGCGTCAGCGCCCTTGGGATTGACCCGGGCCAGGCCGAAATCGCTCACTTTGGCCACGTTCTCGTCAGAGATGAGGATATTGCGGGCGGCCAGGTCCCTGTGCACCAGCTTCTTGGACTCCAGGTAGTCCATGCCCTGAGCCACATCCCTGCCACGGCCAAGTGGGGCAGAGCACAGTGTCACCACATGTGCCCTGTGGTTGCCTGGGGGGACGTGGAGCACCAGTGTCTTGCCTGGTGCAGATGGGACTCACAGAGCGAACAGGAGAAGCTGCTGGGTTGAGACCAGTGCCCGGCCCCGCGTGCACAAGAAGTTCACCAGGTTGCCCTGGCAGAGGAGGAGAAAGACATGAGGACCAACATGAGAGGCTCCCACTGGCCACAAGCCCACCGGGTTGGGGATCTCACCTTGCTCATGAACTCCATGACGATGTAGAGGCCGTTGTGCAGGATCACGCCGAGCAAACACACCAGGTTCTTGTGCCGGACCTTCCTGAAATGGAGGAGATCCAGGCTGAGGGGGTGTCTGCTCGTCCCCAGGTCGCAGGGCAGGGCTGGCCCACATCCCACCCCAGGGCGCTCACGTCATGGCAGCTGTTTCAGTGAGGAAGGCCTGGGCAGTCACATCACACTTGATGTTCTTCACGGCCACCTTCTGTCCCATGTACTCGCCCCGCAGGACGTCTGGCAGGGGACACAGAGGGTTCAGGCTCAGCCCCACACCCGACTCCCCTCGTGCCAGGGGTCCCTGCCATGGGACCAGGAGGAGACAGCAAGGGTGCCCTTTGGGAAGTCCACAGAGGGACCCTCCAACCTCATCTCGCCTACCTCCGAACTCGCCTTGCCCGATGCGGTCTCCCAGGGTGAGGTGCTGCAGATTGAGCAACCAGCCAGCTGGGTGTGGGCACAGGGGCAGGTTAGCCGAGGCCACCACGCTGCTTTGTCGGCAAAACCCAGCCCACAACCCTCTCCTGCCACCCCCTACCTTTGGCCAACTCCTCCTCAGCCGACTTCATCCCGCTTTTCGGTTTGGGCTTCACCAGCTTGGTGCAGATGGCTCCCTGCTCCTTCATGTAGTGCTGCAGAGGGATGGACAGATGGGGCTGCTGATGCCGACTCCCACCCCCAGGCTTAGGGCAAGAAACCGGGAAATGTCCACGGGATGTTCCCCAGGACCGCACCACCATCTCCACCTTGAGTGCCCCGAGGCCCTTCAGCTCAGGCACGGTCCAGTGTCTCAGCCCTGCTCCCCTCTGGGCGCAGGCGACAGGGGATGCTGCTGGTGAACCAGCCCCAGCCGACGGGGTTAAACCCCCGGCAGGCAAAGCAGCAGCCGGGGCGGTGGGCAGAGGTGACAGAAGCAAGAAGCGGAAGCAGTGGGACAGCTGTCACAGCCGGTGTGGGGCCAGGGCAACTGAAGGGGAAAGGCCCCATCTGAAAGCAGAAGTTGTGTCTAGATGAGGAAAAGACGTGAGGGTTTGGCCCCCCCAGGAAGGGGGCAGCAGCAGCGGGGAGACAGAGTGGGGATGGATCTCATGGAAGAGCTCGCCGGAAGGGCCAGAGCCAACGTGGCCGCCCCAGAGCCTGGAGGGATCCGGGGGCCAGAGCGGTGACTGCAAAGCCTCGGTGGGGTTCTGACCTCATCCAGGGTCCAGGGCTGGCAGAGGCTGCCAGGACCTTCATGGTCCCGAGTGCCCTAAGCCCTGCTGCTGTGCAAAGCACTGAGCGGACTGCGGTGGGGGAAACCTGGTCCTGGCAAGGGGATCGGGGCTGCTGCCAGCACAGCTGGCTCACAGCAGAGGACACCCCTGCGGCACCCCAGACCTGCCCGTCGCACCCCACACTGAGCAGGAACCACAAGCCAGACAGAGCAGGTAACAAAACCCAGTGCAGACCACAGGCGAAAGGGACAGGGACCTGCCACTGCTCTGTGTGACCCCACAAGGTTCTTACCCTTGGTCTGGTGCGGCGGTGGAGTCACCGCCCGGGGCAGGGTGTCTCACCTGGATCATGTCGATGAGATTGGAGAAGTACTGCTGGCTGTCAATGCTGAGCGTGTTCTCCTCGTGCACCACGCGGTAGTGGATCACCTCCTTGCCAAAGCTCACGCACAGCACGTAGTCGCCGGGGTGCCGGATGGATTCGCGCACCAGGAACAGCCCATCCTCAGGGGGCTGCAGCTGCTGCACTGCCTCCACCCCCAAGATCTTCCCATGGAACCAGCTGGCAGGAGGGACAGCTGAGTGAGGAGCAGCGGGCAGAGGGGCCATGCCGACAGGCTTCGCCCAGTGCCAGCAGCGAGATGTGGAGAGCAGAGCCCCCCCCAAAGCTGCACAGACCCCACTGCATAGAACATCCCCCCAGGAACGGATCCAAGCCAGACGCCTTTAAAGCACATGCACTGGCCCCAGGAAATCCCTCTATTGCGAGCTCCGGGCTGCTCTGCCCCCAGCTGCCCAGCCCAGTCCTGGCTGGAGAAACCTGCTGGACCCATCCGCTGTGGGAGCCCCCGGGAGCTCAGCTGGGCGCTCCAGGACCCCCAGCTGTACTTACGGCATGAGGCTGAGCTTGGGGTCAGCGCGGATGGCACCACGCTCCCGTAGCGCGTTGGCCGCCAGCAGCCCCTCGCGCCCCGTCTCGTTGTGCCTGGCACGGTACCAGCCCTTGCCCTGGGGGCGAGAAGGGAACCGAGGGTCCTGCTGGGAAGGGAGGGCTGGCTGCAGCGGCTCAGCTGATGACAGTATCACAGTATTATCAAGGTTGGAAGAGACCTCACAGATCATCAAGTCCAACCTGTTACCGCAGAGCTCAAGGCTGGACCGTGGCACCAAGTGCCACGTCCAATCCTGCCTTGAACAGCTCCAGAGTTGGCGAACAGTGGGGTCCCCCCCCATGTGCAATCCCAGGCACCCTTCACGCTCACCTCCACGGCCTCAATGATGGTGACCACGTCGCCCTTGCGGAAGGCCAGCTCATGGGCCTTGGGCTTGCTATGGTCATGCCTGGTGACGCACTGCGTCCCGGGGGGCCAATGCTTCTGCAAGGGAGAGACAGAATCAGCAGGGGTCCTCTCCACATCCCACGGCCATCAGGGCCAGCCCCAAAGACTGCCTAAAAGCCCTGACCGGGGACAAGGGGCAAAGGCATGAGCCCTCCTCCACCCCACCGTGGTCCTGGGGGACTGCATCACCCCCAAGTCAGCTGGAGAGGCTGCCCAGCTTACCCCAGACATGGTTGGCCGTCAGCACATCAGCGGCTCGCTGTCCTCTCCTGCTGCTGCCTGTGGAGAAGGAGCGAAAGGAGGCTGTGGAGGGATGGGGCTGAGCTGTCCCACCCCAGGTCACTGCTGATGGCTCCTCTGGCCAGCGCAGCTCCTTGAGAGCACGTATCCATCACGTCGGGCTGCCCCACGCCACAGGACAAAGGCGGCGGCCGAGGACAGGCTGCAGAGCCTGCCCACACCCTGGGGCTGTGCTCTGGGGACCCAAACCCAGCGGGGAGCAGGGCCTTGCTGATCTGACGACTGCTCCTCCTCCCTGTGCCCACTGGTGCTGCTGGTATGGCTGGAGCCCATCACCACAGCCCGGGCGGGGGAATGCGGTTTTAACAGGAACTCGCGGTTTCACCTCCTGTTGCAGCAGCTCCGAGCCGTCAGGGCCATGAGAAGCAGCAGCCAGAGGGCCCCTTCTCAAATGCCCCTTTCGCTTTCCGAGCACGGGGGGCATTTCTCAGCCCTGGTGACTCGCGCTCCTCAGCTCTGCCACAGACACCCACGTCCCCTGTAGGCTGCTTCGTGCCCACCTTGCTCCTTCGTACCAGAAGACCAGGCAGCGTGAAGCCATGGCAGCAGCTCAGGGCTCCTCTCTGCACGACCTCTAAACATCCAGGGAAACATCAGCTTCCAGGAAAAGACAAGTCAGGAGGAGTGGGAAGGGTGACTCATTACGCACTGGGTTTCTTGGTGCCCAGTGAGCACCAGAGCCTGGGCAGGGCAACGCAGGACCCAGCGCTGACGGCGCTGCTCTCCCGACGCCTCGTTGCTGGCCTCTGGGAACCTTCCGGCCAGAGATGACACGTCCCAGCTCTGCTGGGCGGGCAGAGCTGTGGAGCTCCTTCGGCCCCTTTGGTCTGCTCCTCTTTCGGAGGGTGAGTCAGGGTCATTCCTCTGCATCGCCGGGGCAAACCCCAGCCCGTCTGCGCGACGGTGAGGAGCTGAGGGCTCACTCTGCCAGGAACAACAACAACGGGACGACTGCAGCTGCCGCAAGGTTACTCTCAGCAGGCAGCAGTTTTATCTGCTCCAGAAGCCACCGCTCGCTGCCATGGACTTCCTCTCGTCCTGCCGCCCCCCTGTGCCACGTGCAGCATCCTGGGGGACTCAGAAGTGCAAAGGCAGCTGCTCTGTCTGTGCCAAAGCCTCACATAGCTGGATGCAGCTCAGCTCACCGCCGGGGTGGGCGAGGACCTCGCGTGCACAGGGCTCAAAGACAGGGTCCCTGCCATCGCACGCCCTGGTGTGAGGAGAGACCGTGCTGGCTGAACCAGGAAGGGGTGTCAGCAGGTCTGACAGCCGGTCCTTCATTTTCTGCTGCTCCAGAGAGCAATTTCTGGTAAAAACCAGCAACCTTTTCCTCAGCCCTGCCCCTGTGTGCAGACAGGGCAGTGCCTGGCTTCTCCTCTGCCCAGCTGGCACGAGGGCTCGAAGTGCCAGACGTGCCACCTCCCCCAAGATACCTGCTGCTGACAGAGCCTGGGGACTGGCCAGTGCCTCCACCCCGTCACCAGTGGAAACTGGCAGCGAATTGCCTTCCTCCTGGTGGCACAGGCCTTATCCCAAAACAACTATTTGTTCTTGGAGATGTTTGGTTCCTGCAGCTCCCATCACTGGAACAAACGTCCCCATGAGCAGGGTGTGGAGGCAGAGAGTCTGGAAAGAGGCACTTGTCCCCTTCTTGTTTTTGAAGATGTTCTACAGGGTTTTCTCAGGGGATAAACCTGTGTGCTTGCAGTTAGAAGCACAGAAACACGGCAGGGTTTGGTGGAGCGATCCCAACCCTCAAGCGAGGAGCTGCCGGGACCCAGCAGCACTGGCAGGACTCAGAGCTGGATGCATCTCGCCTCTGACACGCGGCCTGGCGAACATTCGACCAACACCCGGCTGCACTGGGGGTTACGTGGACAAGCGGCAAGCGCTGCTGTGCAGAATAACAGGGGACACCGCGCCACCTTCCCTACTGCCCACAGCACCCTTAGCTCCACCATCCTCTGTCCATCCCTCTCCACGGACAGAGCTGACACAACAGTAGGTCACCGGCTGTTGGCAACTCCAGCAGAGCCTCGCGCTTACCTCCCTGTGGGGCCGCGGGGGCAAGGATGTCTCAGGGTAGCTGACGGCTGAGGCCGGACCGCGGTGCCCGGAGAGCACCCCCTCGCTCTCAAGGGCGCTCTCAGAAGGAGCTATTTCCTGATTTCTCATCTCGTAAGGGCTCCCGATGCCGCGTCCCAGAGGTCCTAGTGCCTGCCGGCAGTTAATCAGCCATGACTCGCTGCTTGACAAGACTCCCGCCCTTGGAGGGCACCGGCACGCACCCCGGCTAGAGACGGGCATCACCGGGCCCCGCGTCCTGCTGCACTGTGCAGCACTCACAGCTAGCTCAGCAGTGATCTGCTCTGCTACAGGAGCTTTGGTGCTACTGCCCTGGCTGCCACGATCAGAAAAGCCACCCAAGCACCAAGTGCTCCTCGCGGCAGCAGCCCTGCAGACAGACCCTGCAGACAGACGACGTGGTGGGGCCAGGGATCCTGAAGTCTAATCCCGTCTCAGTGCTGACTTCTGTGAGACTTGGGGGAGGCTGATCGAAGAGCAGGCCCGGCCTCCCAGCAGGGTAGGAGAACAGCGATGCTCCGCCGGCTGGAGCACACAGATGCAGAGACCTTTACATGACCGCCGCTGTCAGACAGTGAGGGCTTGTCCGCATCCTCCAGCATCTGCAGAGAGCGGGGAGCCAGGCGCCACCTCCGCGGCTCATCATGCCGGCCAGAAAACGCCGACTTTCCACACCTCCAGTGTGCTGAGCAAAATGGTGACAAAGAAGGAGACGCTCCCTCAGCCGCTGCCCATCAGCCCTCGTCTCCAGGCCCTTCCCCTTCGCTGCCCTTCTGGTGTTGAGGTAACCAAACCTGACCCCAGCACTCAAGGGGAGGCCTCCCCAGCGCCCAGTGCAGGGGGAAGCCGAGTACCGCGGAAGCCTGCCACGGTCCCCCAGGTAACTGCACGGAACGAGTGTTCAGTTCTGCTGTTCTCCCCTCTACTCTTTTTCCAGGTACCACCACAACAACAGTGAAGCCTCACTACAGCCTGCTCTTCACACACTGGCCGGGTCACCTTTGCCAGGGCCAGCAGAAAGGCTCCAAGAGAGCAGTCGTGCGTCAGTACAGCCCTGCACCACCTCGCTGCTCCCAAATGGAAACCCCTGGAGAACACGATCCCCTCTCCAAAAGACTGAGGGGGGAAAGAAAGCCAAACCTGTACAAAAACCCCAGCTCCTTACAACAAAAGAGGGCAGTTTCAGCCACGTCAGGGCAGGACAGAGACTGCCTCCAGTTTGAGGGCAGGAATCTCAAGTGAGATGACGCAGGAAGAACACAGATAGGACTGGCCGGTGGGATTTCGCCGGGTGCTCTTTTCTTTCCTGGTAACCGCCTGCCCATCTGCTTGGCTGCAGGAAGGATCTTTCTCTAGATCAAGGGCGTGGGAGAGGAAGGAGACAGAACAGAAGGGAAGGAACTGTTGCTACAGGCAACTGCACTCTTACACAACGGTGCGAGTTCTGCGGCAATTCCGGTACCAAACTACCTGCGGCTCGTGATTTCAGGGAACAGCTACTTGAGATGTCAGGTACCAGACTACACCAGCTCCTCCTCTTTACACATCAGATCTGGACTGCATGAACAGTGCTTCATATGCACAGGATCACTGTTAGGCAGCACCTTTACACTGTCTTCTCCACCTCCTTTGCCCTCAGCTCCATCTCCCTCCTTTTTTAACCGCCTGCACTAAACGTCCTGTTTGGCAGTGGCAAGCAGCCCATTCCAAGCCCCCCGGTCACTTTCACTGAAGGCCAGTGTCTTTAAACCATGCTAGGAGAAGGTACGATGGTAACAACCCAAATGACATGAGGGCAGCCTGCAGGAAACACACGGAGAGCTGCACAACTTCCTGCACGCTCCGCAGAAGCTGGAGCCCCATGGACAGCAGTCGAGTCTGCACTGCGCTCACCTAGAGCTCAGACAGGCAGCACCACGGCAAACGAGGGCTCCAGGGCTGATGGCCCAGCTGAATGGACCTCTGCACTGAGGTGTCAGGCACGACAGGCTACAGCAGTTCTAACTGAGCCTCATGCTTTATTTCCTTCTGTCATCGATCGCTGCAGTGCCGCACCACTTGCTTGCTCGGCGTCAGCAGAGACAGCCAGTGCTCTCACCACACAGAAACAGCAGCAGGTCTTTCACAGTAGAAGTCAGGCAAATTTTGAGTGTCAAAGGAAAAGAAGTCATTAATTAGGTGTAAATCACCTTCCTTGCTAAGAACAAGTAAGCCAACAGAAGGGATGAGGGTTTGAGTGCTGCCCTGTGCTGAGCAAGCTCCGCGACAAGAAAGGTGACCAAGGACTCAGAAGCAGATAGAAATACTTAAACCGAGGAGCGTTAGATTGAAAGAGACCTGGACTCGGAAATATTCGCTCACTTGGAAGAACCCCATCAATAAACAATAATATAAATCTAATAAATGAAATCAGACAAAGGCAGTAATACACCAAACTCTCAGCAGTGTGACAGCATTAACTGCAGTGGGGAGCTCCAAGACACCAAGAACATCTACCGCAGTGTCCTCCTTACCTGCTGTTACCTGCCCTTCAGCAGTGCCTGGGCTGTGTCAGAACCTGAGTCGTGAGAGCTCTCATTCTCCAAAAGCATCCAACTTACCTTTCTAACAAAGGTACTGCAGCCCAGATCCCTCTGACAGGAGAAAGAAAACTACTTCTTTGCTTTGTAACAGCAAAAGTCAGTTGGTAAAGAATGAAAAACGATGTGGAAAACCTGTTTAAATAATTCTGGAAGCTGGCTTTACCTCAGGCAGGAAAATGTGACCAACTGATGCAGCTCTAGATTGCCTGGAACGAGCACACAGCTACAGCATCCGAGACTTCCCTGAAAAGCTCTTCTATAAATAACAACTGCAAGGGTTCAGAAAAGCAACAGGAGCTTTGTAAATGCCAACTGCGAGTGAGCGCCCGGGGGCTCGAAACACATCCCCGACAAATTCAAGCATTAACCTTTTCTCACAAATCAGAAGGCAGACAGGTCCCCCCTTCCTGGAGAGCGCTTGCTCTGGTGATCCTTAACAGAGCAGCTCACGGCGCAGAGGAACCGAGACGCCACCGCCTCACTTGACACGCTCACCGCGGAGAACAACCGAGAGGTGGCAGAACTGAGGGACAACAGCAGGTTTCGGGGAGGCCCCGGGCGGTGCCAGGGTACCCACCTGGCCGCAGTACTCCTGACACACCACCTTCAACAGCGCGCTGCCAGGATCTGGCAGGCTTCGCATCCTCTCTACCGCAAGCCCCAGCACAAAAGGAGAGGACAAGAGCGACGCACGAGGAGTCGCTCAAACGCGCTTCTCCCTTCAGCCAAACCCTGCTGCTTCTCTGCACGCCCACCCGCCCNTTTCTCAGTGGCACTGCCGCAAGTCTGTAAATTCACTGGGAGCATGCCAGCCTCAGAGACAATTTTTATCATCTAAACAGCCAAGGAAGTTATTCTCTTTGCTACCTCACCAGCAAAGCAAACACTCCCCCTCCCCAAATGCCAGTCCCCTTTGACCTGCGCGTGACAGAAGCCTCCCAGGGATGGTCATCGAGTGAACGAAGAGCTCGGTTTGGAGCTGCTCTCTAAAACTGTTCAGGAACTGAGGCAGCCAACCGCACACGGGGTTTTACGTCTGCCTGATAATCGTCTGAACCGCTGCGGTAACCTTTCACAAGAGCTCCCCTCCGGGGCACAGCGAGCGGCAGGCCCCGTCGCCTCTGCCGTTCAGACCAAGCCTTTGGGGGTCTCCGTGGATATTTCAGCTCTCAACTGCCGTTTTCCCATCTCTCCCTGACTGCAGTTTTAACGGAGCATCCAAGAGTGGAATTTTTTCTCACCTCCCATCACATTTTCCATTTTGGTAGTAGGACTCCAGCCCTATTCTCCGGCTAGAAAAAACAACCTCTTCAAAAGCTCACAGGGAAGTTGGGTGTTTTTCCCACCAACCTTTCCAACCTACCGGACAAAACACGTTGTTCGGGATAACCACCGGCGGCAGCCACAGCTGGGTTGCCTTCTGGAACAACAGACTTCCACGAGAGGCACGCGCTCGCTCCCTACGGAAGTTCTGCGGCAGTCACGCACAGCAGCTGTGTCCGCGGCTCCCCGCAACGCGACGAAGCGGTTTGAGACAGGAAGGAAATGCCTGGTCATCCATCGGAGCTGCAAAGGGCTCCAGAACGCCACAGCTGAAAACCCCACACGGCCGTCGCAGCAGCAGAACACAGCGCGTTCCCCGGCAGCGGCCATGTCATCTGTTGTCACCGCAAGGGCTCTCGCCTCACTCTGAAGCTCATGGGAGACAGCAAAGGGCTTGTTCCAGGCGTTCTCCTTGGGTCCACAGTGTGCGTGCACACTCCCTTGGGGATCTCAACCAGTTCCTGCAGCACCCTGGCGCTCAGTCAACCCCCTGCCGGTGCCACCGTGGCCCTTAATCCAGGCAGAAATACCTTCCATGCTGACTTTTCTTTTTTCTTATGTCACCTGCTTTTGCTTAGGGACCGCGTAATAACCAAGAGCAAAGTAACATCTCTTGGAATTCGGGAACAGATGCTGCCATCCAGAGCCCTGGACACGCTGGCTTGTTGGGAGAGACTCGATGAGGTCCAACAGGGCGAGTGCAGATGCTGCATCTGGGGAAGAACAACCCCATGGATCAGCACAGAGTAGGGACCGACCTGCTGGAGAGCAGCTCTGAAGAAAAGGACCTAGGGTGCTGCTGGACCACAGGCTGACCATGAGCCAACAGTGGACCCTTGTGGCCAAGGAGGCCAATGGGCTCCTGGGGTGCATTAAGAAGAGTGTGGTCACTAGGTCAAGGGACATTCTTCTCCCCATCTACCCTGTCCTGGTGAGGCCACATCTGGAGCACTGGGCTCCCCAGTTCAAGAGAGACAGGGAACTACAGGAGAGAGTCCGGTGCAGCCACTGAGGATCTGGGGGCTTCAGTAGGATGGGAACAGGCTCTGCTCAGTGGTGCCCAGTGACTGGACAAGGGGCACTGCTATGCTTAACTCTAACATCACTTTAAGACTAGTTTAGAGAGAACTGTTATAGAAAATGTTTTCTAAACGCTGACAGAAAGACGGCACAGAGGACGGCTTTTGGGGAGGGACATCAAGCAAGGCAGAGCAACGCTTAGCTTTCATCTGGCTGTGCCCAGAGCTCATCCACAGCAGCGAGCTAACCTAAAGCCTGTATTTATATCGCGATTGTTCTCTCATCAGTGCTTTTGAAAGCTCTTTTACTTGCTGTCCACACTTCTGGGACACAAGCAAGCGCTGTCACGGCCATAACTCCACAGACCTATCCCACCTTCTGACAGCTCCCGGATATGAGCCACACAGGCACCCGCTGCTGCGCAAGAGACATCACAGAGCTCACACTGAGGCTGGTTTCCTGTCTCCTGCACAAGGTCTTTCTTTTTGTGCTCAATTGTCATTCTAAGTGCTCCCGGTAAGTCTGCAGCCCAACAGGGCGACGTATTCACCTCACTTTCAATGCCGGGGCTGTTTTTCTACAAAAACACCGAGTGTCCTCTGAACGTAAACGGAAAATTTCCCGGGACGCTCAGACGGAAACCAAAGCCCATCCTTCGGAGGCACATCAAACCTGCGGCGCGCAGAGCCTGCAAGAACTAGCGGTTCGACGAGCTTCTCCTTGGCCGCCCAGCACCGCCGCAAGCACTCGCGCACGACCTGTCCACTTCAGACTTCCCAGGCTGTCGGGCCCGCCTCGGCTGCCGGGCTTGCACGCGGCCAGCCGCACCGACTTGAGCGGCTGCCTGTTGGCAGCAGAGCACGCCTGAAGGAGCTGGCTCAGATACAGCACCAGCGCCACAGGCAGCTGCACTCGGACAGATCGCATCACCTCCCAAAACACGAAGAACGAAAGGACCTTTCGGCCCAGCCTCTTGGTCAGTAAAGCTCTGCTGAAGAATCATAACCAACGCAGGACGCGTTCAGAGAGGCCCGGCAGTGACAGGCACACCACTCGCTTCTGGAATGATCCACAGGAGCTTCAGATGTGACAACTCCTTGGCTGCCGAGTGCACTCATCAGCCACCGCGGCTCTCTCGTGCATCATGTTCAGTGGCAGCAAGACCACACCTTCTAGCACAGGCTCAAGGAACTGACGACGCCTATTTATAATCTACACGTTCTCTCAGCAGAGAGCTATGGAAGAATATCTGGTGTGCGTGGAGTTACTTCAAATCCTGTTCGGACACCTGATTGTGGACTATCACGTTACTTTTTCTGGCTACAAAGGCACGCAAGAAATCAGTGAAAACCATTGAACCAATTTCCTGCTCCCATGGTTTCAGAATACACGTCAGACAGGCCCCACTTAGGAGGGCTGACCGCTATCTGAGCAAGAGGGCAGAAATCACAGCAGTCATTTCACACCAAAGAAACTCTCTCTTAGTAGAGAAAAGCTTCCCCAGACCGAGATTCTGAGGAGGAACCTCATCTCCTTCCACGAGTGCAGGAAGCATTGGCCTCAGGGGTTTTTAAATATCTTATTTGAAAAACACTTACCTGTATTGCAGGAGCTCTGAAATAAAACAGGAGATGTGGATGCTGGGTCGCAGCAGCACTCCCCTGGTGGGCACATGGATCCCTGGCAGCTGGTGGGGCTGGCAGAACTGCTGGGCTCGTAGTCGCTCACAGATGTTTGTTGTTCACAACTGTAATTATCCTGTAGAGAGAATTCCAACACGAGAACAAAAAGATTAATAAAACAGATTTATTTTCAATTGACTGAGAGAGCAGCCAGCAGACAAGGCACAGATTTAGTTTCTTGGTGTCTGCCTCCAGCAGCGGGTGATGAGGCTGTTTATTGAGCAAACACCTAGCGGCAATTTTGTGGTCTTGGCAGGGAATGACCCGGGGGGAGCAGGAAGCAGAGTAGGAGAGCTCAGGTGGAGGCACTAGAAGATGTCAGGAATCACTGACAAAAGGCACTTCACTCGCTCATTTCCATGACAGGTCACTTCCACTCTCAAGTGGTGCTCAGCTTGGGTCACCCCAAAACCAGGTCATGCTGAACATTTCTAAAGCAGGGCACAAGACCTCACTAAAACATCCACAATCCAAGTTTCTTGCTAGCGTGAAACAGATTCAAAGGGACACTCTTGCAATGGAGGGGAGAAAAGAGTAAGACTTGCTTGTTCCGACTCCCTAGGAACACCGACATCAGAAACCCATCCGGGCATCCAAAAGCAGCAGGTGTGGCAGCTCAAGGCCACCAGCCAGGGCACAGAAATGTCACCAGAGGAGGCTGTCGGTAGTCTGAGAGCTGTGACCGGGCAGCTTGGAAATGTCTCACCAAGCCCGGGTACTGCTCTGTGCTGCCCACAGAGGGGGTCTGGACCAGCTCACACAGAGACAACCGGAGCACCACGAGAATGATGGGATCCTGCTCCAGCGACTGTGTGGAGTCTATCGAAAAGGTCCTGCCTGGCAGCCAGCACCTGCAGCTGTCCAGGACAGCATACAGTGGGACAGCTGGGGGAAGGAGCAAGACAGAACAAGACTGGCTCAGGTTGAAGGGACCTCAGAGCTCATCTCCCCCAGGCCTCTGCCAGGGGCAGTGGCACCTCTCAGCCAGACTTGGCTGCTCAAGGCCTTGTCCAGCCCGGCCCCTCCAGGGAGGGGGCAGCCACAGCCTCTCCAGACAATTGATTACCAGAGTCGCTCCACCCTAGCACTGAAGAGCTTCCTCCTAAGATCCAGTCTGAACCTCCTCTCCTTCAGTTTCAAACCTTTCTCCCTGTCCTGTGGCTGGATCCCCCTGGGAAAAGCCCCTCTGCAGCCTTCCTGGAGGTTCCCTTCAGGTGCTGGAAGGCAGCTCTAAGGTTCCCCCAGAGTCTTCTCTTCCCTGGGCTGAACAGCCCCAGCTCCCTCAGCCTGTCCCCAGAGCAGAGCGGTTCCAGCCCATCTTTGTGGCCTCCTCTCAACTCACTCCAACAGTTCTACGACCTTCTGATGTTGGGGACACCAGCCCTGGCTTCAGGATTCGAGATGGGGTCTCACAAGAGGAGAGTAAATACCCAAGTTTCAGAACGTGTCTTTTTAAGAAGCCAACATTTGCAAACATTTCTAAAACAGTCTCTAATGCTGCTAGATTCCACTCTTAGCAATTTCATGGCAGAGGTGAAGTTATGGGAACAAAATTCCTTTTTCCAGCTTGAGAAACTTGAAAGGGGGAGTGACTGGCAACACCCCCCAGTTAAACCAAAACACTCTAAAACTCAAAGCCTGATGATGCAGTAATGCTGTAGGGCTACATGGCTCCCGTGGTGGGAAGAGACGCTCAGGGCTTGCGCAAGGGCCCTAGACGTTCAAGCCAACTAATCCTTGCACAGAACACGGGAGATTCCGCAGACGTTGTGGTGCTCATATCACCACATTTGCTGTCCGTAAGACCACGCTCTGGCAACCACACACCTCTGGCAACCACAGACCTCTGGCAGGGCAGGCAAGCCTTTGACACTGCACGGATTACAAACGTATTAAAACCACAGAGCTCTGCGCAACCATTGTTGGTCCAAACGATGTTAGTGCCAAGTCTGGCAGCCTGCTGATGGATTTACCACTGCTGCTGCACTCCATAAGGCAGTTACATTGCTGTTAGACACTTGAGCCACATCACAACAGGCCAGCAAATCTATTTCCACAAGTTTTTGCGGCAATGAGTACTTGATCCAAAGACTCACAAGGTGCTTTCAAGCAAATATTCCTAAAGCACATCAGCTCTTCGCACAGGGACCGCCGAGCAGCGGGTATTTCAAAGCACAGAAAAAGCAGGTGCTATGGCAAAAACAAGTGGTGCAGGTAGTGAAGCAGCACGCTCGCCACGGTCACTGACCTTTGACTCTTGCTTAGTGGCATCCTGCATGTTAAGGGCTCAGAGCTTATGAGAAATGTCGCTCATACTGTCCTACTGACAGCTGGACAGTGGTTCTCACACCCCGCTGAGACAACAAAACTCAGTCAGCACAGTGCAGAGAAGCCTGAACCAACCTGTTCACCAGCCAACATGCTCACTGCTGAGGGAAGAGGCTCCCTCTGCTTCAAAGCTCAACACGGTGATCTCCAGCTGCCCGCACTCACCTGAGAGCCCAGAGAGGTTCTCAAAACGCAAGCTATCTACTGCAGCGCAAGAAAGCGACAGACGTGCCCCAGGTGACACAACTCGCCCCACAAGGGAAACAACAGCCCCAGCACAAGAAAATAAGCAGTTATCGCTTACTGCAGGACAGAAACACCACGGTCCTGCCAACCACCAGAAAGCGCTTCTCAAGAGGAGAACTCACTCTTAAGGAGGGGATGCTGCCAAGCCAGACCTCGGGGAAGGAAATTGCCTGCAAGTCCAAAGCCAAAAGCCCCAAGGACCAAATGCCTGGCGGCTGAGGGGGAATCTCCCACAGGAAAACCTCCAGAAGGAAAACTACACAGTGGTGTTCAGGGTGCTGGCAGTGAGGCAATACAGGAGCACTCGCATCGGGATATGGGATCGCGGAGCAGAGCGACAAACGTAAAGATGAGCCCAGAACCCGGGATGCAGATCGCCGGGGGCAGGTCCATGGTATTTCTGGAAGGAGGTGGAGGGGAGACGGGAGATAATGGAAGTCCAGGGGTGAGGACCATGAGGAGAGGAAGCCACAGAGGGGGATGAAGACGGTAGCTACAAGCCCGAGAGAAACCACAAAGCCCGAAGGAGGGGAGGCAATTATTTCCGGAGGAGGCAGGGAGGGCAGACTCCGGAGGGAGAGCAGGGCCCGGACACGTCGGGACACGGCCAAGGCCAGAACGCGAGGGCGGCGGCAGCGCCCGGGACGCCCCAGCGCCCGCAGCACGGGCCCGCCCCAGGGGAGAGAGCTGCTGCGGGGCCGGCCAAGAGAGCCCACGGGCGGGTAGCTACAGCAGCTCCCGAGCCAGCGCGAAGAGGCAGCGCGAAGAGGCAGCCCGGGGCAACAGTTCTCGTCCCAGGGCAGCCCGCTCCGCCATCTTGGCCTCCCCGCGGGCGGGGGCCCGGCGCAGCCCCGCCCCGCCGCCACCTGCCCGCGGCCGCCCCCGGCCGCCATTTCGGGCGAGTGCGCGGACGGCGGAGGGCGCCTCCTTCCCGCAGCCGGGGAGCACCGGGGTTGCGAGTAGCGGCACGACTTCGGGACACGGGAACTAGCAAGAGCACAGCGGCCTTCTGCGCCCCGCTCTGGGCTCCCCAGCTCAAGGACAGGAAGCTACTGGAGAGAGTCCAGCACAGCCGGAGATGATAGGGCCGCTGGAGCTTCTGCCCTGGAGGAGAGCCCCAGGGAGCTGGGGCTGCTCAGCCTGGAGAAGAGGATCTCATTGGTGCTGAGAAGTATCTGAAGGGCCAGTGTCAGCAGGATGGGACCAGGCTCAGCTCGGTGGTGCCCAGTAACAGGACAAGGGGCACCGAGCACAAACTGGAACCTAGGAAGGTCCACCTGAACACAAAGAGAAGCTGTTTCCCAGTGAGGTCCCAGAGCCCTGGCGCAGGCTGCCCAGGGAGCTTGTGGAGTCTCCTGCTCTGGAGAGATCCCAAACCTGCCTGAACCGTTCCTACGGGATCTGCTCTGGCAGAGGGGTTGGACTGGGTAATCTCCAGAGGTCCCTTGTAACCCCACCAATCTAGGCTTCCACTAATGGAGCTAATGCCCAGAGGTTTGCAGAAGAGCCTGTTGGAGCCCGAAGCCACCTGGCACAGTTGGGCTGATTGCAATCAGGCAGCTGCTGTTAGGCCACCGCCTCCCCACAGCTCTGGCTATGGCTGCTAATTGAGGAGAGCTCACCTGCAGTCAGTCACACAGGCTCCTAACTTCCTGACATCCTCTGCACTGTTAGAAAGCTCCACGTGTTCTCCCTCCTTTTGTAACCTGAAGTTTACAGCTGGTGTTTATTCAGGGGCACTTTTACCTGCTTGTCCTTGTGGCTATCCCTTCAGTAAGTCACAGCTCATCTTCCTGTTGTGTAAGAAGAGGCTGGTGACAAATGGCTTCAGTACTATCCTGTTGGTAGGGAGCCTTTTTCACATTTCTACCTTTCTCAGGGACCAGCGTGACTGCACAAACCTGACAGCATTTACATCACCGTTGTAAAACACTTTCACCACGAGACCTGCTTTAACGTTTCTAAAATCCCACGTTATTGTAAACCCTGAGGCTGACAGGTTCTCATATTGAACTGTAATGCTGCAACAGTCAACAAATATATTCCAGCAAAACCTGACATAGGTGAATAGGAGAAACCTATTGCTATTGCATCACAGTTTTAGGTAACAGTGGAGATAAATGAAGTAATGAGGTTTCAAGATAAAGGCATCAGAGCTCTGTGCAACATCATCTGGTGTTGTTTGCCTTGATTTTTGAAGACCTGAAGCCCATCCTAGGCCCAAGAACAGGATTGCTTAATTAAAACCTGAATAATGCACAGAAGGCACAAAACCCACAGTAGCAGAAAGCTGCTGTTGCTGTGGATTATGAAGATGCGATGTTGTGGCTGGCACATGTAGCAGCACAAGCAGATAACAGATGTACAAAAACATCTTTAACGTTTTATGAGGCCTTGAACGATACTTCCAGACCAGTCATGCTTGCACTTTACATGTGAGGCCTCCCCATCTGGCACCAAAAGCTACGATAAAGTGGTGACGTTATTAACATGTCTCTTAATCATTACCCTCATCGATGGGCTCTTCGTGTGGTGATGCTCACCACGGTGATTCCTCTGATGTCCAGTCCTTTCAGGCTGCGGCCTCCCTGTGGAACAGGCTGTCCATGGAGGTCGTGGCTGCTCCATCCCTGGCAGTGCTCAAAACCAGATTGGATGGGACTCTGGGCACCCTCGTCAGTGGCTGGAACTGGGCAATCTCTAAGGCTGCTTCGAACCCAACCTGGTCTGTGCTTCTGCGGTCCCTTCCGTCGCCTTCAACAGACCGCAGCGGCGCCCCGCGCCAGCCGCGCTCCAGGCCACCCCGCCGTCCCCCGAGCCCGGCCCCGCACGCCAGGCGCCCGCAGCGCCCCACCCCGCCGCGGTGCGAGGCTGCCCCCGGCCGGCACTTGACGGACAGGCCTCGGGGCCAACGGGGCACGGGGGCACGTGCGTGCAGTAGCCAATGGGGATCGGCGGGCGGGCCCGGGGGCGTGGCCGGCGGCGCTGCGAGCGGCTCGTTGTGCGCTGCGGAGCCGTTACTCCCGCGCTGCCGAGGCCCGGCCCCGCCGCCCGCAGGTGAGGAGGCCGCGCCAGAGTGGGGTGCGGGGTCGCGTTCCGGGGGCGAGGCCCGACGGCTGCTGCGAGGCCGGCGTGGGTTGGGGGGCGGGTGGGGAGGGCCGCGGCGGCGAGACTCGGGCCTGGGGCCTGCCTGGGAGAGTCGAGGCCTGCGCGGGGAGGGGCCAGCCTGGGGCAGCGCGGGCCCGGGGCAGCTGAGCGGGAGTCGGGCCCGCGGCCTGCGGGTCGGGCTGAGGCCTGCGCGGGCTCGCGTAGGGGATGGAGCCCGCATAGTGGAGGAGGGGCCCGAGACCTCGGCGTCGGGGACCAGGAGGCCGCAAGACTCGGTGCCGGCGGCTGGCCCGGAGGGGCGGATGCGGTGCCCGGTCCCGCACTCTGGAGCCGTTCTCGTTAGTGGTGTCGTCTTTAGTATTTACTCTGCTAGTGTCCGTATGGTCGCTTTTTAAAAATCTCCCACCTTCCTTCAGACTGGTGCGCCTTCATTGAGTGGCAGTACCCGAGAGTGGACTTCATGCGAGCAACGTGTCTTCATTGATACTAATTGGGGCCTGCTAGTACCTGGTTTCAGAGGGGCTGTTGGAAATGCTTTTGGCCGGAAAAGATAATGAGATAATGACTATTGTTGTTAGTACCCGTGGGAGGCTTTTCAAAACAGAGCACTTAACTTTTTTTAGCGATTGGATGAAGCAGGAATGTATTAGTGGCCATTCGGTGAGAACAAGTGGGTGAAAGGGATGCTGAGCCAGAGTGGGGTAGTGTGGAAGTGCGTGCTGGCTAGTGGAGTAGCGTTATTTGTTCGGCAGAGGCTTTTACCCAAGACCTGCCGAGGAGGGGAGCATGTTTGGTTGCAGGAAGCACTTGTACCTGGATCTTGTGATCACTTTAGTGAGGCACCTGTGGCAAATAAATGAGGAAGCTAATGGGAAGAGGAGAGATTCATTCCCTTCGTTTATGCTCGTTGATGTTGACGTTTGATCACTGCATCTAGTGTCTGTATCTTTTCCTTTTTCCGTTTATCCCTGCATGTGGACTGCTCATACTGCTCAGCTCTTGCCTCTTTCCTGCCAGTGTCCCATAGAGCTTTATCCAGCCCATGTGACTGATGGGATTTCTTAGATATCTGTTAATTCTTGGGTTCTGCCCATGTTGTTTGATAGATAATGCAGTTACTCTGTGACTCCAAAGCAGCATATCTGTGTTTGTGTAACGATGTAGATGAGCCTGGGGTGTCATGATTCTGAGTGGTCAGCAAGACTGTTACAGAACTATGCCTTGTGCTTGCAGCTGGTGTGGCTGTTAAATATGATGTACTGTAGTTTCTGCCCTTAGCCCTGGTGTGAGAGGTTCTGCAGCACCAGACAGAAGTGGTTATACTGCTTCCCTGTGAACTGTTGTCTGTAGTGTCTGGTCTGGGGGAACAGTTCTGGTAGTAAGTACAGTTTAAATAGAACTGTTGACTATTGTGTGTAGCAGCTTGATCGTGGATGGTGTCTAGTGTTGATGTTAGCTTCTCGTGAAATGTGCTCTGTGCCGCTAATCAAAGCGTTCAACCTTCCGTTTGCTGGTTCTTGCATGTTTTGTCACCTTTTTTTTTCCCTTGAAAGAATCTTCCTTGTCTTGACCTGTGAGAGTTGTCTTTTGCTTTACTTTCGGAATGTTTCTTTAGGCTGTGGTGCCAGAGTGCTTTTTTTTTTTTTGTTTCCCTGAAGCCTTGGCTCTTCTCTTGTATTTGTTACCAGCTGTGTGAGAGTTGATTACGCTAAAACCTTGTTAGATGTTGCACTAACATCTTGCAAATAAGCTGCCTGTGAGGGCAGCAGACTTTTTGTTGCAGTATTTGCAGACTTCAAAAAGGTGTTTAGAGAAGCTGGTCTTTTTCACTTCCAAGTACTTCAGAAAATTCCTACAAGGCAGCTGCAGGAGATTCCCACCAAGTTCAGTGTTTGGGAAGAGTAATACAGTTCAGCATAGGAGAGGTGTTGAATTTTGCCTTGTATTGGAACTTGATCGGGGCACTTCTTTGATATGCGGCTCTGTGATTTAGGTCTCCTTGTAGAAATGCAGTAGCAAGTTGTGGTGTCTCATCAAGCCTTCAGAAGGGTTTCCGGCTTGTTATTTTGTGCTGGTGACTGAGTCGGATGATGTCTTCACCTGTAGCTTCACTTGCCTTCTTGTCCCATCCAAGTGTGAGTACCAGCTGTTAATCCAAGGATGGATCAGTGCCTGGGGCAGCTGTTGTCAGAATGTGTAGGGAATTTACAGTTCTCATGTCCATTCTTCTTACCTACTGCAAGTACATGGTAAAGGAGTTGTTCCCTCACAGCACAGTTCCTGCTCTCCCAAGGCCTTTTTGTAGCTGAGAAAATCGCCAGAGGCAACTGTTGAATGGTTTGACCCTGTCTAGCACAAGGACTTTTTTTGTTTAAATGTTTATTGCAAGCCTGTCCCCTGTAAGATACAAGTGCAGAAGGTGAGGTGGCCTTAGCTGCAGGAAGTTGTCCAGCCTGTCTCCTCTCTGCTTCGGATGTTAACTGTGAACATCCTCCACCCAGGGACAAACAGGCAGTGTTGAGGGAAAGCTCTGAGCAGAGCTTTATAGCCTACTCTCTGCCAAGGCTGTTAACCTTGAAAGATGGAAAAATGGCCGATTTAGCTGTGGGTGTTTAAGATGTTAGCTGCAGTTCTGTTGCCCTTGATCATAGCTATCAAGCAGAGATAATGTTGGGAGACTTCAGTCTTCCCCGTTGTGGTAAAGCAGCAGTGGGTGGTAATGGTGGCCAGTCTGTATCTGACATCTGGCAGCATCTTAACTAAGACTAATTTTGTTCCTGTGAATTGACTGTAGTTCATCAGACTGACAGTGAGATGAGGTTCTTCTGAAGATGCAGCTTATTCTCTGTCCTCAAATACTTCTGTCTCTGAAAAGCAAAGCAAACATTGACAAAAACATTTACTTTGGTGATGCCATTGTACGGACTTTGTAAAAAACAATGAAGAGAAGCTTTTAAAAGCTTTTTAGGTGATTATTATAGATACTGTAATGCTTGAGATTTATTAGACTAATAATGCTCTTAAAACTCTGTTAATGTCCAGTGTCATGAACCAAAATAAGCATAAAATGTCTTACTAGAAATGGTTGTTTTAGCATATGGAAGTGGTTTGCTGAAGTGCAGGAGCAGATTTTTGTAACAGCCACTTCTGATGCAGAGGTATTTTTATTGTCAGAGCTGACACAAATGTTGGAATCTTTAATGTAATTGAGCAAAGGAGAAAAAGAACAATGACTTCCTTCCAGGCTTGCAAGGAGAGAATGGAATCTGTAAAAAGATGGGATCCGTTAACTCTGAAAAATCAGTAGGACTGGCAAGCACAAAGCTGGATTTATGAGCAAAACTTCCATACGTGGAGGTGCAAGTTGAGCATCTTATGTGGTTTAGCAGTTAGAGCTTCAGAGTAAAAGAGTCTTCCTGTCTCAAGATAGGGTTGTCTGGGTTTTTTTTTAAGTGACCCTCATTAACTTGTTCTAGTAAACTGAGTAAATTTCAGTCTTGGGAGGTGAAGATGAGAGTGAGTACAAATGCCAGTTGAATATTAGATTTACATTTTTCCAATTTGCTGATCTAAAGCACTGTGGCTGTGGAAGACAGGAATTTAGCTGAGACAGCTCCGTAGGAGAGAATACCAACCTTACTGACCACTGTGGGACAATTGAAAACAGAAAGGGTCACTGTATAGGCGGTGAGAAGGAATCTGGCCCCTCAGTGTCTGCCTTCGGGTTTTCACGTGTACCCAAGCGTCAGGCTTCGGCGTTCAGATGAGCTATCCTAGTGGAATGCGAAATTGGTGCTTGTGAGGTCCAGTACCTGCCAATCAGCCTGAACAAGCAGAAGGAGCACCAAAGGGTGAGATCAGGATTTTTCTTCTGCAGTTATGGATTTGTTTTTTGGAGGCAGCATCATGCATCTCCTGGGTGTAGGCACCCTACTTGTATCCAGATTATTCATAAGGAATATTAGCATCGTCACCTGCCTTTGTGAGCATATGTTGGAAAAGTTTGAGGAAAGACTGGCACATAGCTCAGACACAAGCTGAACTATATATATATATATATCCCTGAATTAAAGAGAGAATCTGTGCATTTTGTGATTCCCACCCCAGAGCTGCCTTTTGGTGTTAGGTCCAGGTTAAAATCCTCTCATGCTTGAGTGAATATGGGATGAGAGCAGTGAGTCCCATAGCAGTGACTTTTGCGCTGTGGTGGTGCTGGGCTGTAGCCTGTATGGTTGTGCATGGAGAGGTCTGTGCTCGTAGAGGTCTGTACAGTATGGAGAGCTGTTGAGGACGTGGAGCGAGTTGGTTTAAAGAACAGAATAAGGTTTTTTCGACAACAGTCGGGAGACTCTGTGTAAAGTAGAGGGCTCTGGATGAAGAAACAGAGATGTATTATCTGGCTGTGGAATAGTAGGAAAGTTCTTTTGTTTTTCTGGGACTCAGGGAGGCCTGGTGGAGGTTTTCTGCTGGTGAGGCTTCTAAGGTGAAACCTATTTTGTTCCTTACAGTGATTTCTTCTCCATATGTTTTGCCTGTGGTGGTGTTTTTTGTTTGGGTTTTTCCCTAGTCTCTCCCTTCTAGGTCTGGATTAAACTCTTGCTTCTCAATCCTGTCTTGACAGCTGGCTGCAAAGCAAGTTTTTGAATGGCAGGACTGTGTTAGATCATTCTTGAAAACTGCCTTCTTGAAACAGTTCAGACTGGTGGAGGCTCTCTGCAGGTTCTTGGTTGTGTGTGTCATTAGTTTTGGCATGCGTTCACACCTAGACTTCTTAGCATCTCTGCATCTGCTTTTTGCAGCTGTGTGGCACCTCCCTTGATATAGTAGTGTCCTTTTTGTTCTATTTCAGATGTGGTCTCCAAGGAAAACTGCTCAGCAGCTCCAAAGTGGAGTGGCAGAGCAGTGTGCAAGACAGCCAGATTTGTTGTCTGCCTCTGAGTCAGCCATGACTTGCAGGGAGCCACGTCAACAAACATCACCCATGTGCTGAAGAAACAGGAGGAGATGTCTTCTTTGTATAGCCCTGAAGTTGTGCTTGGAGCACCCCGTGAACATTCTTGAGGTCAGCCAGAGTATTTAAGAATAACCCTAGAGACTGAAGTCTTGAGCTGATGAAGACAACTTGCCAACAAAACTCTGCCAGTGTCACCTGTTATAGCGCAGGACCCTGTTCTTCAACCAGTATTAACTCCAGTAAGGAGATGTCATCACTTTAGAGGCTCTGTGAGATGCTGTCTCCTGAAGTGCTTTCTGCACAGTGTGTCGTGTCTGGTGCTCATTTGTACTTCATTGCCTGGAAAGACTAAGATGCGGTCAGTGGTCAATGTCAGCAGCCTCGGTTCTGCTGTGGTTTGAGAACCGTGCTGTGGCTCGTCCCGGTGTTCCTGTGAAGGAACCGTGATACCTTGTCACATTTGTGTCAGGTGTTGGTGTAGACTATGTGCTTCAGTGTCAAAAATTTGTCTGCGGTGGCTCTGGTCTGGTATCCAGCACAGCTGGTGTCAGTGCTCAGCCCAGCATTTGCAGAGCTTACACAGGCTGGTGGATGCGTTGTATTACACGAATAAGATCAGCCTCTGGAGCGAGAGCACCTTCATTAAAATCCAGGCAGCAGGTCTTAGTTGCTGGCATGAGGGAGCGCAGAGCACATTGCTCCCAGAAGGATTTCCCATCTTAAGTTCTACGATAGCTAGAGTGTTCACGTTACTGTCTGTTGGTGTCTGTGCTGCAGTCTGTGATGCCAGCAGAGGTCCAGTGCCCTGCAAACCAGTCGACAAGGTGAAGATATCCTAAGTGAGCCTTGGGCCTGATTTTAAAGTCCTCTGTCTTTCTTGCCAATGCTTCTGTTTCAGATTGTCTCCTCAAATTCATAACAATCTGCCTTTTTAGCAGATACCTCATGGTGAAAGACTTAGTAGCACCATATCCTAGATGCAGAGGATATAGTTTGGTAAAAGTTTTTGTTGATCTGTTGCCAGAATCACTTGGGGCATTTTTCTCTTAAACTTTGTGGGGTCTAGTGCACCCCTGCGAGGAGAAGACTGTCCTGGTCAGTGTGATGTTTCTGACAAAAATACCTTGGAGAAGTTTTCAGTCTGTTCCTGACAGTGCAGCTGTAGCTCGGAGAATGAGCAGGATTTGGAGCGGATAGTGTAGTGTTGGGCTCTGTGATTATCTCATTGCACTGCAGGGGAGCAAATGAAAGGACTTCTTTAGAAAGGGCTGTGAAGTATCAAGTACCAGTCTCATTGTAGGTGGCTTTCCAAGTTAGACCTTTCAGGACCTTCTTTCCATGCATGACCTGTTCACAGAGAACATTAGTGGTTTGAGACATCTTATTTCTGTCAGTTTTGTGTCAGTTGTGGGGACTGACAGATGTCAGTTAATGAAGTTACAGATCCGGGTCAGTTCCTAAGCCTTGGTTCTGGAACATGGTGCCATGGTCTAGCCTTGAGCTCTGGGTGACAGGTTGGACTTGATGATCTATGAGGTCTCTTCCAACCTTGATGATACTGTGATACTGTAACATCTACTGATACAATTTGATTGCTCCCTCTTTGCTTCCCTCAGCATTGTTCAATGAGAGCACAATCAAAAACCTGGTTTCTTACACAGCATTTCTCATTTCATCTGCCTTTGCTTCGTGGAATTTCTTTCGCTAATGCAGAGGGACTGTCTTTATTCTCACTGGCATGGGAACTGCTCACCACCAGCAGAGGAAGTGGTTTCCCGCTGATTTCCAGGCTGGCCAGAAAGTGTTAGTCTTACACGAGTTGTGTAAGAGCTCGGTGAAAGATGAGGAAGAGAGAAGCATCTTCTGTACTAGCACTCTGCTCCTTTTCCTCTTCCCCACTCTGCCTTTATCACTTCTCTGTGCTTTGTACCCATTGTCCCATAAAAATGTTTGCCAGGCCTTCGTGCAAGGGCTTCCTATGGTTTTTTTCCTGATGTCTGGAACAAAGCAGATGGAAGGCTTCCGTCAAGAGTTCCGATTCCTTCTGAATCAGCATTCCTGATGATTTGCCAGACTCCTGTCAGTTGTGCTTGATACCAAATAAAAGTCTAGTGACTCCCCGTAGTTGTGCGCTGGTGAGTTTTCTGCACTTGGTGTCTGGCTGCGGTGTTGACAGCTTTAGGCAGCAGATGGACCTTGGAGGGTAAGAAAAATAATTTTTATTTCAAATTGTTTTGGAAGCATTAAAATTACACGGCAGTTCCTAAAGTTGGCCGGAGGAGAATCTTGGTAGCAGGAAGACTTTGTATCATGTTGTGTGCAAACTTGGTTAAAGCGAAGGAAATCTAAACTTGAGTTTCATATGAGGCTGGGAAAATCTTCACGGTTCTTCAGCTTCTACTAAACAGTGTGGTGGAACTCCCATGCACGTCAGCGTGTTGGCACGTGTAGGGCCTGAATTACACACAGGTCAAAGGCAAGCACAGTTGCCTTCCATTAAAACTGTTTTGAAAACGTTAGTCATATGGTTTTATAGCTCAGCTAGGTTGGACAAAAGAGATTCAGCTGTTTGAGTGTCATTTAGCAGAACAGAAAACCTCTACAAGGTTGTGCTCAGATAGTGCTGACAGAGCTGGAGGGGAACATGCCTGTGCTGACATCATTTAACAGTGCAACTGAGACAACCTGGCAGCTTAAAATCATCCACTGGGGAAGTCTCTTCCTGTGCTTCTAGCTTTGCAGCTTCTGCTGTCCTATCCTCTGGCATTAGCTCCTGTGCTTATCTTGCTGCAAGGGAAGTAGATTAATACTGCTGACATGACAAAGAGATCTTCCCTTCTGGTGTGGTTTTCCATTGCTTTCAGGGTACACGTTGGTCATCCTATGGGCAGAAGGGTGCTGGGGCTTGCTTGTGTTGACACTTGAAACACAAAACTCTACAGGAGTGGAAAACCCATCAGCTGGTGCGGGGAGCAGGGCCTCTCCTGTAAGCCACCAACGGTTAATGATCCAACACGTGTTTAGAAAAGATTTTGTTTAGATCTGTGTGATGCTCAGTCTGGAATTAACAGAAGCATAATCTTGGCTTGTTTTAAAATGGTGCATTCCGTTCCTACAACTTAAACACTGTGACCTTCCCAAGAAGAGAGTATGAAATAAATGCCAGATGTGAGTGAACGATGGCTGCTGCTGAAGACAGAGTTCCCTTACTAACCTTTGCATTTCCAGTTACTGTGTCTCACTGTTTCCGTTACGCAGCTTCTCGTGGTCAGCAGTGGTGCAGGCCCTGGAAGGTCTCATTCTCTAGGAGATCCTCATCGGTAAAATAGCGTGGCATACGAGCGCTTTGGTCAGAGGGCAATGGGGTCTTGTTGATGCCATGACACAACAACCATTGTGGTGTTAGCCGTTGTGACCCAAACCCACCCTATTTGAAAAGTGTTTGCACTTCTTGGTGAGTGTTTCTGACCCACCATAACACAAAAATAAATTGGCAAACACGGCTGGTATTGACTGAGTGGTCCTGTCAGACTTGCTGGCTCATGCTGCATCCAGATGAGCTGGAAGCCTTTGTTTCCTCTGAACGCCAGAGCCGATGTGTTACTGGTGACTGAGAAGCAATAACATCTTGAACTAGTTTAATTGAGCTTGGATTGGTTATCCCTCAGGTAGGAGGAGACTGTGCTAGTGATACCTGCCTCGGGTGACAAGCTCTGGTCTCATGCCGACTGCAGCCAGAGGCACTTTAACAGTAGTTGCTTGTGTAGAGCATCTTCTTTTGGCCAGCATTTCTGTTAAGGTAAACATGGAGTTCACCTTTGAGCCTGCGTGGTTTTCATTCTTCCGTGGCAGAACTGAGAGAGTTAGAAGCAGATTTCATTGTTGACTTGGATGATTTAAACTAAACTTTCTGAAAGTATTGCTGGCGTGCTGTCAAATTTTTGTGCTTGAATTTGTCTTTGGACTTGTCTCTTGCATCAGCTGAAGCGTTCGTTTACTTTTACTTTGGAAACAGAGGTGAGAATCTGAATTCCTGGAGCTGGTAAAGGGAGTATAGCAGGAACAGTTGATGAGGGAAGCAATTGTTCCTTCTTTGGCCATGGACAGCCAGACTTCTTGCTACAGGATTAAAGGAAAAACTCAGCCCTCTCACATGAGCCCTAGTTTTGTTGTTTTTTTTTTTTTAAACAAGTGTTTACCTCTTGCTGGGGGAGTCTGACTGGGAAACCCATTCACATTTAAATGTTACTGAAAACTGGTGGAATAAATGTTCCCATCTGTGCCTGGTTTCTGTAGTAAAGTGCTGCAGTAGCGATGGGACAAGAGTAGGAGGCTTAAGTGTCAGAAGGTCATGAACATGCCTCAGCATTTGAGCAGCATTTCTGTTAATGCCATGTGCTTCACAGGTTGTTTGTAAGAGCTGTTAAAACTGACGTGTTCTGGAGCTAGAGATACCGAGTGCTCTTGGAGCGAGAGGATGATCAAATCTGCATCAGCAAACTGAAGAGTCTGGAACCATACAGTAAATTACCTTCTGGGGTCAAGTCTGGTGCTGGCCAGAAAGAACGTGTCCATCTCAGCTTCCAGAAGCTACTAGATCTCCCTTTTATCCTGTTGTAGAATAAGGCTTAGATATTCTGATTTTGATAGTCTTAAAGTAGTTGTCAAAGCACTTTAAAATGTGCTGTTCTGGCTGGCCATGCATCGAGTTGTGGATGTCTCTGCATGGGAAACATCAGCATTCAGTCGCTGATGGCTGGCTGAGACAGAAAGTGTCTTCATGTGGTGGGGTCCTGGATGCTTTCTCAAAGCGTTCTTACAGAAGGGGTGCTCCACGTGCCTCAGTGTTCCCATAGATATTCATCAGCTCGGTAGAAGCAGTTCCGCATAGCAAACCCAAAGGTGACTATGTGTAACTGTCACTTGGGGTACGGGACCCACCATGTGTGAAGGAGAAAATGCTTTGACCATGAGTAGTCTGTACTGGGTCTTGTAGGTCTGGTTGCTGCTCCTCCTTATGTCCTCTAAGAAGGTGGTAGTAAGGCTGAACTGGCAGTTTTGGTTCTGGGTAATCAAGTGCTCAGATGTAGGGAATCTGATTTTTAACTCTGGTGATCATGAATATTTTGTGGTTTACACAGAAGTGTACAAAGTCTGCCTTGGTGCTTCTTACTAAAGTAAAAAACCCAAACCCTTCATTGCTCTTCAGTGGTCTGTTGTTTGCAAAGTGCTATGTGTGTTGCTTTGAAAGAATTAATTGTTCTGGAGTTTTCAACAGATGCAGTTTTCTTTTGTGAGCGCAGGAACGTGTGGTTGAAGCAGATGCTCTTTCTGGCATTTTTTTCTTTTTAAAAAAAATTAATTTCAGGTGGGGAAGGTTTGGTTTATTGAAATGCAAGTTTCTACAACTTACTTGAGGTTTTTTTCTTTGCAGAAGAAAATACAATGTCTAATGGTTATGAAGATCACATGGCTGAAGATTGCAGAGATGATATTGGTAGAACAAATTTAATTGTGAACTACCTCCCGCAGAACATGACACAAGATGAGCTACGGAGTCTATTTAGCAGTATCGGTGAAGTGGAATCGGCAAAACTTATTCGGGACAAAGTTGCAGGTATAATCCAGTATTGAAGACTTTTCTACTTTGTGGTGGCTCGCTCAAGTGAATATGTAATTGAATTAAATTTAGTGTAGAAATACTAAGAGTGTGTGTGTGTGTGTGTGTGTGCGCAGTCAAACCACTGACAAGGCACCGGCTGGTAGGAGGATGGAATACTTCAGGCTGAATTTACAGCTGTGTTGTATGTGGTTAAGAATTCCGAGAAGTCGATACTACGTCTGAACATAAATAGATGTGCCTCAGACTAGTCTGAATTTGGTCCCCAGCTTATTTATTCTTCCTGCAGTCTGAGCAGTTTTGACTCCACCTGAGCTCAGCATGTGCAAAACCCCTTTTTGATCTGATTTTGGTCAGTAAAGTGAAGTTGTGGCCTCTGTCTGAAATGTGTGCCTTATCACTCTTCAGGAATTTAGCTTGTAAGTTCTTTAATAGCAGAATTCATAGTAACTCTAAAAATGAGAGGGTTGAGTTGTTCAGATCTGTGAAACCTAAACAAACAAGTGCTGGTGGAGCAGCTGGCTGCATAGGCCACATCTGTTTAGTTGCAGGAGTTTTTTATGTACTCTGTGAAGAAGTTTTAATGCTTGCACTGTTAAAAGTCTTCCCCGAGTGGGAGAACTTGGTGGTTTCTGTACCTAATAGCAATTAAGTAGCTCTGCAGGCTTGTTTGTTCGCGGCCTGCACACACTGCTGTGTGGAATTTTCTGCTGCGCATGCTCGATCTTGTGTTTCAGAATCTGGCAGTGCTCAGATTGTTATCTAACGCAGAGTGAAGCAGGCTGCAAACTACTTCACTGTTGGTAAAAACTGCATGACAGCTAATGAAACACACGAGAACTCTTGTTGTGTTACCTTAAGTAGCTCTAGCACTGTTGCTTTCTGTTCTTGAGAACAGACCTCAGAACTGAAGAAATGAAAACTTCAGAGCGTTCTTTCAGAGTGGCTTCTGTGTTTACAGTGCCTTTAGTTTTCCTGGTTTCTTTCCGAGGAAGTTTGATGTGGTGGCCATTTATCTCAACCTGTACTTAGAGAGTGTGTGTGCAAAATCATGGTGAGAAAGCGAAACAAAGCACTGATTTGAGTGTGGTGGTAGCTCTGTGTTCGGTCCAGGTGATGTCATGCAGTTTGAAATGCTTGCTCTGGAGGCTTCGTTTGGCAAGGAAATAAGGGCACTTGTTGAATGATAGCAAACCATTCATCAAACATTGCAGCTGATCCACACCCCGGACCTTCAAATAAGCACAAAAACCTCTGTGCCTCTGTGTGGGAGGTGAGGATGCTTGGAACAGGAAGCAACACGTTTTTTTACCTGAACTCTTGAGAGTCTCCTCCTTGTTCCCTGGAGCATCAAGTGCCCTTGTGAAGCCTGGTTACCTTTAACTTTGAGTATGTCTCTTCTGGATGGTTTAAAGTCCAGAACACGTGGTTGTCTGTGCCAGGTTTTTCTTAACAATGAAGGATCTGAAATAAACTTCCTGTTAGCGTAGCACAGGGAGTCCTGGAGTGCCTGTGGATAACATCCAGCTGTTCTTTGTAGTGATTGCTAGTGTCTAATTCCATATGGTGGTCAGACAGCTTAATGCTGTTGCTGTTTAATTTTTCAGTCCCTTGCAGTGCTGTTAGAAGCATTTGCCAACCTTCTCTGTGCTTGCTAGTAGTCTTGGAGCAGTAATTGAGAACTGGCTTCTTCAGGAACCTTCTAAAAGCACCATTTCCCCCCCCCTCCCCCCCGGGCTTTTTTTTCTCCCCCTTCACGTTTGCAGTAAGACTTCTGGGTTGTGAAACTCGAAGTGGACCTCCTGTTTGGCTACAAGCGCAGCCTTGCAGCAAATTCTGCTTTCCGTGTGCTACCGCTTGCGTTTTTCTGAGCTCGTGGCAGTCTATCAGGCAACTAGAGCTGCAGAAGAACCTGTTTAGCAACCTGACCTTTGTTTCTGCGAGGTCAGATAGTACTGGCACCTAAGACATGGGGGACAGGAGGGAGGTGACCTGTCCTTTTGTTGAATTAGACTTTTTAGATCATTCTTTTCCATGAAATCATGGCTTTGGTGCTTCCCATAATATTCTGTTAAAACTAAAGCATTTTTAATTTGGAGGTGCCTTCAGTGACTGTATTTCCAGAGTTCCAAATCAGTGCTTGACTGATGGTGGTGATTTTTCATAGAGCATTGTCTGACAGTGTTGTTTTGATCAGTTACTTCTCTGTTAGTGAAACACGTAGGGCAGCAAATGTCTTATGCCTGCAAGGCAGTTTTTAATGACTTACTCAGCAAGTCTTAGCTGTCTGGAGACTGTTCACTGTGGCTTTCAAACTGTTTTCTTGAATCAAAGTTTTGTTTTGCTTGAGCAAAGTTATTTTGTTATGGTCAGAGTACGTTTTGTGTCTGGGTTTTGTTTCAGATACAACTGGTACCAAACAGCCTTGTGAACTATGTGCTGTGTTGTGTTTATGAAGTTTAGAGAAACCTTTTGAAACCACTCAAGGCCTTTATTTTGTTGGTCTTGAGCGCCCCAGAAAGTTGAAAGCAGCAGCAAACCATAGTGTCCGTTTACATTCCTTCCTCTGACCTCTGTGCTCTGCATACACACGGGTTATGGCAGATGGTGAAAGTGTGGCTCCGTGTTGGGTTTGTTCTTTCAGGCATAATTCCTTTTTCTGCTTTTGCAGCAACTGTAAGGAGAAGCTTGTATGCACTAGATGGATGTGCATCTCCCAGCTTCTCCTTTTTCGCTTTGTTTTGCTTTTCTTTTCCTTCATCAAGCCATAAAATTGGGTCCATACAGCAATGCTCAGCTGTACTCGAGTGTTCACAGAATTGCAGAACATTAGGGATCTCTCAACATGCTTTGAGTGGGAGTTATTGTTCCATATTCTTAGAATACTTTCATTCTCTTCCAGCAGAGCAGCCACTTATTTCTGCAGAACAGCAGTTGAGTTCAGAGCTTTACTCCAAACACTTGCTGAAGTTTTGCATTGTAATGTTTGCAGCTAAATCAGTGTAATCATTGGGAAGATGTTGTTTCAGGATGGGGGTGGGGCAGGGGCTTTTCATCCCTCAGCATCTTGGAATAGCAAACAGTCAGGTTTCTGTTCCAAATGCAGACGAACAAATCTGCTGTAAAGCTGAAAGAAGAGATCTCACAGGAAGCAGGCCAGGCCTTTGCCTTTCCAGGTGGTCCTCAAGAAATCCGCCCATGGGGTTTGTGCGTACTTTTGGGGCTGGGGTTTGTTGGGTTCACAAACCCTTTTCACTCCAGAGCATCTTGGGTGTTGGCAACTGATCTGGAAAAAGAGCCCTGAAGCAACTGAAACCTTCATAGAAAACTGCTTTGGAAATGAGAGACATGAAGAAACGTGAGGAGAACATACAGTAATGAAGGGCTTTGTTAAATAAAATTAGTTACTGAAAACATGAAACTGAAAACATGAAAACTGAAAACTTCTGCTCTCAGGCCATGAGGCTGTCGCTTACTCACATGGTCAACATTTCGAACTACTGTGGAGACAGGGAGACTGCTGCGGCAGTCAGTGGCGAACGCTCCTGTCAGGTCAGTGTTGCAGCCCTGAAGCAGTCCTGGGCTGCGTTGCCTGTGGTCACCTTGGCTTTGAGGTAAATGCCAGCTATTTTGAAAATCATCTGTAATCTGTGATGTTTTCCTGAGTCGTTTGAAGGTCAGGCTTTCCTAACCAGTTAAATGCGATTTTGCCCTTCCATAAATGAGCCTATTCATGGTCTGGCTGTGGCACAGAGAGGGGTTTGTGCCCTGGGTTAGGAAGGGAAGCCAAGTGCAGCACTGGGGACGTGGTCTGTATTTGAAATCATTGTCAGGAAAACTGGATGTCACTTTGCTTTCCAGAGTCTTTCCAGTGAGACCCACGGATGCAAATGCCAGTTGAATATTAGACTTGTATTTTTCCATTTGCTGATCTAGAATACTGTGGCTGTGGGGGAGAGGACTTCAGCCGAGACCACTAGAGCCCTCCACTCTCTGAGCTTGGGTAGGACAAAGTAGGTCCTACCAAAGTAGGTCCTTAAATTTGACACAAGAAGGTACTTACCCAGTGAGCTTTGGAACTAACATGAGCTGTGTTAGTTCTAAAGTACTGTGTGGTAGGTCTGTAATAAACAGCATTCTAAAACAGGTTTATTGGTCAGAGGAGAAAATTAATGTTATGAAGAAAATTATAACTTTGATTTATAATTAATGTTATAACTATAACATTAATATAATTACTACAAAATTAATGTTAAAAATAAATGAACAAACCCACGTTGTAGATGCACGTAGGATACCTCTGCAAAGGCCTGACTGATGTTGTCTGTAGATCCTTACAGCTGCAGAGGCTGTCGGTTAAGATCTTCTGTTTGTCTCCTACACAGAGTTAGAACCTACTTGGCTGACAGAGAGATTTGCTCTTGTGGTTGTGCAGAAGCATCTGGGATCAGGAGGGTTGGAGCTGTGCTACTGGAAATGTTGTACCGCTGGGTCTGGAAGGGAGAGCGGGATGCTGTTCCTGTACAAGGGCTGAGTGCAAAGGGCATCTGCGCTGCCGCGCCAGAGCTTTTGCAGACACTGGGAGTGAACTGGCACTGTTTGCCCAGGGAGTGGATTCGGAAGCAGCAGTGACGATGTGTGGGCTTGGATGAGTTACCATTTGTGACGTTTCACAACACAGCAGAGGCAGAGGATATGCCAAGGGGCTGTGCTGTGGCAGTTGTGCAGCCAGGCTTTTAGTAATGGAACTTTGAGGGCGGTTAGGGCTACTGGCCATCCCTGTGGCTTTTAGACTCGTGGGTCTCAACACCTTCAGTATGCTTGTGGTTCTTTAGCAGTAGATGGACTTAATCCACAGTGTCTGTTACAGCCCTTTTGTCTGATGTTTTCTTGTGGAAGAATCATCAGTTGACTCCTCTTTTTGGGGTTGGGGAGGGGGATGGGGGTGACTTTTTGGTGTTCGGAAAGACCTGGAAAGAGTAAGAAATCTTCGTTGCCTGCTACGACTCTTTTAGAGCTGTGCTGTGATATCAGAAAGGGAGTATTTCAGAGCAGCGTCTTGTTCAAATCAAACAGCGTGATCTCCTCTGCAGGTTTGTAGAAAATTCCAAGGTTCTGGCTGAGCCAAGCGGAAGTTGTTTTGAAACAAGTGTGTCTCTCATTGAATGGGACTTACTGTGTTGCACTGAGATGTAATTACCATATTTTAGCTGGTTTTTTAGGTCTATAATGATAAGAGCCTTTAATTGTTGGGAAATGGGAACCTGGAATGGTGTCACAGTGTACTGTTGTAATTGTTAGTAGCATTTGTGGAGTTTGGAGATAGGAGCAGAACAAATAAGAATCCAAATAAATATCCTTTGCCTTAAGTGTTCTGAAGATTTCTGTTGTTACTGTAAAATTCTTTTGGTACGAGTTAAGAGCAAACTCACAGAAAGTAATGGCTCGCGCCTTGTCGGCTTGGAAGAGAATTCTTCACTGCTGAGTTTCGCCCTGTGTTTGGGGGACTCGCTGCCCCGTGGCTACGTGGCTGCTGGGAAGATCAAAACCTTTCTTACTCCTCTTGTCTCAGGGAGCAAAGATTGGAACAGCCGCACAGAAATGAGCGGCCTTCTTGTTTCTTGCGCGGCAGCATCCGTGGCCCTTTCTGACATTACCTACAAGATAAATGGTACTCATGAGCTTCGCTGAATTCTTGCGCTTGTCCCTCAGCCCTGAAGTTTACAAGGCTGTTCAGCACCTGTAGTAGAGTTTTGAATTGGACTGCCGAGGGATTGTCTGCAACTGTCTGATACTCCCTGGCCTTGGAAATGCAAAGCAGCAAATGAAAGAGCTTTGAGTTGCCTCTTATCCTCTTGCCAGCCTTGGTGAACTAATGTGGCTTATTTAAATATTTGTCATGTGCATTATGTGTGTTGAGTTCACTTTCTCATTTGCATTTCCTTTAATTTTGTTAGAATTTGTTTAAAATCTGTAAGAGCTTTTAAGAATTTGTTAGAATTAACGTAGAAAACTGTTCTTCCAATCTAGGACACAGCTTAGGCTACGGCTTTGTGAACTATGTCACTGCAAAAGATGCTGAAAGAGCAATAAACACACTGAATGGCCTCAGACTCCAGTCAAAAACTATCAAGGTAGGATGTCTGGGTTTTGTCAAGTTGTCTGTGAATTTCATTTGGGTGGTAAAGGCCTGTCTGTTCTCCAACTGCAAGAAAGGAATCTGGGAGAAGAGCAGTGGAGTGAGCTCTTAAGCCTTTCCGTTCTCTAACAGCTTTTTTGTTGTTGTTGTTGTTCCCACCAATTTTACAGCATCAGGTGGGAATGTTCCACCTTGCTTCCTAGGATTCTGGACTCAATGTACATGTTAGATACTCAGTGATCTCTGTTCTGAATCGTGCAGATGTACGTACTCTCATTTTCCACAGTAACAGCCAGTTCTGGATGTGCCGGCTGCTCTGCTGATATTTTCACCTTTCATAGAATCATAGAACATAGAATCATGAGGGATTGGAAGGGACCTTGAAAGATCATCTAGTCCAATCCCCCTGCAACAGCAGGATCACCTAGACCAAGTCACACAGGAACCCGTCCAGGCAGGTCTTAAACGTCTCCAGTGAAGGAGACTCCACAACCTCCCTGGGCAGCCTGTTCCAGTGCTCCATCACCCTTACTGTGAAGAAGTTCCTTCTCATATTGATGTGAAACCTTCTGTGTTCCAGCTGACAACCATTGCCCCTCGTCCTATCACTAGATGACATTGAGAAGAGCCCATCCTCCTGACACCCACCCTTTAAATATTTACAGACATTAATGAGGTCACCCCTCAGTCTCCTCTTTTCCAAGCTAAAGACACAGCTCCCTGAGCCTCTCCTCATAAGGGAGGTCTTCTGCCTCTTTCTTTCTCTAGCAGCAAAAATGAAGCTGCGTTCCAGCTAGTGAAATCTTCTTATGAGACTTTAAAAAATGAACTGGCAGCACGAATTCTTGGTGCAGTCTGTGGTTACTGACAAGTCCGGTAGCGCAGTCAGAACTTCAGGCAGTGATTCTTCAACATAGCAAGTGTGTTTGTCAGAAGCGTCGCTGTTAGTCTGCTGTCATCTCTGTCGTAGTGCTGCTGTGTTCCCTGCCAGTTGGGTGCCCCCCAACTGAATGGAGTTGTGTGAGACATGGCTTCTCGCTCTGTTCTGGAATTTCCCCCCTACCTTTTAGAATCATGGAATTATTTGGCTTGGAAAAGATTTCTAAGCTCCTTGAGACCAGCCATTAACCCAACTGTCCCAACCCACTGCTAATCCCTGTCCCTGAGCTCCAGATCTCCATGACTCCAGGGACAGCAATTCATTCCCTCCCTGGGCAGCCTGTTTGAAGGCCTGATGACCCTTTCCAGCCTAAACTTTCTGTGGTGCAACTTGAGGCCATTTCCTCTTGTCCTATCACTCTTTATATGTGAGAAGAGACCAAACCTCACCTCTCCACACCTTCCTTTCAAGTAGTAGACAGCAATATGGTCTCCCTGAGCTGCCTCGTCTCCAGCCTAATCAGCCACGGCTCCCTTAGCCACTCCTTACTAGGTTTGTTCTCTGGACCATTCCAACCCCTCAATACCTTTCTTTTGTTGAGATGCCCAAAGCTGAACCAAGTACTTTTGTCTCTGTTCTGCCTGTTGTTGATCAAAGTCTGACATCTTTTTAACTGCAGTAAAATTTCCTGCACTGATTGGTGGGGAATAAAGCAAAGGTGAGTTGTGACAGAATAGGTTGCTCTTTCCTCTTCACACCCTCAACATCCTTTTTTTTCCATCTGAAGGTTTCCTATGCTCGCCCAAGTTCTGAAGTTATCAAGGATGCTAATTTATATATTAGTGGACTCCCAAGGTCAATGACACAGAAAGATGTGGAAGATATGTTTTCACGATTTGGACGCATTATCAACTCTCGTGTGCTTGTGGATCAAACTACAGGTGAGTCCTGCTGGAGCGTGCGGTGTGTTCAGTGCTTTTGAGACTGACGGTTCCGAAGCCGCGTTAGACTTTGGCAAGCTAACTGTGGCATCTGGTGTCACCCAGTGATTGAACTGTAATGGAGTGTCTGTTTCCAATGTTTTTGTAAGACATGGAACGACTTTGTTCCCTCCTTTGCTTTACCACTACACAACTGTTACCACAGGTAAATTCCAGACTGTAGTTGTGTGCAAAATGAAACCGTAACACCTTTTGTCTTTTCTGCCAACTTGGAACTCGTTCACACGAGTGTCTTACAGCCCTCTGTGGTTACTCCATTTTTGTTTGTTTAAAATGAGAGAGAGGTAAGAATGGGGGAGACCTTGCTTAGTTAAACGCTCGGCTCAGGAGACACCAAAGCTGTGTTTTGTGTATAACGTTAATTCTCACACCACGTTACAGTGTGCCCTCAGAGAGTTTTGCTGTCTTTGCCTCCTTATTCCACAGTGCCTGTCTGAAGAGGGTGGCTTATCCTTAGGTGTCCTGAGGTTGGTTTCTCCCAGTAGCCCATGGGTTGTGTTTGACTTTGGAGAGAACTTGTACAAAGGCACTTTTCCATTGGCTGTGCCTCTGCTGTATTAGGATAGAGAAAGTTGAATTCTAGCAATTCCTGTGCCCCACACAGTGGCTGGCAGCGTGTACATTGATGCAGAGTAGCTGCACAGCAGCTTTCATACTCCTGAGGAATCTGCTGTAATGTAGAGCAGACTGTCAGCAGCTTTCAGTGGTATTGCTGTGAAATCAGATGGCAGATACAGTTCAGTTCTCTCTGCGGTCTCTCCAGAATAATGCAGTTTTCAAGGAGTGATCTGAGGCACGGTGCTGTCTGATCAGTCTGCTCAGAATACACTGCTGGCTTTCACGTAACCCTAATAAGGTTCTGTTTGAGGAGTGGTTTTGTTCAGCCCATGCTTACCGTAGGACTCCTTTCCCTTCAGGAACTTGGCTTTAAAATCTGCGATTCAAGTTACCTAGTTCCTGTTAGGACAAATTTCAGTTTGTACTGTTAGCTGCACCTTCTCAGCAGAGGTTGTTCTCTAGCTCTTGAGAATTAACCTGTTTAAAAACAAGCTTTCTGCAGTATTTATGTTTTTAAATGAAAGCTGCGGTAGGTGAAGTGAGAGGCACCAAGCTGAACAGCATGGAGGTGGAGAAGTATAGTACATTGGACTCTGGGATAGTCCTTGCCGAGCTCTGGGTCTGGTCCTGGTGGAACACAGGAAGGCTCATCTCAATTGCAGTTGAGCATGCAGTTCCATCAGCTCTAATTTGATGAGCTGATCTGGACTAGCCTCCTGTTTGGGAATTAACCCACAAGACATCAGAAAATAGAATTGCTTCTTCCCAAGCTGACGCCTTTCCAGAGCTGCACCGTTGGTGCTGCTGCTGCCCACAGCCTTTGTTCCGCGTAGCGCGATGGCTTAGGAAATGGCCTTGCCCCAGGTGACTGCCCAGGTCGGTGTGCAGTGGTCAAGACCAGTTGCTAGTTGTGGAAGTGCTCCCAGTACCCCAGATGAAAATCCGCCTTTCCTGGGGAGCCGTAGGGGTTGAATTCCTATTTGCTCACTTGCTGCGTGAACAGGGTTTCGTCCTGCTGCATTTCCTCCTGTCAGATGCAGGAAATAATGTTCAGTTGTCATAAACAACTTTGTCATTTAACCAACTTCCAAGGCTGTCTTTGAAGCTTGCCCTGGGGGGCACAGAGGAAATACTTGATCTGGCTCTTTCTGAAGCGGAGCTGGGGAAGTCCTAAAGCTAGCCTGGCCGTGTCCTCTGCTTTGGAGAGAAATGTAAACCAAATGCACTTCGTGTGACAAACAGTATTGCCAGACTGGGGTCAGGTCGCAGGTGAGAAGCGGAGGGAGCAAAACACCCTGGAGGTGTCTGTCTCCCAAAATGTGTTACCTCAGGCAGAAGGATAGGAGCATCAGTGGCGTCCAGCGGTGCCGAGCTGAGCTGAGAGGAGGATGTACACCAGTGTTCAGCAGCAGTGTCATTCTCTGAGTGCGGGTACCAAGAGGAGCTTCCTAATCAGTTTGTAATGAATTAAAACTGAGGTGTGTGACACCCAGGAATAGTGACCTGGTGCAGGTTGCAGAAGGCAAAAACTCCTTTGGTGCCCACACACAGTGAGTTTCCATGTGGAGCACCGCAGACTTCTGCAGAAATCGGTCAGCTGAGCGTCTGCAGGGGCTTCTCGGCGCCAGTCGCAGTGAAGGGGGCTGGGTCAGGTTTGAACAACATTTATTTTTTTGCAATTCATTTCAAATGTTGGGAGGTTTTTTGTTAACTGAAACGTCAAGTGGTGATTGATCTCCTGGAACTCTGCCTCGACAGAGGCTTTGTGTTATTAAATGTTTTTGTCACTGTGGTCGTTGCAGCTGAAATGAGTGTGTCAATAATTTGTCTTCTGTTGGCTGATTTTGTCGTTTATCCTGTAGCTGCTGAAGAAACAGTAGTAAATACAGAGAGAACTTGAAAGCTGTGACCGTAGAGATACTTAACTTTTTTGTTCTTTGCTTTCTGAGTTATTTTGAGTTTATCCTGAACTTGAATTTTTGTTGTTTTTGTTTTGTTTTTTATTGATTTGGTCAAAAGGTTTGTCCAGAGGGGTCGCATTTATCCGGTTTGACAAAAGGTCAGAAGCAGAAGAGGCAATTACAAATTTCAATGGTCACAAACCCCCAGGTTCCTCCGAACCCATTACAGTGAAGTTTGCAGCCAATCCTAACCAGAACAAAAATGTGGCACTGTTATCGCAGCTGTGTCATTCACCAGCTAGACGGTTCGGAGGGCCAGTGCATCACCAGGCGCAAAGATTCAGGTAGGTTAGGAAGAATCGTGCGTTTAAGGCTGTGCTACTGTTCCCGTGTCCATCTGGGAAGCTGCCTTCTCGCAGCTCTGCAGTCATTTTTTCATTGCAGCATGTGTGAATGAATACCTAGTGCTCTCTATGTCCTGCAGTGTTATGTAAAGAAATTGTTTAATTAAAATATGATGAAAGTAAAAATCTTACTTGTAAACTTCCTATTTAAGTTACTACGTGAAGGTATGTATGCTACGGTGTCTGCTCTACGGTTGAGGGCGTAGCGATATGCTAGAGAGGAGCAGGTTCCAGATGGGTGTTGGTAGATGCCTGTCTCAACAGATCCCCATTCTCTAGTCCCTACATCTGAATGCAGATGGAATTTGGCAACTTAAAGCTCTGAACCATTGGTTCCAGCAGGGAGGTGTCATAGGGAAGCAGGAAAACTCTATGTCCCATGAAAAGATTCAGTGGGTTTCTAACTACATTGAGCTGTGCAGTGTTGTCTTTCCTTGAGCCCTCATAAAATGAGTGCGATTACAGAATAAGATTTTAAAGGAAGATTGCAGAGTCATTAGAACCTGCTGTCTGCTTCCAGAGCTGTGGGAGATGTTATGAATTTGGCCTTTGAGAATTGCCTAAGTTGCTTTCAATAAGAATTGCTTGAATGGGGATTGTCGTAGCTGCTCCAAGGAAGGTGTTGATAGCCGGGCTGCGCTCTGGAAACTGCGTGACATTCACTGTCTGTCACATAAGTAACTGGCTCCATTATGAGGTGGGCTCATGAGAGTTTCTGAGAGCAGTGTTGCCCTTTGAGGTACTGGTATTTTTTTCCTCTTTCTCCTCTGAGGTATCTAACCAGCCCGGTTAAATTGGTCCGGAAACGCAGTGTTGTGCAGGGCTACTGTTCCACTGCATGGCATTGTCACGGCCTTTCCATGCCTTAGTGTGGTGCTTTAGCAAGCCGGGGTAACAGTCTCCAGTGAGAACTGGTGCTCAGTAGTAACCTAAGGTTTACACTGAGGGTGATTGAGCACGTTGCCCAGTGAGACTGTGGAGTGCCCATACTTGGAGATACTCAAAACCTGCTGGAACAGGCCTGAGCAGTCTGCTCTGGATGCCCTAGCTTTGAGCAGGAATTTACTAGAGGATTTCCAGAGGTCCCTGCCAGGCCCAGTCATTCTCAGAGTTTCTTAAAATGTAGCCCAGGCAAGTTTCATGCAGGCAGCAACTCAACTGAGATTTGCTTTCCCTGAAGCACTCATCCAGATCTCCACACCCAAACCTTTAAGCCACACCAAGGAGTGGACATTGCTAGTAGCACTTCAGTTTGTCCTGGTCCTAGTAAAATCTTGAGGCTTATGTCTCCTGTTTCCATGTGTAACAGAACTGGATGTTTTCATGGTCCCTGTAATGTTTATAACTGCAGTTGCATCGGAGTCAGCAGCACAGATAACGTTCACGTTCATAACTGGAGTTCTGCCCCATGGTGATCACTCGGTAACAACCGATGCACAGATCTGCGTTAAGCTGTCGATGCAACTAAAGATCAATAACCAGACCATCCGCTGTGCTTTTTATTTCACCACAAAGAGCAGCATTAACATTGTTTGTGCATTTCCTGCTGCTGCTGTGTCCACCCGGCTGTCTGTGCCCACTGTTCCTTTGTCAACCCGTTTGAGTCAACCTTGGCTCCCAGTTATGGATTTGCTGATGGGGAAAGGACTGCAGATTTTTAGGTGCCACAGGTGGTCAGGGTGAGGACACAGAGTCACAGAATGTTACCGGTTGGAAGGGACTTTAAGAGATCATCCAAGTCCAGCCCCCCTGCCAGAGCAATTCTGGGTTAAGCCATGTTGGTATCAATGTGCCAAGTTTGACTAGTTGACTTGAAGACAAGAACTGTCCATCTCGGTTTGTCTCTTGTCACAGACTTGCAGGAACTGTAATGTTTATTGTGAAACCTCCCTCAGTCCCACGTGTGTGGCCCGCACCTCTGTGCACAACACGCGCGCCATCCCACAGCCCTTCCCAGGCCTCTTCCCACCTCGAGCGTTAACTGCAGGTTGTTCTAGCGAGTCTTCCTTCAAGGATGCTGAACTTCAGGAGTTTAATCCCTCGCAGTGCAGTAAAGCTCTGGAAGGCCAGCTTGAGCTGAGTCTGTTTTGTATAGCGAGCAAGACGCGATGAAAGGAGAAGCTGCTTCCCGAGAGCTCCCAGTGGGGTGAAAGTGGCAGCTGGAGTCTGCTGCGTGGAGGTTGAACAGGTTAAACTGCCATTTTGATTGCATTTCATCTCGCTCCCTCTCACGTCCCTGTAAAGCTGGGATTAAGCCTTTAGTATCCCTAGTTACTAATTTCCAACAGAGATTGCTCAGCCCCTTTCCTTATTGTTGCGTTAACCCTTTGTAGTTCCTAGGGTATTGTGGCTCCCATCAAGAACTAGATATCTTGTTGGCAGGAATGATGCTGCAGCAAGGGATGGTGCTTGGAGGGACAAGGCTTTCTTCAGCAGACTAGCAGATCTCAAGGTGTGGGACTGATGAAGTAGAGTCCTTTAGCTTCCTGAAGCTTGAAGGCTTTGGCCCTGTGAGTCCACAGATCACTGATGTTATTGCTCAGGCAGTTCCCATCCGTCTGTTAGGTTTCACTCCAAAGAAATTGTTCGTATTTTCAACTTCTAAGCCAGTCTGTCATTTGGATGCAAGTTGTCTCCTGGTGAGAGAAGCCCCAGAAGCAAACGCAGTAGGGCTTCAGCATCAAAACCCTAAAAGAATGTGGTAGTGAAATCCCTCGTCTCAGTTGCTTCTGCTTTCCTGCTACATGGCTGTTGGATTTAACAGCATGTGACGTCGGGCTCAAAGCTTGTGTCGCTCGGTCCTCAGCAGGACTTGTTCTGCACACAGTGGCTTGTTCTGATTTGTGTCAGGCTAGAGGAGAGGATCAGGAGACCTGACCCTTGTCAGTGTAGTTTAACTCCTCCTTTGCGGAATCATTATTAGGTTATGATCCTGCTCAAACAGGGGGGTTGGACTTGACCCCTGGAGGTCCCTTCCAACCCCTGATGATCTGTGTGTCTGTGTATCGAAAGCTAAAAAGATGCCAAAGGCAACGTAGGCAAATATTAAAAATGATCTCCCTGCCTATCCCTGGCTTCGGGTGAGCTGGGGGGCGGCTCCCACCTGCGATGCTGTTTATAGCTGGGCTCAGACTGCAGCGAAAAAAATTTGGCAAAAGGAATTTCTAGGACTTTGACAGAACTAAAAATAAATTGTTTTCCTCTGGGAGTGTCATTGCTGAGATTGCATCCCCTAGCGTGTCAGAGGGACCTAAACAAGCAGTCGGTTTCAACAGTAGAGCAAAAGGTTGCTAACAGAAATGAGCAGCTCGTCAAGTGGAGATGATTAACACGGTTTATTTTTAATGGTAATGTCACAAAGTGTTGAAGTGTGGAGGTTCGCGTGGCTCGAGAGAGCTGTCCACAGATAGCAGCGTCTCCCGATGCTCAGCGAGGATTGAAAAGGCACTGCATAGGGGAGTGTGTAAAAACAAGTGCAACAAAGACGAGGACACCGGCAGACACTGGGATAAGACTGAGATCGTTGACGTTACAGTTATTAATAGAGTTTTAAAACTATGTTCTGTTAAACATCTTGGATCTTTGTGGGATGTAGTGGTGGTTGCCCAAATCAGTCTTTTAAACATCCTTAATAAGTGTAACTTCCTGAGAGTCACCTTTCATTTCTGTGGTCAAAAAACTCTCTTCCTGTAGGACAAAGAGGTCTTTTACGTGTCAGCTGCTCTGTGCCTGGCTGGTCCGGGCTGTTCTCCCCAGCTGACCAGGAGATCCTGTGTCCCTCTTGCGCAGGCCGTCAGTCCAGGACGAGCAGAGAGACTTCCCACAGCAGCTGAGTTGCAGGAGGAGCCCGCTCTGCTCATCGTGAGTGCTCTCACTCGTGCCACGTGTCCTGTGTGATGCTTCCAGGGGGATGCAAGTCTAACCGTAGCTTGAGCCTTCCACATGGGTCTAATCCTCTGCCACGTTTGCTGTCACTTTTGCACATTTCTTTTTTGATGGTTGATTTTTTTTTAACCAAGCAGAAACTCTTGTGAAAGGTTTTGTTTTCATGTGTACGTAAGTGTAGCTTCACTCTAGAACCAAGTTAGATCTGGGTAAGAGGGATATTGTGTGTGAGGGGCTCTTTCCTCTGGGGGGGGTTCTTTTTTAAAATGACTTTTCATGTCTTTTCTGGGGGCGTTTTTACCCTTTTTTTTTAATAAACCTTTAACATTTTTGTGAGGCAAAGCGGGAAGACAAGATAATCTGTTTGAAGATTAGTCTATCCAGAGAAGAGAGGTACTTGCTGTTTTAAATTATCTTGCCTATAATGTGCATTTAGATCTGTTGTCTTCCTATATTCAACTCCCAGCTCCTACAAGTGTTTCCAATCCTTGATGTGCTGTTGGTCTGGGCTTGTGGGCAGAGCCTGAGGCTTTAGATCAAGCAGGTTCAGAGCTACCCTGACTGCTGGAACCAACGTCATGCAGTTCTGAGCTTAGTGACGTTCTGCTCTGTGTACGTGTGAGCAGGAACCCAAGACTGGTGATCTGTTGAGATGTAACTTCCCAAATGCTAAGATAAAGACCCTACCTGATCATTACTCAGGTGCAAAGAGGCTGAAGGGTGTCTGTCAGACAAAAAGGAGATGGATAAAGCACACAAAAGCAGGAACACTCTGATACAAAAGCAGCATCCATTAGCAGTGGTGTCGCACCATCCTCAGCTCCCGTGGGTTAGCGCGTCTCATTCACGCTCTGATACTCTTCACCGCTCTTTCAGTTTTACTGTAGTACCAGGATTCCCACACTTGGATTTGCTTGGGGCTGGCCAGCAGTAGCAGTGGCAGTGAGTATGTGCAGCGGGAGCTCAGGAGTGTCTGCACTGAGCTCCCCTGACGCCAGCAGCAGGCAGCCATGGGGTCAGCCCCAGTTAGAGCCTGTTGGAGGGGAAGGGTCTGCACCACTAGGACTGGGAACAAGAGGGGCTCCTAGCTCGGGTGTCCAAGGAAATGAGCTTTATGAGCATCAGTGAGCCTGGGGTGGGTGAGATGGGGCTGGAGTGCTTCTCTTGTGTGAGTGCATCAACCCAAGTGCCACACTGCCTGTGAGCTACTTCCCCTGTGCGTGTGCGTGCTGCTGCAGCTCTGCTCCCCTGTGTTCTGAGACACGTTGCCGCGAACCCTCCCTGCTGTAGAAACACAGCAGCAGCTCCCGGCTCTGTGCAGGGTAAGAAAAAGTCAGTGGGGAAGTGGTTGGCACTTAATGCAGCATTCACTGCCCAGACATCCATTCCCTGTTTCCTCCAGGTCAGCAGAGAATCAGGAACTGCCACCGCCATGCTCTTGGCAGAGAGCAGCACGTGTACCGCTTTTAAGTGGTTTGCATATCACCAGTGGTACACCTCAGTTTGGGAACCCCTGGTATAGTATCATTATATTTCTACAATCACATGACACCACACTTTAGAATGGTACCTAAGCACAAGGGATGAGTTTTGTACCTTAACTTTCACGTTTGCTGACGATCGAGCGGCTAGCTGTGCAGCCCCTCCTATTGCTTTGAAATAGCCCGAAGCTTCTGAGTTTTAGGATGGAGGCCAGAAAGAGAAGGAGGGTGAATTAGGGATGTGGGTTGCAGGCAAAGGGACCGTAGTGCAAAGCAAGACACGAAGAGGAGAGGGTTGTGGGGTTTTTTGCTTTTTCTTTGGCATAGCTACTGCTGGGGTGTTACGCAGGAGGCAGGGTTTAGGAGGAGCGGGCAGGTGATTTTAAAAGTGCAGATAGGTTTTCCTAGCCTGAAGCCAGTGTAAGATTAAGAAGAGGAAAACCAGACATGGATTCTGAAACGGTAAAACTGTCTCCTTAAATGTGGTTTGCTGTTTTGGTGTTTGAAAGCTACTGCAGTTAGTGCATCTGCATAACCCCTACCACGGAGTAAAAACCTGAGACTGAAATTGTGTAGCTGGAAGTGTGGGGCATCCCAGCTGCTGAGGAGCGACCGAGGAAGTGCTCCTGGTTCCTTAGCCGCCTAATTGCCGCGAGAATGCACGGCTGTGGCTTATTTAGCAGCCTTGCTGGTTTGGGGAGTGTTTGCCCGCACCTTCCGCCTCAGGGTGGAAAAGAACGTTTTGTTCTGTTCCGCAAGAGAAAACCAAAATTGGACAGACAGAAGCTCTGCTCTGAAAACCAAAACGCCTCCCCCACCTCCCCTGCCCCAGCAAAACCCTTTGACTCGAGAGTTCCCAGGTGCTATTCTAGAGGTGAGAAAAGGAGGATGTGGGATGCAGACTCCCTGAGCAGAGTGAGTGGCAGATGCCGGAGGGTGGCTCGAAGCACCTCTGGGGAGGTGTTGCCTGCTGTCCTGCGCTGCTGCCACGGAGCTCTAGCAGCTCGGCTGAGCTGGGGACCCGTGCAGGGCCCCTGCGAAGGCCATCACGTAACCCTGCCCCACAAGTGTTGAGTTGCCCCCCTGTTTCTCAAGGTGGTCCCCTATGGATAGCTAGGTGGAATAAGGAGCTCCTTTGGCATTTTTTTCCTGGCAGCTGTCAGTCTGATTGTCCATTTGAGTGGGGAAACGTTTCTTTCTGGCGGTTTAATGTCCATGTAGAAAGTATTCATTCACAGTTGCTTCCCATTCGAGTTAATTTGCTTAATTGAAATGAACTTTTACATGAAATATTGTGCTTTTTATTTGCTAGGTTCTCTCCTATGGGTGTAGATCACATGAGTGGGCTTTCTGGTGTAAATGTTCCAGGAAACGCATCTTCTGGCTGGTGTATCTTCATCTACAACCTTGGTCAAGATGCTGATGAGGGAATCCTCTGGCAGATGTTTGGCCCCTTTGGTGCGGTTACCAATGTGAAAGTTATTCGAGATTTCAACACCAACAAGTGCAAAGGTTTTGGTTTTGTGACCATGACAAACTATGAAGAAGCTGCAATGGCCATAGCAAGTCTTAATGGCTACCGCCTGGGGGACAAAATCTTACAGGTTTCCTTCAAAACCAACAAGTCCCACAAATAACTTGCTCGTGCTTTTTGTATGGTATAGATAATCGAGTGACAGAAGTTGAACCATTTTTGTTAGTGTAAAACTCATTTTGCGCCAATTTTCACAAGTGTTTGTCTTAGTCGAAATGAGAAGTGAAAAAGGTTTTATATTCTGGGATGCAACCGACATGTTCAAATGTTTGAAATCCCACAATGTTAGACCAGTTTTAAGTTGCTCTTAAGTTATTTCGTTTGAAACATGTTAAAAATCCCCCAAGATCTCGAGTAGATTGCATTGACTAGACCCTCAGGATGGTGGTAAAACCGAAGCATGCTTTCCCTTATGAGACTAACATTTGTTTCATGGAATGTTGTCTGCAAAAACTGGAACTTCTTTGCAAAATGCCAGGCTGGAGTAATTGATTCTCTTGGGTTCCCTTTATGTTGTTGTTTCTCGTACCCATTGCCCTGACCGCTCTGCCCCAGACTTGGTAGGATAGAAGAAAAGTTGAGAGATACTAACGTTTTAGTTGTCAGTAAAGTGTTCGATCAGTTAATGTTCATGACTGCATCTGTGGTTGAGGATGAGGCTTTCCGAAGTCAAGGTCTTGTAAGTAGTAGCATGCCGGCGTCACGCTTAACACCATTGAGGAGGTAAGTTGCACACGGAGCAGTGGCCGAGCTGTCCGACCGAAGGGTTTTTAAAAACACAGCTTTTAACTGCCGCCTCGTAACAGGAACGGACCAAAGAGTTTTGCAGAAACTCCGGCAAGATTTCAGAGTCAGAATGAAACTAAAAACACACAGTGTGAATTTCTGTTGCTTCTCTATCAAACTGAATCTCTCCTGTCCGAATATTTAATGCATGGTGCACTACTTACTGGTACATTGTAATGCAGCAAGACACTTAGTCGTTTCAAAGATCATTATCGTTTGAATTCCTTTGGTAGCTCTGTTTGTGAAGAGAAAAACCAAACCCCTATAAACATTTGAGCATTGTATTTCTCGCATCCCTTCTAATGAGTGCTAGACTTTTCTATTTTAATAGGACTTTGTTTTGACGACTAGCTTTACTTATTGAACACTCAGCAGAAAAGTACTTACTACTTGCAAGTTAGTTATTAACAAAAAAACCCCTTTGATTTGTAGATTTAAAGATTGATCCCCCAAGTTTTCTGCAGACTGCCTTGAAACTTTGAGTTGTTCTGTTTCTGTTAATTTTCTTTTGCTTTTTTGTGTTTTTTGTTTGTTTTTACTTTTGCATTTAAGAACATTAAATTTGATTTTGTTTTGCTCAACTTTTGTTTTGTTTTTTATTTTCTGTTCTTTTTTTGCTAAGTAATTGCGCAGAGTGTCCAGCTTTCAAAAAGTGTCGCTTTGGAGAACTTTAGTTCCTCTTCAGACTCTTGAGGTTACTCCTTTGACAGATGAGTAGAAGGAAAAAAGAACCAAGGGTTGTGAAACAAGAGCTCCGCGAGGCGTCTGTCGCCTCGGAGCGGTGTGCCGCAGGCTGGTGGAACCCACAGGTGCTCTTTGCTAGGGAACCCAGAAGGGGTCACCCTGTCAGGCGGAGGCTGCGTAAGGGGGTTGTGCACGACTAGACACTTGGCCTGGGCGAGCTTTCAGGTCTGGTGAGGACATTCAGGTGCCAGAAGAATAGGACAAGCGTGAAAACGGGGCGAGTGGCGGTTCTGTGGCAGCGTCTCCTCTTTCGTGTGTGAAGCTCTACCGGCCCAAAGTTTACTTACCGATTTCAGAGGCTGTTCCACACTGTCTGCTTGTATTGCTCCATCCCTAGCTGACCTTGCCTTGTGTCTGCAGTCGTTTCTCCTCTTCCTGCACCAGGACCCGCAGTCTAGCTCAGCCTCAAGAAGCCTGCGCCGGCATCTCCGCGTTCCACTGCCCAAGAGCAGCTGAGCTGGCTGCCCGTCCGTTCGTTACCTTCAGCGCTGTCTAGGAAGTGCTGCTGCTGTCTGTGGAACTGCCCATGGCAAGCCTAAGCTGTAGAGACAGGCCTTGGCACAGTGAGCAGCCTCCCACCGCTGGCGAGCTTGCGCGCAGGAAGCGTACGTGGGATTTTGGCTGCGAACGCGTTCAGCCTTGCTTTGCCTGCCGGTCCTCCTCACCCTGCCGCCTGCTGCGGAGCGCCGTGGTCTGTAAAACAGTGGCTGTGACGGAGCAGCTAGCCCACTGCCACCCCCAGGCTGCTCTGTGGCTCTCTGCTCCGATGTTCCCGCCAGTTCATCATCATTCTGTCATCGCTTTAACAAACAGCAGGTGTACACGGGGAGATTCGGGAGCCAAGCTGGAACTCCACGGGCTTGATGGTCCTCTTGCTGTGTCCCGTCAGCTCTTAAGAGCCTCGTGCTCCTGTTCCACAGCAGTGGGTCTGCAAGTCTCTCGCAGTTGCCTGCCTTTCTCTCTCGCCTCGTTTCGTAGAAGGCGAGTTTTCAGAGTGAGCATTTTGCCAAAGCATGTAGATGGGGGTTCGGGCTTCCAACAGCCTAACAATGACTTTGTGTCGGTAGTCGTGGCAAGCGTGTGGCCATTGCAGCCCTGCCAGCAGCACGCTGCTATGAGCTCACCAGCTGGCTCTTAGGGCTTGGGTTTTGCTTAAAAACACCCCCCTTTTCTTGGAGGTTTTCTGGCATCAGTATCATCTGCCTGCCTCCCTAGTTTTCTTTCTCTCTCCTGCTTCACTAAATGGAAAGGAAATGCAAGGTAGTGTTTCAGTAGTGGTAGGAAAACCTCTCCTTTAGGGGCCGTCTGCTTCCACGTTCCTCTGATAGCTGCTCTGAGGAGGGACAGGGAATTTACAAAGTGCTGCTGTTTGAGTCGGGGAAAGTGGGACCCAGCTAAAAGGGTCTTGCTAAGGACTGATTCCAGAGGTGACAGCACTGTTCTCACAGTCAGTGGATCCTTTGCATAAACTGCTGAAATCAAGGGAAAAAGTACCTGTGTTGTTGATGCTTTTGGTGCTGAACAGCAGCCCAGGCATCCTGCCGAGGGCCAAAGGGAAACAAGAGCCTTGCACGTGATCCACCGGCAACTTTTCTACCCTAAAGGTGGGAGCCACTGTTTTCCTTCCCGTGTCATCCCATAAAGCCACCTCTGTGGCTTGGACATAGCTGGTCCTGGGGAGGTTTTGGCTCTCTTAGTCCTCTGGGAATTTAGACGTGCTGCAGATACTTTTTGCTTTTTCTTCTTCCGATGAAATAGAGACCCATCGTTGAGGGGATGCTGCTGTCTCAGCTGGGGGTCTCTCACATCTCTTGTGAGATGTGCAGTGGGCTCAGTAATGGAGACAGTACTGCCTGCAGAGTCCTGGTTGCTGGGTCAGGATGTACTGATCTGATTGTAAAGGCTGGGATTCGATGGTCCATCCTGGAGGTGTGCTGCAGGGAACAGCTGTGCTGGGCATGTTTTGGAGTTCTTTAGAATGGGTTGGGAGCCTCTCGGGATGTCTCCCAGTACCTGCTTCTGAAGGATCACCTGTAATGCCTGGCAGTAAGGCGTAGTTACGGCCATGCTGCTGTTGTAGGGTCTCGTGTGTAGATACTGGAGGGCATGAGGGTGTCTCGTGGGACAGGGCACGGTCTTGTGCCAGTGTTTCTGAAGGGCTGGATCATTCTGGCTCTTGTGAGCCTGCCATACAGGATTAAAGTGAGACTTCTGTCTGCCTGTGTCAAAAGAGAAAGAGAGAAGGCTTGTTCATCAGTCTCCTTAGGCTCAGGGTCACTGACCTCAGAGCTGAAGATTGCCCACGGGCAAGGCAAATGATGCTGTTGTCAGGCTTCAGCTGGGCCGTTTCCAAAGGTACCTGTTGTCTTTGTGTCCCAGATTCCTTTTCACAGAGAGCAACTGTTTGCACAGGATGGGTCTTTGCTGCTGGAGCTCTCTCCACTGCTGGGTCCTCCTGGGCTGGCCTAGAGCCGTGGAGCTGGGAGGCAGAGAGTAGACCAGTCACCCTTGAGCCTTGGTGTCTGTGGCCGTGAAAAAGCTTTCAGTGCAGGGGCAGGATCCCACGGCAGGTCTTGCTGAGCCTTCAGGACTTTGGCCGTTGCGCCGATCGGCTTTGTCAGGAACCTGTCCCAGCTGTTGAGCGCCTGGTGTTGGTGCAGTTACCGCTTTGTCACTTCGGCCTTCGGCATCTCCTTGTTTTGTCTTGGTATTTCGTCACGAGGGGAAGCTCTGCTGCCCTCACTTGGTGCCTTTCCCTCCCTCCACTCCGGGAGGGCTCTCGCCGGGCCGGGGCTGGGCTGCTAAACACAGGACTGCGCGTGAGCAGCCTTGGCCCTGTGCAAGACGGGGGAGTTCCACCGCAAGATAAGGCAGCGGCTAGTGAAGAGCAGAGCTGTCCTGGCTGTGGTTGAAGCCACCTTCAAACTTCTCTGAAGATGTTCTGGCTTTAGTTGCGTTGCGCAGAGTGAAAAAGACATCTAGAAACCCCCAAGGTCTCTCAGTGTGCTTTAAAAAGTAGAGGTTTGGCAAGGGTAAACTTCCTTGAGGGCCGCAGTCAGGCTGGGTCTTCTCTGCTCACCTTTGCTTCCCAGATTTCTGCCCTGGATAGAAAAGTGAACCACAGGCCAATCTCACATCAGCCCTTCTGGTCACCGCTGGCAGGCCGGGAAATCTCCCGCTGACCGCGGAGAAAGCGGCTCCATTGTCAGTGTGTTCGTGGTAGAAGCTGGCAGAGGCGAGAACAGGTCCTGCAGGTGAGGGGACGGCAACAGCAGGAGAGCTGCAAGCCCGGAGCAGCCGTGCGTGTTTAGCTCTTGTGATTCCTGTAGAGGTGGTGTCTGTGTGCTGGGGTGTCGTGCGTGTTTTGTTCTTCGCACTACGCCAACCTGGCGGGGTTTGCTTGAGGTGCGACGTTCCTCCCTCTAGACCGGAGACTGGGACACGGAGCCAGTGCGGTGACTGGTGCCTCCTGGGCCGTGCTCGTGCCACTGCCTTTGCTTCCGCTCTAGAACTGGCAGGAGGAGGACTTGAGGCTCCATCTCTTAGGGTGGAAGAAGAAGCCAGGCAGTTTCAGCGTCTCTTAGTGGTGGGTGTCCTCACATCTTCGTCCTTCCCCTTGCTTGGGTTTGGGGCTTTGTTCGTCCCTCTGATGTCAGTGTGAAACCACTGGGAGCTAGGAGTTTCACCGGTCACTGCGTAGGATAAACTCACTGCAGCAGGTCAGCTCGTGGTCGCTTAGGTTCGTCTGCTTTCCCAGAGGGGGTCCGTGTGGAGAGGGTGCCTGGCTCTGCAGGGGCGTTGAACAACGTAGGGATGTTTACACAGAGCCACTGAAATCCTGCCTGAAGCAGAATTTGGCTTAGCTGCCTCTTACAGAAAGTGTTCTGAGACCAAACCAACAAAACAGCTGTCGAGCTGATCTGCTCTTCGGCCCGCGGAGGTGTGGATGTGACTAGTCCCAAAGGTCCTTAAAAGCTGTCGTTCTTGTGCCGCTCTAACGTTGCGGGTGAGGGCAATGAAGTAGAGAGTCTTCAGGTATCTCAGGAGGCATTTGCATGGTGTCCCGTGCGCCCCAAGCTCTAATCACTACAGTTCCTTTCTGGGTAGTTTCTGGTACTTCAGAAAAAACAGGCAACAACTTGGAGAACATCCCCACGATAAATTTTTGCACAAAACAAACAGGTCTTCTCATAAAAGAAACTACTGCAAGTAGGTCCTCAGCTCTGTCTGCCTCAGGGGAGGATTTCTGCACGCAGCGCTTTGGGCGCTGGCAGCGATCTCGTGGCCTCAGCCGCTGTGGGCCTGGCTTCCTGCCGAGGAAGCCTGTCCTTAGTAACTGAGCAGAAGACCTTAGTGCCCCGGTCCTGCTTTGCGGCTCCTCAGAAGAGCCTCCAGGTGAAGAGACCCAGTTCACACGGCGCGCAAGCAAAACACAGCTTTGTGCTCCCAGCTCCCCGAGTGGGGCCGCACCTGGGCTGGTGGTTTGGTGCTTGTGTGGTTTTGTTGTGGTTGATCTCTCCCCAAGAACTGAGTCGGTCACCCCAGGCCCTTTGATGCCTGTGTGTGTCAGCAGGCGTTTCCCTGTGCTGTGAGCAGGCTGCTCTGATGGAGCTCTGCGCTTGGCCGTGCTGGATCCTCAGCACAGCAGAAGGCAGAAAGAAACGCAGACGTCTGGGGGCCGACTTCCTCTCCAGCAGATGCCTGTCTGGCTTCCTTACTCTTTGAAAACCACTGAGTTCGTAAAGAGGGCGGCAGTCCCCTCCCCTTGGGTCCGTGTGAGGGCAGAGTTAGTGTCTGAAAGGGCCCGCTCCTGGATTAACTGGGAATGGCATCGGCTCCAGTGTCCTAGCGAACCCCACCAAAGGGTGACGTCTCCTCCTCCCACACCACGTAAAAACCAGCTGGAGCCCTTCGTAGCCTCTAAAGCCAAACACGACACCCAGCTAAAGCCTGTTCTCCCGCTCTTGCTGTGGTTCTTTGCTATTCTCCTCCCCCCGTAAAACGTTTCCAGAGGTCCAGCTAGAAATATTTTTCTGTTGAGTGGAACTTCCAGCGCTCAAATTTATTTGTTGATAACGAAGGGGAGTGGGCAGTAGCAGAGCTGCCACATGAAACCTTGACGGAGGCGCTGCTGTTGCTGGGTCCTGTGCGACCGAGAGCCTCTATCCGTCTGTTGTTCTTAGCTTTCAAACAGTTTGGAGCATATTTTCTGTGCTACGGCTGAACTTTTTCACTTGGTCATTGAGAAGAAAAATGACTCGAGACGTTTGAAACACGAGTTGGGCTGAGTCTTTATTTGAGCAGTAATTTCGGGTAACGCTGTACTCCTAGTCCTCTATTGGTTTAGTTTCCGTTAACTCCTGTAACCTTTCGTTTATAAACTGATCTGTTTGTGGGACAGAAGGTTCTGCCGATTGTTTTCCACACTGTACAGTGTATGGTTCCAACGTTTTGTATATTTAGTGTGATTTTTAAGTTATTGATTTGTTTTATATCAAATAATTTATTTTTCAGGCACCATTTTCATTTAAACTTTGTTTTTACATGGGTTTATTTTAAATAAAGTGTGACACTGCTTTCCAAATGTTTAAAATGAAGTGGAATCCCATTGTGTTATTTTTAGATGACTTCTGTACATTAGCTTCTCTCAGAAATACCTGCGTCACGGCACCGAGCTTCTGCTTTGGATCGGTCTTCACTTCAAGTGCTTGGAAACTCTCTGCGGTGATTTTTGAGCACTTTGGGATTTTCACACTGAGCCGCTTCCCGGATGTGTTGAGTGGAGTCCTGTGGATGGAATTGCGCGAGCTGTTTTCTGTGTGGTGTTTTCAAAAGTACCCGAGACGGCGCCAGGAGATTTCCCCTGGGGTTACCGCCCAAGGGCGGTGGTCGGTCAGCGCAGGGGAGCTCTGCCCTCGGCCACACGGGCACTCCTGTTTCTGGTGAGCGCTTGTTTGGAGCACACCCGTGATGTCTGGAGACCAGCTGTGCTGGAAGGTGATCATGTACCTTGAAACAGAGTGAGGCTTTTACTTCATTGTTCTCATTGTGTCTTCTTTCTCCTGCAGGAGGTGGCCTGTTTTTGTGCCATGTGGGATTTGCCCTTTGGCTCAGGAGAGTCTGAGCTGTGCCCACGGCTGGGCTAAGCGAGCCCACCTGCTACAGGGGTCTTGGTGCTTGTAGCCGTAGGGGAAAGGCGGAACTAAAAGCAAGAGCTTGATTTCCTCATTCTTTTCCGGGAAGGAAAAGCTGTTCCTTCCACCTTATGCTGTTCATCCTCATTAACCCAAAACCAAACCCAGCTACACTCTTACTCAGAACTGTCTGTTGAAACTTTAGAAGAGAGCTCTTGAAAAGGACCGCTGTCAGGCCAGGCGGGGTTCTCCGGTTCCTCCAGTGCTGCGGTGGCTCTGGGGCAGGATGGGCAGGACGTGCCAGCAAGTGAAGCGCTTGGGAGACGGTGTCCTGTGCTCGGATGGAACCCGTTTGCTGCTGTTGGCTGTGACCAGGCTATGCTTGGGTGCTTCTCCTTTGCCAACACCCAGGTTTTGATAAATTGCTCCTCCTGAATTTCCGTGGGTTCCTTCTGCAGGCTGTAGTCCCAGAAATTATCCGTCTCTCAGAGCTGGGCTAATTCTCCCACCCCTGAGGCGTCGGCTCTGATTTGTCTCTGAACGACCTAACCTGTGAGAAGGGATGGGAACAAAAAGAAAAGGGCTGCGTCTGGTGTGTGAGAGCGGGGAACGGCGTGGTGCTGCGTCAGCTCAGCACGCTGCTGCGCTGGAGACCCTCGTTCCGCTCGGTTTCTCCGTTCCTGCAGATTGCTCGGTCTAGCGCTGCTGGAATCATTTCTGGTGCCGGGTTGGTAAGGAGAAGAAACGGGCTTTTTCTGCGGCACGGCGTCACGACGGACCGTTGAGCGGGTAGCAGCCGTTGCCATCAGCGGGGCAGAACGTTACCCCTCTCCTGAGTTCTCCTCTGCGAGGAGCTGGGGCAGATCCCGTGCTGCTCCTCCCCGCTAGTCCTCTCGGGTTCCGTTTGCACAGGCCCCTTCTGACTGTGCTGGTGTCCTCCCCGCTTTACTGCCAGGTGAGATTACGAGGGGAGAACACGTCCAGACCACAGAGGAGCTCAGGACAAAAGGCAGCCCTGGGTGTGTTCCAAAAGCAGGGCAGACCCTGTAGTACCTCCAGAGACAGTCTGGGTTTGCAGAATTCCCAGTAGGTTCCCCATTTGCTTCTCTGCAGGGGCTGCTGACCTTCACCCGCTCATTTCCAGAGTGCTCGGGGTGGGGGGTGAAGTGAGGAACTAGCGCAGAAAGAGAGTTGGACTGCACAGGTTGGTTTCCGTCTCGCTGGTGTGTCAGGAAGAAGGGCAGGAAAACCATCGTCCTGTCTTCTGCCCGTCTCGCGCTCTCTCCTAGCTGCAGAAACCCGGGGAAAGCAACCGGGCACGTCCTGCCGGGCCGTGCTGGCGGTGCGCGCTGCTGCTGGCGCTGGGAGAGCTGTTTGGGGAAGCCTGGCCGTGGTCCCTCCTGCCCTCCGTCATTCCCCTCTTGCTTCCCCCGTGTGCAGGAGGTGGCTATGAGAGGGCCCCAGGCTGGTCCCATGACATCTGCCCTCCTTTTGCTTCTTAGTTTTTGAAGCTTGTTTTGTTTCTCCTTAAACCCTCTTGTGCTTCCATCCCTTGCCCGCAGCAGGGAGCCGGAAGGGAAGCGGAACGTTTGGGTGACTTTGTCGCGTGTTGCTTGCGCGGTTCAGTGGAAGCGGGTAAGCGGCAGCTTCGCCCTGCACACCCTGGTGAGAGAACGTGTCCTTGTGCGGGCAGGCGCTGGGTGAAGGGCGGCCCGAGTCTAGCCAGGGCAAAGCTTGTCGTGACGTCCTGATGGCAAAATCCTTCTGCTGTGCACCGGAACGAAGCCGAATGTGGTCGCAGCGAACGTGCAGGTTTTAGCTGTTGGGACTGTCGGTGCAGGGACGACGACTGTGACGTTGAACTTCCGAAAGGACTGACGTCTCTCCGCAGAGCCGGGGCGCCTGTCAAAGAGCACATTCTCAGGCTAGACCCTCCGAGGAGTTACCAAGTTCAATAAAAACTAGTTTGGGGCTTCTTGTATTCTCTGAGTAGGTATCAGCAGACCTGTTCAACTTCCTTTAACTGAACTTGTGCTTGACTGTGTTGGAACAGATTTTGCCCCCAGGTCTGGCCCGTGCGTGCTGCCCAGAGAGGTAAAGGAGAGCAAAGCAGACCTGGCTTGGCTCAGGAGCGGTGGCGGGTCGGTGTGATCAGTGCCAAGCTCTCTTCCTTCTCACTGACTGCGCTAGGCTCTGCTCACGGCTCACGGAAGGAGCTGGCGCTTGCAGGATCTCTGGGCCGTGCACCCACGGTAAGTAGGTTTGTGCGCTGCTCCGGCGTCGTGGCACAGGTGGGCTTGGTCTCTAACCGGCCTGGTGGAGCTGGGGACGAAATGCTGTCGTGACCATATCTCCTGCCTCGCCTTTCCATCTCGGATTCTGCTTCAGATCTCTGGAGAGACGGCGCCTGCCCACACCGCTGTGTGCACGCGCTCGGTACCTGTGTGCGTGTGTGGAGCAGACTGCGTGCGGGCTGAGCGCGGGCGATGTCGAGCAGCGCTGGTGGTGGGGGTCCGCGCTGGTCACAGAGCGATTCCCTGTGCCGGCCCCGGACGGAGGAAATCCACACGCAGACTTGCGTCCTCAGAAACCCCAGCGCAGATAACAGCTTGCCGATGCCAGGAGCCGTTAGCGGTGGCACAGAGGTGTGACGGCAGCCTGGGGACGTTTAAGAAAATGAATCTCCTGCTGGGCAGAAGCAAACGTCTACATTTTCCAAAGGTCCTCCCGAAATGCCTGTAGAAAAAGGGGACCTGTCTGGGGGGCCTCAATGCCTCTCAGCAGAGTCGCTGCTCTCCGGGCTGCACCTCCCGTTCCCTTCTCCCTGTGAGGCAAATGCTGTCCCTTCTTTAGGGTTCAGTGACTCTGAAGTGATTTTCACTTTACTGTATTTTTCTCCCTTTCAGCTTCTGTCATGGCTCATGGACCTTAATGTTTTCTTTCTCCTGCAGGAATGGAGCAGAGAAGACAGTTCACCTTCGAGAAGGACTGCAGGTCTAGTCAAGTGGTAGTGGCTGACTGTACGTGCCCTGGCACACGACAGGATTGCCTGGGGTGCTCCGCCGGCTCTGCCCCCATCACCCTGCTGCTGGATTCCAGGACAGACCTCCTGGCTCCTTGTGCTAGCTTAGATAAAACATACTCAGGCTGTGCCCAAGTGTTTGAAGTGCTGCTTTTCTGAACAAAGTTAAGGTTTGAGATGCCTTGTTGGAGCACTCAGCTGCCTGGTCAGGACGTGCAGCCATTGCATTCCCCCAGGCAGTGCAGCCTGTCCGCTGTGATGGTTCCTGGGCAGGTTCTGGCTCCCTGCTTCACACCTCAGGCTAGTAGTAGTTCTGAGAGGCAGCACAAGGTGCAGTCAGGGTTTGCAGCACTGTGCTGTCCTCCTGGTCTGGCTGTGCTGCACGCTCTGCTTGGGAGGTTTGAGCCTCCTGTGCTGTTGGACTGCTGGTTGCCTTGATGGAGGAACGTTTGCCGTGAGTTTGGTCCCTCCACATTTGTATCGATCCCAGCTCGGATGTGCACCACGTGGAATCTCCTTGCACCTTCTAGGTGTGGAGGGGGGGACAACACAAGCTGGGAAGAGTGAGAGAAAAGAAGAGGCTGTGTGGAGTTGGTCAGGTTGGTCAGCCTCACATGATCTGTGAAGACTAGCCCAGGAACAGTTGTGCAGCTGCCGGGTGCTAGGCAGCAAGGGGGGGGGTGCTCGGTGCAGGTGGCAGAGCCCTGTTTGGGCTGGGCACTCGGGGCGGTGGATCTGAGCCATTTCACCCCGCGGCTCGGCGAGCAAGGTCAAAGCAAATCTGCACGCGCAGACCACGGGAGTGGAAGAGGTGCGGCGCCCGAATGCGGGCAGGGATTAGACGGTTTTGCTCGGGTGGCGCACGTGCTGCGGTGCGTGGGCTCTGCTGGCCGGCGCTGGTGCCGCTGGAGCCGGGGCGTCTCCACCGCCTGCCTCGTCAGAGCTGATGAGGCGCTCCGCTGGGCCGTGCCGTCGGCGGTTGTGTCTGTGCGAGGGCTGGGCGAGTGGCAGAAGTGGTGCCGCGTGCTGTCAGAAGTGTGGTTGTGTCACGGGAGGATTTAGACTGAGCCACAGTTGAGATTTAACCAGGTGCTTGTGTCTTTCGTGCTCCTTTCGCGTCTGCCTGGTGATGGGGATTTGCACCGTTCTCTGCAGGTTCGGCCTGGCGCTGCTGAGGCGACAACAAGCCCCGGTACGGGCTGACTCAGCTGGTTATTTCTGTCGTGTGATGCTCAGCCGTGCCGCAGCTCTGAGTCTGGGCTTGGCTCCTGCTCACTGAGCTGCTGCCTTTGCTCGGCGATGAGAGGAAAGAGGACGGGGAGGGTTTTTCCAGAATTGCGGTGAAAATGCAGCCTTGCACAAGAACTGGGAGTTGCAGGTGGAGAACGTGAGGGTGTTCAGGTCCGTAGGTGGGCAGACGTTCTTAGCGGCTCCCTGCGAGGGTTTGGTTAGGAAAGCGGTGGTGCGAGTGTGTGCAGAGACCGATTCTGCTCTGGCAGCTCCTCGTGAGCGAGCGAGTGGCTGTTGTGTTTCCTACGGGAGATTTCACGGGTAGGAAATGCCCGCTGGTGCTCACGGTGGAAGAGGTGTGATCCTGAAGAGCGGCTCCTAACCCCAAGTGTTAGGTGAGGGATGAGGTGTCCCCTCGGGAAGAATTGCCAGTGTCCGAGTTGTAGAAACAAAGGGCTGAAGCTCGGGGCTGGTTGCGTTGACACTCCGAGGTCCATCGATTGTCTTTCAAAGCAGCACAAAGGCCCTTTGGGTCTAGAGGGCAGCCGCGCTCTCTGCTGCCTGTAGGAACCACTGGAGGGTCACCCAGCGACGCTGCTGCTGGCGTCGCTCCCCGTGTAGGTCCGAGAAAGATGTGAAGACGAAGGGCCTTGATCAGAACGCTCCTGTGGCTTCTGACACGGGAAGTGATCTGTGCTTGGGAAGACGCGTCGACGCGCTGAGCGGCCCCTTTCACGTAAGATCAGGGCAGCCTAATCGCCAGCTGCAGGAACAAGCTGGTACTTGAGCTGGAGGGTCGGTTTAATTTGTTCTGAGGTCAGTGGTTCTGGTGAATCTCATCCTTAAATCACCGAACCCAGCAGTGAAATTGCAGGTGGCCAAACAGGAGGATTTTCTGCCACCGCTTGGGAGGTGCCATAAAACCAACAGCTGCATCTACTTCTGCTTCATCGCCGGCCACCAGTTACTGCCCCGTGATTCAGGCATCTGAGCAGGTCTGATAAGCTGCCTGTGTAGTCTTCCTCGCATGGAATGATCATCTTGGAAGAGTGAGCTCCTGCAGCATCCAGTTCTCCATCTGCAGTCAGGGGGATGCAGGTAACTGATGCACGCAGGTGTCAGCGCAGGACGGGGCAGAGCTCAAGCCACTGCTCCAGAGCTGGGGACTGCCTGGAACCCTCCAGCAGTTGCCAGTGTCTCCCCATGTGGGTTCCTGCGTGCCCCAGCTTGCTCCTGCTATAGAGGAGCAGGCTGAGCAGCGCCAGCCACGGCAGTGCATGGCCCCAGGGGCTTGGACGGAGGGAGGGCTGCTCTCGGATGCTGCTGAGGTCTCGGTTTCCAACGGGGTTCTTTGTTCTTTCACAAGTCACACGAGTGCTCCTGCAGAGGACTGTAGTTGGACAGCGATGCCTAGGGTGATGATCCCGGAGGAGGGGACAGGAAAGGACAAAGTCGATAGCAGCATCTCCTGCTGACTTTGGCTCTGGTTCCTTGACGGCTTGTTGCAGGTCACGGGGCGAAGACGGCTGGTTTCATGCTGGTTTGTGGGATCTAATAACCTTTGTTGTTCGTTTGGCAGAGGTGGACTTAATGTGTCTCCTAAGCCAGAGGCCATGTGAGAGCCCTGACCCTCCGTCAGGGGTTGCACGCAGGGGCGAAGGCAGCGGGGGTGAAGCTGCTCCCCTGAGTCTGGATTCTGTGGCAGCGAGGACAAACCAGGAGGGGGACGGGGGATGAGGTGGCGTTTGGAGAGAGAGATGAATTCAGTGGCATGAACTGCTGGTCTGGAAGGCTTTTGTGGAGAAGGCTGCCCTGGGCCACCGGGACTTTAGGGCTGTAATTGGAATTGAATGAGGGGATGGGGCTGTGGCCGGGTCTGGTCAGTTGGTTCTGCTGTAAGGAACCAGCCAGTGAGAGCAGGTGAGGAGCTGCCCCTTCCAGCCCTGCAGCTAAAGGGAGCACCACGGGCCGTGCTGAGCGCAGGGCGCCCCAGCCAGCTGGCCTGGCCGCAGGTCACTAATGGCTGGGAAACCGGGTGGTGTCCAGCTGGGATCTTGAGCTCCAGACGCAAACGAGCCTGGTCTTGGGTGCGAGGTGAGACCCCGGTAATAAAAGGGCCGTTGCTTCCAGATAAATGCACATTAGGAGCAGGGTGGTGCGGAGTGCGGCAGGGCCAGCAGGCGAGCGCCGCTGCCCGGAACGGCTTCTCTGCCAGCTGCTCTTTCACCTGGCTCCAGTTGTCCACTACCTGCTCACCCCTCTCCAGTTTGGAAAGAGCGTGGCTGGGCGTGTGAGTCCCAGCTGTGTCTGACAGGGCAGGGGGCTCGCAGCCGCATCCCCCGTGGCAGTGTGGGGCCCCGTCGCCCTGCAGCCGCATCCCCCGTAGCAGTATGGGATCCCGTCACCCTGCAGCCGCATCCCCCGTGGCAGTGTGGGATCCCGTCGCCCTGCAGCCGCATCCCCCGTGGCAGTGTGGGACCCCGTCGCCCTGCAGCCGCATCCCCCGTGGCAGTGTGGGGCCCCGTCGCCCTGCAGCCGCATCCCCCGTGGCAGTGTGGGATCCCGTCGCCCTGCAGCCGCATCCCCCGTGGCAGTGTGGGGCCCCGTCGCCCTGCAAGGCTCTGCTGCACCCTTTGGGTGCTGGCTGCAGAGCCCCGTGGCCTTCAGAGGATAGAGAGGACTCTTGTGCTCTGGTGCCCGATGGCCTTTATTGGCAGAGCATCCATACACAGCACTAACGGTGTCCTGGTGGCAAACAGTGGTCCGGGCTGAAAAAGACCTTTAAGGTCATCAGAACCAGCCGTTAGCCCCGCTGCCCCAGCCCTCCCTGAACCCTGTCCCTGCGCTCCCGATCTCCCCGACTGTGAAACATGGCCGGGGATGGCCGTTCAGCCCCCTCCCTGGGCCAAGGGCTGAGGGTTCTTTCTGGGAAGTTCTTCCTCAGGGCTGACCCAAACGTCCCCTGATGCAGCTCGAGGCCGTTTCCTCTGGATGGGTTGGTTGCTTGTTCCTTGTGAGAAGAGACTGACCCCTCCACTCCCCACCCTCCTGTCAGGGAGCTGCAGAGAGCAAGAAGGGCTCCCCTCAGCCTCCTCTCCAGACTGACCAGCCCCAGCGCCCTCAGCCCTTCTGCAGCCTCGTTGCCCTTCTCTGGCCCCACTGCAGCCCCTCAATGTCCTGGCACTGAGGTGAGGCCTCACCAGTGCCCAGCACAGGGGGACAGTCGCTTCCCTACTGCTGGCTGCTCCGTTTCTGTTACAAGCCAGGACGCTGTTGGCCTTTGCCCTCGGAGCCCACTGCTGGCTCATACTTAGCGGATTGATTAGTCAACGCCCCCGGTTCTCTTCTGCCGTCTAATTCGGGTGCTGGCTGGAGAGCCCCAAGGCCCTTGGAGGGTAGAGAGGACTTCTCACATCTCCAGAAGCCCAGCAAGGCTCCTGTCTCGCAGAGCACCCACAGGCGACGTTCGCGGGGCCAGCCGTCGGCACCGGCATCCCCTCCCGGGAGCAGGCGGCCGTGGCTCACACCTGGCAGATGTTGTAGCGGGCGCCTGTCTGATCGAACAGCGCATCCTCGACCACTTCGATCACGTTCTCTCTGGGCTGCGGAGGTGAGGTCTCTGCAGAAGGAGACTTGTCTGTGGCCTTCGCTGGATTGTGCTGCAGAAAGACAACAGACAGGTCTCCTTTCTGAGGCTGCGGCACGGTCACCGCCCCTCCAGCGTTGCCCAACTCTCCCCGACAGACTTACGTACCGGGGGGCGCTTGGGGGCAAAGTCTTTCTCGCAGACGTGCGCTATGATGCCGGCAGCCAGAGCGTCGCCAAGGACGTTTGTCATCGTTCGGAACCGATCCCTAGGTGAGAGAGAGCAGTGAGGGTGCTGTTGGCCACCACAGCCAACGTGCCCCGGCTTTGAAACGCATCATCCTCCACCCCATGGTCCCTGTCGCTGGCTTTGCCGGCAGCAGTCTGGGACAAGCGCAGAGCTGTCCTTGCGAATGAGACAGAAAATGGCCAGTGTGACAGCCATGGGCTGAAGGGGGTGGGTCTGCTTTTGTCTCGGCGCGCTGAGCCCCGAGCACTGCCCTGCCGGTGCCGCTGCCCGGACGCGTCACAGCCGTGTTCGCTCCATGTGGGGAGCGTTGCCTCCCTGAGCCACGACAGTCCTGGAGGTGCCTCGGGGAGCAAATGTTCATCCAGCTGCAGCATCTCTTACGTGCCCGAGCGCCTCTTGCAGCCACGGGAAGTGCTGGGTGCCCTGTGTTGGCCAGAGCCTGAGCTGGTGTTGCCGCTCCCACCTGCCAAGTGAAACTTGGCTCTTGTGTGAAGGAGAAGGGCAGCCGAGAGAGTCGGTGCGGTTTCCCCTCTGAGCAGGGTGGCTGCGAGGTCCCGGCCACCAGCCCGCGTGTCAAGTGCAGAAGCCGGCGCCTGTGCCGCAGGGCTTTTCACCTCCCTCATCTGCTTCGTGTTCGTCTCTGGACAGATACGACCGAGGTTTTGTCCCCAGATCAGTCCGGTCTTGGTCCGTCACAAGGAAGTTGGTGTCGTTGGGAGAGACACTTCCCGGGCGTTGGAGCCGCCCCTGACGACGCCAGCCTCACCCGTGGGAAGTCCAGCGACGTTTTGATCCTGGTGACGTTCAGGTTCGAGACAGAAGGCGCCTGGTAAACGCGAGAGGGGTTTGCGCCGCGTCCATTCAAGAGCCGTCTGGCGGCTGCTGGGTTTCGTGGGCAGCCAGCTCGTGCTTCGCCCTGTTGGTGTGGGGCCTGCTTCTCGCTCTCCTGCTTGTTGAGGGTGAACGTGTCCGTGTTTTGGACACAGAAGCAGCAGGTGGGGTCAGCACAGGCTGTGGAGAGCAGCAGTCGTCACCATGTGGTACTGGGGGGTTGGACTGGTTTCTGCCATCGTTTCTTCTTCCGTCTCTTTTGCCTCGTGCTCCTGGCGCCTTCCCGCCGGTCGAGCTTCTCCGTGAGCAGGGCTGGTTGCCTTGCCGACCAGTCCGGGGTGCCAGTCGGCTGAGGCAGGTGCTGCGCCGTCGGCCTCCTCGCTCAGCGCCCCTCTCTTGTTCGCAGAGCGGGCGGCTGGAGGTGTTTCTGGGGGACGCGGTCGCCAGCAGCTCTGCACGGAGCTGCCCCACAAGGACGAGGCCGCGAGCCTGCGGCGCCTAGCGGATGTAAGCAGCGTCTCTCGATGTCGCAGCGCCCTGCAGCATCGCATGGTCTGTGATGACGGGCGCCTCTGCCCCCGCCGGGGCAGCCCAGCGCCACCAGTCACCCACCGCGTGTGTCTCAAGGACAGGCTTTGTGACCGGCGTAGGGCTCCCAGCAGGGCTGTGCCGTGCGGCCAGGCGGAGGTTCAAAGTCCAGGACTAGCTGCTGTCTCCAGCTGGGGGCACTTGGAGAGTGGCTGGAGGCCATCGCGGCTGCCTCCATGGCAGCTCCTGCCGGGGCACCGGGCAGCAGTGGGTGTCCCGCACCAGAAACCCCCTCAGCTAAAAGACTCCTTTAGGAGGCCGGCTCCTGCAGTTACCAGGGGCTGTTGCCGGGAAATAGTCAGAAAATGAGGAGTCTCCTGCTGGCCCCTGGCCTGCTCTGGGCCCCTTCATCTCTGTTGGCCTCCATCAGAGCGGCTTCAGGCAACTCACCGAGAGCCACGCTCGGTGCCAGCCTGTGCCTTGGCGCCCGGGGGTACTCACAGAGCCCAGTCGACGGCGATGATGAGCGTGATGTCGTCAGTGGGCAGCCCCACGGAGGTCAGCACGATGACCATTGTTACGAGGCCGGACTGGGGGATCCCCGCTGCCCCGATGCTCGCCGCCGTGGCCGTTATGCTGCGGAAGGAAGCCAAGCAGGCGGATCTGCACCGCGGCAGAAGGGTTGGGTCTGGCGCCTTCCCGCCTGCCGGTGCTCTCCCGAGCCCCTGCCCTGGGCTTTGTGCTCGCGCGACCCCCTCTGCGCAGCTGCTGCCGCTGCTGGTTTCTGCTGGGCGCTTTCCTGCGGTGCCTTTCCAAGGCCCTTCTGCTCCCCAAGGGGTGAGTGGGACCTGCACAGGCCCCTCCGGGCCAGTTCAGCTGCGGGGCGCTGGCCTGGCTCTCAGCTGCAGGCTCTGTGATCGGCAGGAGAGCCCACGGGAGCTTTCCCTGGCACCTGGGGAAGGCGCGAGGGACCCTTCTGACCCGGGGAGGACGCTCGGCTGCCCGAGGGACCGGTTACCTTATGGTTACGATCTGTCCCAAGTCCAAGTCGTACTCGTTGACCTGAGCGATAAAGATGGCCGCGACGGCTTCGTAGAGTGCGGTGCCGTCCATGTTGATGGTGGCGCCCACGGGGAGGACGAACCGGGCCACGCGCCGGTCTATGCCGTTGTTTTCCAGGAGACACTTGAGGGTGATGGGCAGGGTTGCCGAGCTGTGGAACAAGAAACGAGGAGGAGTTCTCGCGGTCGCTCGCGCTGGGCTTTGGGGGTAGCAGCGGCGGGGGTGAATGGCTGCTGGAGAGACACCAGCCCTCCTGAGGGGAGCGCGGCAGCAGCGCGGCACCAGTTGCCAGAGCAGCGACAGCGTCCAGTTAATGCTGCCTGGGTGACAGAAGCGAGTAGCCACGTCGTTGGCTGCCGGCTGGGAGACGACTGCTCCCCACCAACAGCCCTGGTCCCCACGGGCATCCTGCAGCCTTCAGACGCCGTGCCAGCAGCCCCGTGCCCATACCTGGAGGAGGTGGCTAAGGCGATCAGCAAGGCTTGCAGGATCCCCTGAATGAAAGCAAAGGGGTTTTTCCTGGTGATGAGCGTGAAGAGCAGAGGCAAGATGACGAGGCCGTGGATGACCAGTCCCGACACGACCGTGATGGCGTACAGCCCCAGCTTCTGGCCTATGACCGACGGGTCTTCCATCTCCAGGATCTTCCCGGCGATGAGGAATACGATGCCGAAGGGGAAGTACCTGCACAGGGCGAGCAGAGACAAGGCTTTGTGAGGATGCTGAGGACAGGCTGAGGGAGCTGGGGCTGCTCAGCCCAGGGAAGAGAAGACTCCAGGGGACCTTAGAGCTGCCTGAAGGGAACCTCCGGGAAGGCTGCAGAGGGGCTTTTCCCAAGGGGATCCAGCGACAGGACAAGGGAAAGGGTTTGAAACAGGAGAGGAGGTTCAGGCTGAATCTTGGGGAGAAGGTTCTCAGTGCCAGGGTGGAGAAGCTGTGACTGCCCCGTCGCTGGAGGTGCTTAAGGCCAGTCTGGATGAGCCAGGAGGTGGCCCCGTGGCAGGGGTTGGGGTAGATTCTGTGGTTCTAGATGGTCTCTGCAGCTCTGCCCTGGGCCAGGCCGGGGCTCTGTGCAGCGTCACTGCAGCCCTGCGCAGAGCAGAGACCTGCTGCAGCCACGCAGAAGCCAGCCCCGCGCGCACAGCCTGCAGGAGGGCAGCCGAGGGGACGGCGGGGCCGGCCCAGTCCAGATTTACCAAACGGCCATCGAGACGATCTTCATGACGGCTTCGTTCAGGCACTGGCACACGTTCACCAGCGGGGTTCCTCGCTCGCCCATCTTCCCCAGGAGAAGCCCTGCAACCCAGCACACGGGTTTGTTAGGGGGTCCCGGGGGCCAGCGTCACCGGTGTCGCCCGGCTCTGCGGCTCACAGAGCAGGCTTCGCCCCGCGGGGCTTAGCCCAGGCTCCCTGTGCTCTGGGGGGCAGCTCGGGGGCAGTTCTCTGCTCAAGGCAAGTGCCAGCGTCCGGCCTCCTCCCAGACCCCGCGAGAGACCCCAGCCAGGGGCTCAGCTGTTCTCGCCCCTCCCTGCTGCTCGGTGCTGGCAGAGGCTTCGGGCGGACAGGCTGCGCCCAGCGGGCTCGTCTGTGGCCGAGGCGTGACGGTGCGCTGCCCTCGCTCCAGGCTCAGGCCAGCCGCGCACTGCCCCGTGGCTGTGTCTGCCGTTTGGTGGCCCCTCAGGACCACTCAGCTTAGCCCTGTCCCGGTGGGTTTTGGCGGTTCCTGGTCCGTCCCAGGACCAGGCGACCGTGGGTGGCTCACAAGCGGCACCGCCTGTGGTCGCCATGGGTCAGGAAGGGTCCCGCTGAGATGCAGGCACTGGCCTCCAGTCTCGATTCTGGGCTTGTGTTTTGTCATCTTGGCCAGTGGGACTGTCTGTTGGAGAAGGGCACAGAGCAGGGCTGCGGCGCTGGAGGGGCCGTGGTGCTTCCTGGTTGGCCGGCACAGAGCTGGCTGCACCGCATCCCTTTGCCATGCCGGGGGGCTTCTCGGGTGCCCACCAAGCAAAAGCCAGCCGGAACTCGTGGTGTTTGCCCGCCTGGTCTCCAGCCCCGCATGGGAACCTCCCGCTAGCCAAAACGACCTCTGAAGCGGTGGCAAGAGGCAGCTTAGCTTGGAAAGGAGGAACATTGTTGGGATCTTGTCTCCCTTGTCCCTCCTCAGGGCTGAACACCCCTGCGGACCCCTAGCAGGTGGCTGGACCCCTTGGCTTGCTCAGAAGAGCGATGGGATGGGGTGACCTTGCCAGCACTGTGAGAGGTGGGACGTGGCCTGACACCAACGTCCCGGCTCCGGGGCGGTTCGTCCAGCATTTGGTGGCTGTAACAGTTGGTCTGAACCTGTTTGTCTCCAGGTCCTGCAGCCTGCGTGGCCCTGGCAAACAGCGGACTCCGGGTCCCGTCGCCTCTCTGCCCTTTTCTCTTTCAGAGACAACAGGGGCAGCTGGGGATGCTCGGGGACCCTTGGGGTCCGTGGAGAGCTGGAGCCACGGGAGCCGGGCAGGGAGCCCCCGCAGGCGGCAGACCGGGGGTTGTGCGGGTGCTGCGTGGGCTCTCTGCTCTTGGTTCTGGACTCGGGTACCCTCTGCCGAGGGCTCAAAGGCTCCACCTGACTGCCCCTTGCTGCGGCAGGAGGATCCGGTCCCCGTTTCCATAGCACAGAGCTGAACTCCTGCCCCTCTCGCTCCTGGTGTCTGTCCAGCCAGCCCCACGGATTCCGCCTCTCCCCACAGCAGGAGCTTCCCGTGGGTGCGCGAGCGCCCGGTCCAGCCTGCCCGTCACAGTGCGGGCGCTGCTGCGCGGCTCCGCGGAGCTCTGATCCCGGCCCTGCAGCACCCGGGCGGCGCAGCTGCTGCCTGGGGCTGCCTCGGGTGATCTCCTGTGTGGCCTGACCCAGCCGATCCTCACTCCCACGCCGGCGAGGCGGTGGGCTGGTAATCCCAGGCAAATGGCTTCTGCCCCCCTGTTCGGCTGGGCTGGGGGAGGACACGTGTCCTGCGAGCAGGAGCTCCCTCTGTTCGCCAGGAGTCTGCGACCTGCCGACGGGGCGGTCGTCTGGAACAGGGGGCTGCCTGAGGCGTCTTGTGGGTCTGCCTCTGCCTGGTCCTGCTGTGGCCGTCTCCTCCGGGCGCTTGCCGCATCGTAGCCTTTGAGCCGCCCGCTCTGCCCTGGCTCCGAGAGCAGCCCAGCGCTGGCCACGGCGCTCCCAGCCCTCAAATCCCCTAATTGGCTTCTGGGCTACTTATCCACTGAGTTCAAGCTCCTTGCCCTGACCTCTTAATCCACGTGTAATCGTGTCCCCAAGCCCATCTCAGCACCTCCTGCTCTTCTCCCGCCCAGTTCCTCCCTTTGTCAGCCTTGTGCCCCGTGTCCTGTCTCGGGCTTCGAGTCGCCTCCAGGATCCTAACCCAACCCGTGACTTTCTCCCCTTCGAACCTCTCTGCCCCCAGTCCCAGCTGCCTGAAGTAGCTGCCGAGCTCGTTGCCCGGCTGGAGCAGCCTCGTCCCTGCCTCCGCCTGCCCAGCGGCCGCAGCTGCCCCTGGGGCAGTTTGAGCTCCGGGCCGCAGCTGCCCCTGCGGAGCCCGTGAGCGGGGCCGGGGCACGGGGCCCCTCGCTGCCGCACAGGTACCTATGGTCGCTGAGAAGATGACTATTCCCAGGACGTTCATCTCGTTGCTGGTCCCGGGCAGGGTCCTGTAGGTCATCTCGGGTGACGGCGTCAGCTCCAGGAACACGGGACGATGCCTGTCGGGGTTCTCATCATCGGGGGCGAAGTAGATAAAGCTGAGGGATTTTCCTGGGGTCTTTGGGAAACCGGGAGACTTCACCACCGGGACGAGAACAGTCCGGTACTGGAAGAAAAGCAGAGCAGTGTGGTTGGCGTCCTGCTGGCCACAGACTCCACCTGGTCCTGGGCAGAGGGGGACAGTGGCTGCTCCTGGGGGTTCCGGAGGTGGTTGTTGGCAGTAAGAGGCTGGTGGGAGAAAGGGGAGCGGGGGGCTGTGGGTGTTCCCTGCAGCCCCCGGCACAGCGAGGTGGTGTCTCTCTGCGCCCACGCAGCACCCGTGAGTCTGCCCCAGTGCTGTGGGTCTGCCTCCCCCACCCTCAGTCTCTCCCGCATCCACCCCAACATTTCCTTCCAGCTCCCCGGTGCCGCCACTCCCTGCTCCCCAGGGCTGGAGGAGCTGCTGCACCAGGTGGGGACTGAGGGAGAAGACCTCGTGTGGCTCTTGTAGAGCAGCCCCCAGCAGAGGGCAGGTGGGGGTGTCCTGCAGGGTCTGGGCCCCCAGCAGCATCCTCCCACCTTTGGGGAGCAGCTGGGCTGCGGAGGGAGGTAGAAGGAAGGGGCCCCCAATAAGGAGAGCCCCTTGCATGGAGGTGAGAACCATTGTGGCCACCTGGGCCAGTGGAGGGGCTGGACTCACCTGCTGGAATGAAGCTTCAATCAGGTTAGAAGGAAACATGTTTCTGCGGGAGAGAAGCACAGGGGTGTTAGAGCGGGTCTGGAGAAGGTGGGCAGCAGCCCTGGAGGCACCACGAGGTCAGGAGGAGGAGGATGGTGACAGCACCAGGCTGGCATCCTTGGTGCAGGCTGGGGACCACAACTGAACCGGCCTGGCGGAAGGTCTGCGGCTGGGGCGGCCGCCTGCGGAGCTGGAGCGGAACCCTCGGTGCAACCAGCAAGCGCCTCCAGAAACAGAGACGGTCCCGCTGCCCCTCTTCCCCAGTTAACTCTTGGCTGCTGCTTCCATCCAGCCCTGGGCCGAGTCCTGCCGCTCGTCGCCCGTCCAAGCCTGGGGTCTGCAGGCAGAGCTGCCGAGCTGTGCCGGGAATCAAACCCGCCTGTTCTCGGCCGCCACCGGCGCTGCTGGTGGCTCTGGGCGGAAAGCTCGGGCTGGTGGCCGAGCGGCCAGAGGGACACGAGCGGGAGAAGAGACCCCCGCGGGGGCACAGGCGGCTTCTCCGTGCGGCCAGTGCTTCTCCCGTTTCCCGTGGGATCTAGGCACCCCCGGCCACGCGGCGTCTCGTGGGAAGGCTGGTCCACGCAGCGCGGCCGTGCCCCGGCCCCCGGCATCCCGCGCCCTACCTGATGAGGTCCAGGAGCGCGTCGGCGGAGCTGAGCACCACCTTCCCCGTGGAGTAGTGGTCTTTCTGGGCAGCCGCGCCCGGGTGGATGCTGACCACGAGGACGATCCCGACCGTCACTGCCATGAAGGTTGTCCAGAGGTAGTAGGTGATGGTGATCACCCCCATCTTCCCACAGGCCTTGGAGTCCATGGTGGCCAGCCCAGACATGAGGCTGTGGCAGAAAGGACCGGGGTCAGCACCTGGGGCCGGATCTCCCAGCTGGGAGAGGCTTCCTTGGGCGTTTTCTAGCCCAGCGGCTCATGTGCCTGTGCCCGTGGGGTCTCGCAGCCTTTGGGGGCTCGTGGCCGTCTGGAACCGACCGCAACCCCAATTCCCTGCTGCCCAGGAAGAAGGTGGCAGGGAGGAAGGTGTTTTCAAGGTCCAGTTGTGTCTCCCACTGCCCTGCTCTGGTTTGACTGGTGAACTGATGGCGGGTTTGTTGTTTAAATTAAACCCGTTTCATTTCCCTGTCAGGTTTGTCGGTTGCCCATGGCCACGGGTGACGGGTGAGGCCTCCCTGCCCCGCGTCTGGACCCTCCTGCGTCTCCTCCTCCCCACCCCACCAGAGACAGGCAGGAGCCAGTGGGTGGGCGGTTGGTTCGTGACGGCTGGGTGGGCTCAGGCAGTGAGAGCGGGACCCCCGGGAACAGCGCTGGGGGTCTGTAAGCTCCTGGTGGGGAGGGACCCCACGCCCCGAGGAGAGCGGCTGGCTCGGAGCTCGCAGACCCGACAGCTCTCCCGAAGAAGCAGCCCGTGAGCTGCAGTTGAACGAAACCCAACCGAAAGCAGAGGAGGTCTCGCTGGCTGCACCAGCGGACGGAGCTGCCCGGTGCTGGTGCTGGCTCTGGGGGCTGCAGCACTGCCTGTGAGCCACAGACCCACCCCGAGCCCCTGGTGTTCGCAGCTCCGTCGCCGCTGCGACCCGATAAGGACACCTGTGGTTTCTACCTGAGCTTCCTCCAAACTCTTTAAAAGAAGGGAATCTGCTCTGACTCTGAACACTGGAAGCACCCAGGGGTGGCTGAGCCCAGCCGGTGCGGGTGCCTGACCTGGGTGCAGCATCTCCCAGCCCAGGGGAGGGCTGTCCCAGACCGATGGTTTGATGCCATCCCCAAGCCAGGGGGGTGCTCCTTTGTTGCTGGATTGTTTAAGCCGGGGTCATTCTCACCCCGGCAGTTTTGGGGTGATCGTGGGATGGAGAGATGGCGCTTGCGGAGCAGATGGTGTCTTACCTGGAGGTGATCAAGGGCAGGATCAGCATCTTCAGCATCCTCATGAGGAGCTCTCCAGGAAAGGAAAAGTACTGCTTCTCCTGCACATAGAGCAGAGCTGTTGTGTCAGGTGAGAGCTGAGGACTGGTCACGGGTTAAGGGCTCAAACCTGGTAATTCTGCCGCCTTCCCACCCAGGGCCAGTCTGGTTCCCAGCTGGCAGCAGTTGTGTCAGGGACGGGAAACATTTGCCACGTGGGGAAGCTGGTGGTGAATTGGAGAGGGGCGTGTGAAGCCGGTCCCCTCCCAAAACCATCCTTGGGTTCATCACCTCCCAGGGAACAGGCTGCGCGGCCCCACCAAGGGCATCGCACCAGGGACTTGGGAGCGGAGCCTGCTGCGACTGCCGCCTGGTGCTGGCACCAAAGGCCAGGCACACTCGTGTCTGCAAGTGGCAGAGCTGAGCTCAAGGAGACTCCAGGGCTCCAGCCCTTCTGAGATGCATCTTCATGGAGCAACGGCAGGGGTTTCCACCCCATAACACCTGCCCACCCCCTACATTCCTTAGAAGGGCCTGAGGGGCGGCCTGAAGAGAGACCCCAAAGCCCAGATCCCACAGCCAGGACCAAGAGAAAAGTGAAGGGTTCGTCCATCCACCCATTTCTCCCTCCCTGACCCCAGGTTTCCACTCTGCTGCTGTAGAGCTGTGGGGGATGTATCTGAGGTGGCCCCAAGCAGATGCCTTTGGGTACCAAACCTTTGAGGGACACCAAGACAGCCCCACACTGCTGATTTCCTCCAGGAGGCCTGGCAGAGCAGAGCCGTGATGGGTCTGGCTGGGTGCAAGGAGCAAGGGCAGGTTTGAACAGCATCTCCTGAGCCAGCGGGTTTCTCGCCTTCACGACAATTTCCCGCTGCGGGGAGGAGGGCAGGGAGGGACCGGCTGCTTCCGCGGCCCCCTCATCTGCAGCGCAGGCTCTGCCTCAGGAGTCTCTGATGAGGAGAAGCAGCTGCTGGGGACCCTGTGCAGGGCTGTGGGTGTGGGTCAGGATGGAGCAGAGGAGGGGGAGGCACCCTGGGGCTCCACCAGCTCCACGGCACTGGGGGGATTAGACCCAGCTGCCATTAAGTAACGCGCTCAGCCCTTCCCCGCTGTGGGTGGTGGTGCCGGGTCTGTTTCAGCACCAGCTGAGCTCCCCCCGAGCAGCAGCCCCGCTTCTGGGCTCAGCTGGCCTGGCCCAAGGGCAAGGCTACGCCCCAGCCAAGGTGCTTGGTGCCACTGAAGCTCCAATGTGTTTTGCTCCCGGGGTCCCTGGCCGCTGGAAGCCTCCCAGGACAGCCCCGTATTTGTTTGCTGGGCCTTCTCCAGAGAGTGGGAACAGGCACCAATCAGCCATTCCTTGCCTTCCTTGCTCCTGCAGCCCATCAGGGTCCATCCTGCAGAACCCCACCCCGTGCCACTGCAGAGAGGCAGGACTTGTGCTGCAGCTTCAGCCTGTGTTGGTGCCCTTTGGTAAAAGAGCAGAGCAAAGCCCTGGGGAGAAGCCTCTGGGCAGCCTTTACTTTTGGGGCTGTGCCCAGCTGGGGCCCTTCCTGGTGATGCCCATCACCCCGCCCGCCCTGCCCCGCGCCATCCCAGCCAAGCCCCCGCCAGCCTTACCAGCTGTGTCAGCTCCAGCACCCGCAGCAGAAACCCCAGGAGGCACCCGGTGGCAACCGACAGCATCGAGAGGGTCAAGAGGCCATTTTTGCACCAGAAAGCCCGAGCCCCTTGCCAGAGGCGCAGGGAGGCTGCAGAGAGCGAGCTGAGAAAAGCTCTCCGGACCCGCTCCCACATGATGGTCCTCAGCCGCCCAGACGATGCCCCTCGGAGCAGCTCCCAGTCCCACTCATCGTCCTGGCACCAGCACAGAGATGGACCCTGCCCTTGCTGGAGCAGAGCTCGCCCAGGCAGCTAAGCCTCTGGAGCAGCAGCTTCAGGGCGATTTGGGAGCCTTTCCCATAATGGAAGGTGACGTCTTCAACTGGTTAATCTGGGCTTGGCGTCCTGCCAGCGCTGGTGCCAAGCCCTCCCGGGTTAACCCTCCGCCCCCTAGGACCGGGGTGCTGCTGCAGACTCAGCCCCAGAACTGCCTCCCCGTCGCGGTTCCTGAGCCCCGAGGACCGGGAGCCTGTCGCCGGAGGCCGGGTTGTGCTCCCACCTTCGTCCTCCGCGTCTGACTGGGCTTTGCGAGGGCCAAGCTCGCGCACGACGCTGGGTCCCAGCTGACCGAGGGCTGTACCGGGCCATGTGCACCCGCAGCAACCTCCACCCCAGCAGCCCCAACCCCTCCCAGCTCTGCAGGGAAGCTGCCCCAAGGCCACTGCCAGTCCAGAGTCGTAGCTGCCCGCACCAGTTCAGAGTGTTTCGTGTCCAGTTTGACTCTGGCTCGGGCTGGGAGACTCATGCAGGCAGGAGAGGGGTGCAGAAGGATGGGGTGGGTGGGTTTGGGCGCTGCTGGAAACACCTCTGGTGACTGGGAGGCAAAGCCTTTGTGCAGCAGCGGAACTGTTCAGTCGCCAGGCAGCGCTGGCCCCGGCGAGGGCGTGGGACACCTGGCAAGGGCCGGTCACAACGGACTGGCACATCCGATTGATTCACGTGTGGTCTGGTAGTCCTGGGCTCCTCGCCCCTCCCTCCGAAGCTGACAGCTCTGCTCATTGTCACCCACAGAGGCCGTGAGGGTCGAGGGTTTTCCTCAACCTGCTCCCAACCCTTCAGCACTCACCAGTGCCCGACAACCCCCTGCTTCCCACATCTCTCTGCCGATCTGAGCATCACCCAGTGAAGAAATCCCAACAGACCACAGCGGTCCTCCCTCTGCTTCTCCTGGATGTTTCTTGTCTCTCAGAGGGAGAGCAGGGTCTTTGCTTTGACGGGACTCCTGCCTCCTCTAGTTTTGTCAGAGGAAGACTGTGCCCAGCCGTCGGGTCACTGCAGCCCAAGTTCCTTTGCTGCCCCGCTCACCTTTAATACAAACCTTCCCCGCTCACGGGGACCCGCTGCTGCTCCAGGCTCAGGGTGCTCTGGAAGCGCTAAACACTGAAGCCTGTCTGGTTTGATCCCAGAAATGGAGCCGCAAAACCCTCCTGAGCTGTTGCTGGATGTTACACGGACAAAGCGAACCGCGGACGCCGCTGCCTTGAGGAGGCCTCTGCGCCCCCGTGGGACCAGACCCCCGGTGCTCCGCGGCGGCCAAACAGCCCCACTGCTCCTTCAGCAGCCTCTCGGGGCTCCTGTGGGCCGTCTCCAGGGAAAGCGAGCTCCTTCTGAAGCAGGAGGGTGGCAGAAAGTGCTTCTCAAGTCTCGGCCCCTGGGGAGGCCTCTGTCGGTGCCATCCTGCTGCCCCCTCGGGGCCGTGGGGGATCGGGATCCTTCCGGAACATCAGCGGGCTCATGGGACTGGCAACGAGTGGAGGGAGACAGAATTAGTTGAGAAGGAGAACCCGGAGAAAGGAAGGGGTGTCCCCAAGAGAGGGAGACACTGGCAGAGGGGGAGGGGAGAGAGGGAAGGTGGGGAAGCGGCGAGGGGGGCTGCCGCTGCCGGCCCGTGCCAGGGAGCCGCGTGCAGGGCTTGCCAAAGGGCCCCTGGCGGCGGTTCCCTCTGCGCCTACCTTAAATCTCAACGTCATCATAGATGTCAGCATCCCTGCAAGGAAACAGAGCCAGTACCGTGAGCAGCCTGGGCTCCCGGGTCCTCACCACCTCCTGACACCAAGACAGGGGCCGGCATCTCCGGCTGCTCAGCCCCGTTTCTCCCAACGTGTCTACGGGCCCTGATGCCCACCCCGCTGGCTCTCCCCAGCCTCGGGGACGCTCTGCCCGCAGCGATGGGATCCTCTGCGGTGGGGCGGGCGCAGCTCAGGCCCCGCTTGCACTGTGCCCCAGCAGTGCCTTGGCCAGTCCCGCCTGAGGCACCACAGCCCGGGGAGAGCTCACAGCACCCCAGAAAGCTGCCCCAGTGCCAGAACCTCTTCTGACACGGGAAACGGCAGATTCCATCCCAGCATAGCTTGCTGGTGTTACTGGTCACTGCCTGGCTTGGGTGTTTTGAGTTGGCACTCGACGGCCAAGGCTGCCAGGCGCTCGCTGTGGCTACGGCTCGTGCAGCAGGGAGGAAAGCGACGAGGAAGGGCTACTCACAGGTGGAGCATCACGGCCCGGGGCACATAGCCATCTGCAACAGAGCAAGGACAAGCCTGTCGGGTCGTGCCAGGAGCGGGGCACGAGCTGGGTGTCCCCCCAGCATCAGGACAGACAGGGTTTGGCGGCAGAGCATGGCAGCACCGCGGAATCAGCAAGGCTGGGACAGACCTTCCCGGTGATCGGGGCCAACTGTCTGCCTGAGAACCCCGAACCACCAAACCACATCCTGAGACACCCTGTCTGCCCATTTCTTTAACCCCTCCAGGGATGGTGCCTCCACCCCCTCCCTGAGCAGCCATTTCCAAGGCCTTCCCACTCTTTGTGGGACGTTCTTCCGAAGATCCGATCCGAACCTCCCCGGCACAACCTGACCCCGTTCCCTCTGGTCCTGCCGCTAGTCCCTGCGACAGCACGCTCGCATCCCTGGGGGAAGCTGGAGGCAGAGCGCAGCGTGGCTCTGGGAAGCCAAGCTGGGGCCGTGAGCGGAACCTGCTCGGAGCAGCGCAGGGAGCCCTGCCAGGCTGGGTGGCAGCTGGACAGAAAGAGCCCGACTCCTGCCTCTCCGCTGTCGGCCTCTGCCCCCATTTTGCCTGAACATCCTGCGATGCAAACACGGCTCATGGTGTCTGTGCCCACAGCAAAGCCTGATGTGCGGCTCTGGGGGCCCAGAAGCTCCGAGAACCGCAAGGGCTCTTGGCAGAGGGAGAGGACAAGCCTAGCCACCGGCAGAAATGCTCGTGCCAAGTGGGAGGAACAGGCAGACACTTGTGCAAGGACGAGTGGGAACATCAGGGAGCCAGGGCACACGCCAGGCCTAAGGGCTAGGAGATGTCTCCTGCTCTGTGCCGGCAGCTGAGTGCATGAAGCAGTCCGTTCCCAGGGCTGCTGTGCGTGTGCCGCGATCCCCACCGCAGGCAGAGCCGCAGCCCCCACACACTTACATCTCCTCTGGCTGTTTCGGCAGAGGATCTGCTCCTCGTTGGTAAACTGAATGACATCAAGAATTTCTCCTCGTCTCAGTGGCAGGTTCTTCCCTCCACCCCTTTTCTCCGTCGCTGCAGGGTCGACCATCATCTGGGTCAGGACGCTGATGCTTCCGGTGAACTGCAACCGAACTGGCAGAGCTGCAGCAGAACTGCAGGGGAGCACGAACCGGGCAGATCCCACCGCTCCCCCTTCTCAGGAAGAAAGCAGGTCCCTCTCTGGCCAAGTGTTGGTGGGACTGGTCTGATCTGGGGATGTTCTGGAGTGGAACTGGGTAGGTGTGGCCCAGCCATCAGCTGGTCTCTGCAGAGCACAGCTCCTCTCTGCCACCACCCCGGATGCTTCCCAGGAGCTGAGGGGGAGCTCAGAAGGAGCTCAGAGGGATAATCGGTCACTCACGGCTGCTCACCTTGAATTTCTTCTGAAACTCCCTGTCTGCCTTCTCTTCCTTCTTGCATTCCTTGAGTGTCACTGACTTCATCTTCTGGGAGACCTGGGCTTCTCTGCAGAGTCATTGTGAGTCACAGGAGAGCTCGGGAGACCCCACTGCCGGCTCCTGCTCCTTCTCCCCCACCGCAGCCGCCCCACTGCGGTTCCCTGCACCAGCTCTGGGGCTGCTGCTGGGACTCTCAGGCCAAGCTCGAACCTGACACTTGTGCTCTTCCCCGGGGACGTTTTTAGCACAAGCCCAGCAGAGACCATTAAAGCACCAGCTCTGTCAAAGCACCAAGGAGCTCTGGCCCTTTGGGAGCCACAGAAAGAGGAGAAAACCCTGTTACCTCTGCGCAGCGGCCAGCAAGGGAACCCTCGCAGAGACTCGGCTGGCATCTCCGTCTGCAAAACCAAACCCCAGGAGAAGCGTTGCCGTGAGGCTGCTGCAGACTGTCGATGCCCACTGCGACGGGACACAGGACTGAAGCAGCAGCAACAGCTGTCTCCTTCTCGGAGCAAACCCCGAGTCTCTCCCCAGGTGTGCTGGGGTCAGGGTTCCAGGCCCCTTTACCATGCAGGGGGAAACCCACTGCCCTCCCACACTCAGGAGCAGCAGGGCCGGTGCAGGTTCTACTGCTGCCCATGGCCCATCAGGACCCCAACCAGCATCCCAACCTCCTTGTACCCACCTCCCGTGGGACAGGGATACACAGCAGGCAGCGGGAAGCCCTGGCCTCTCCTCAGCGGTCCAGCAGGCTCTACGTCATCATAAACCTCTTCTTCGTCCCTGCGACGAGGCAGAGGTTGGTCAGGGAGCCCGGCTGCCGTGGTGACAGCGGGGGCCAAGGCAGCATCAAGGCTGCCGGGTGGAGGGAGAGCAACGGGCAGTTGGGCTGGCTCTGGGCCAGAGCGAGACGGCAGCCCTGCGCCCCGTGCCAGCAGCTCCTTGCGAGAGCTGGCGACGCAGCACGGCGGCCCAGGGGCCGGGAGACGGGCAGCAGGGCACGAGGTGGGGGTGCAGCCCCTGCACGGCGGTGCTTTGCTCCACGAGAGCTGCCCCTGCACGACGCTGTCCCACGCCGGGCCCCAAGAGCAGGCAGGAAAGCTCAAGGACCCTCTTGTTCCCTCATTCTCCCCTCACTGGGTCGGGAGCATCTGGAATCAAAGTGCTGCCTCAGCCCTTACCCTGCGATGCTGAGAGCACCCTGTGGCGGGAGCTGTGCGGGGGGTGATGCAACGCGGCCTCGTTTCAGGTAACCTGCAGTGAAAAGAGGAACAGAGAGAGCAGCGAGCGATTACTTCACATCTGCTTCTCAGCCACCCTCAGCCACCACCCGCCCCGAGGTCAGAGCTGCCCGGGGGCCAGGCTGAGTGCAGAGGGATGGGGGCAGTTACAGCTGATGACGTCTGGGTCCAGGGCAGAGGTTTGGCCTCGTGTCTCGTCTGAGGATGGTCTTTTCTCCCGGCACACTTGGGCTCACCGGGGAGCTCACGGGGGAGCGGGAGCATTTCTCTTCCCATTCTTACGTCCCCTACTTTCTCCTCCTGCTAGGTGGCTGAGGGCAGTGAGAGGATCCTCCTTTCTCTCTCTCCTCTCAGCTAAACCTGGGTCTCTCACCCTCTCCTCAGCCCCAAATACCACAGTGGCCTGCACTGGGCTCACTCAAGGTCATCAGCATCCCTGATGGTCCTTACTCCAATCCTATGCCCTGTGGGCACCCCAGATCCAGAGACTGGGCGCTTGGTCGCCTTCATATCTTCACCCGTGTCCTCTCTCCCTTTCCACATGTCCCTAAAAGCCCCCTTGGCATTACCAGCCCCCCCATACTTCTGTCTCCCAGAAGCTCCAGACTCCTGTCAGGGGAGCCTTTCCTTCCTGAACGAGCGGCATCTTCCCGGGGGCTGTGCAGATGCCTGGCCATACCCAGAGGAGTGCTCCTTGAGGGTGCTGGGGCAGGACGGACGGGCTTGCCAGGACGTGCAGCCTCACTGAACTTCTCCAGATTCACAACAGGAGGTCTCCTGGGCTTGGCCGGCCTCGTGCCCAGTGTTGTGACGCGTGGCAAAGGCTTCTTCTGAGGACGAGCTGGGCGCCCTGCGCTGTGAGGACTTCCTGCAGCATTCGGGGAGGCTGCGACAGCTGTGGCTTTGGCAGGAACCACTGCAGAACCCTTGTCTTTGCTGGGTGGCCGTGTCTGCTGGGCTGGGCTTCTCTTGAGAGGGTCAGAGGTGGCTGCCATCGTCTTGTTCAACACATCTGCTCCTCCTGGCTTCGCTGGGTGGAAGCTGGTGTCTTGAGTAATCCCCTTCTTCAGCCTCACCATCCACTCTGGGGTCTCACAGACAGGAGGAGGAGGCAAACCCTGGCCCACACTTTGCCCTTTAACGTGAGGTGGAGAAGCCCTGCTGAAGTCCATCCACCTGGCCCGGAGGGGCTCTGCAGGCAGCTCCCCACTGGAGCCCCGTGCAGGGGTCTGTCCCGGTTCTGATGCCGCAGGGTGAGTCACTGCCCAGCGGCCGCCTTTGGGAGGGTCATTCCTGCTCCCTTGGAACTTTGCCCGCAGGTGCCGCACCGTGGCCTCTTTCCCCTCCAGATGTGTCTGCAACCATCGAGAAAAGCTCCAGTTAGAAGCCCGCGGAGGAACATGAGCCAAAGTCTGGCGCGGCAGCTCTCCAGCAGCCTGACGCCAAACCCCCTCTGCGCAGTGCCTCTGCCCGCAGTGGTCCTGGAGCTCGCCCGAGACACAGACCCACCCGATCACGAACCGCTCCCACCACCATGAAGGCACCCGGGGGGCAGTTCGTGGGGCCTTCTGGTCTGACCCACTCTTCACTCAGTGCCAGGGACAGTACTAGCACTCGCCAAAAACAGAGGGACTGGGCCACACTGGTCCCAAGGGCAACATTTGAGATCTGGAGGCTGCACAGAGCCTTGTCCTGCTCCTGGTTCCCATGAAGTCCATGGTGAGCAGGCAGGCAGGAGCTGGGAGGGTGCCCACACCGAGCTGCCAGCCTCCTTCACCGAGGGCAGCCCTGCTGAAGCTGCTCGCGCCGAGGACTGCGTGCCAAAGCGACGGTCCACGGGCAGCAGGTCCGCCCCGCTTGTCTGACCCACGCGCTTCCTGTGCTGCTCACACCACGAACATGCGAACTGGGACGCAGCATCCCCAGCACAGAGCCGCCCCCAGCTTCCTCAGTGACCACAAACCCCTTTTTCTGAGGCCTTCCAGAGAAAGGCAGCCAGGAGGAGGCTGGATGGCTTTTGGAAGCTGAGAGCCAGGTTCCGGGGGGGCCACAAAGCTCAAGTCATGTTTTTCCTAAACTGCTCTGATGGAGCTTTCAGGGAGGGGAGGGATCCTCTTGTCCTCCTGCATCGTTCTCCCACCCCCTTGTCCCCCTGGACCAGAGCGGGCTCTCTGCTCGCCCTCAGCCATTCTCCTCCCCGGGGGTTGCGGCCTGGGGTTGTGCTTGCGCCACTTCTCTCTTTCGTAAGGAAGGGCTGGAGCGTGGGGAAGCCGGCGTGGCGGGCGGGCAGAGCAGCTCACACCCCTAGTGCGGGCACCCCTAGACGCAGGCCCCCGCGCAGCCTCCCCTGCCGAGCACCGCCGCCAACCTGCGCCGAGCGGCGCAAACGGGGCGCTTCCTGCACAGCCGGCGGAGGGGCCGGCGCCTGGACCGGGGGAAGCCCCCCTTGCCCCAGCGTCCCAGTCACGCTGCCGGGAGCCTTGGCACCCCACTGATTTGGAGGTTTGTAAGCACCAGTTCCGGAGCCGTTCGTGAGCCAGGACTCGCACGGCGCCCGGGGTCTGCCTCAGGGCCACAGCGCCCGGATCCATGTGGCCTCCTCCTCTTTCACAGGTGCTCGCACCCAGCCCTACATCACCCAGCAGATCTTGCACTGAGCCCAGGGACTCAGTCAGAGACCCCTGAAGTTTCCACCAGCTCAGATGCAGCGGAGAACCTTGTCTTGCAGGGGTGGCGAGGGTCTCAGCGGGATCCAGCTCACACAAGGACACGGCCAAAGCCTCTCCCAGCAGCAGACTCAGCTCTGCTCCCTGCGCCCCATCCCTGGGTCCAGCGCAGCCCACGGCCGGTTCTTACCATTTCCCATCAGCGGGCGCTTTCCAGCGCGCTCAGCTGCTCCTACGGACACAGGCTCGTGCAGGGCGGCCGCCTCCAAAGTCCCCCTCCCCTGACACCAGAAGCTCTTTCCTAACAGCTGGGGTGAAGCTGTGGCAATGCCAGGAAGTCACTGAAGCCTGACTGTGAACCAGAGGAGGAGGAGGAGTAAGAGGAGGAGGAGGAGCAGCTCCTGGTCTACCACTACTAGCCTGGACTGCTGCAGTTGAGAAGCTTGAAGGCCACCAAGGCTGCTGCCCATAGATGGGCTCATCCAGGGTCTGGGCAGAGCCTCTGGGGTGTGTGGGATGGGCTGTGGTGGGGACAGGGAGAGTGAGTTAAGCTTTCATGGGACACTGGCTGACATGACTGTAGTGCAGGTCAGGCCTTCAGAGATGGGGACCTGCCGAGTGTGGACACAACATATGGGGGTTGCACAGCAAAACCAGCCTCCCCAGCTCACAAAGGTCAGGCTGCTATTGGAGAGTGTTCAGCGCAGCCACTGAGATTATCCCGCCTCCACAGTTCCAAAGAGCCATCATCCCTGCCCTCCTCTAAGATGGGCTTTGGGGCCTCCCTGTCACCTTGGCCACCAAACACAGCTCATGGTCTGCCTTCTCCCCGAGGAGGGCAGTCCTCCTCATAGCGGTGGCACCGGAGCCGTGGAGCAGGTTGTGGCGCTGACTCACCTCTCCCAGGAGGCAGCTGTCATCACCGACCCCCAGCCTGGTGCCCCCACACCGTCTCCCTGTGGGTCCAGTGAGGCACCTCCCAACGTCTCCCCAGTTTCACCTCCAGCTGCTGGGATCAAACCCTCCAGTGGCCCCTTGGGCACCCATCATTCTCCACAGGGCCCACACATGCCAGCACATGCCCATCCCAGTCTTCCCCACATCCTCGATGGGCCACTTCACCCTTAACGTGGTCCACAGGCAGAAGCCACTGCGGGACATCATCCCACGGCGCTGGAGGGACACTCGCCACAGGCAGGGGCATCAGCGCCTGGCCACAGCCAGCCAGAGCACCCTGCCACAAGGCTTGTCCCGGCACCTTGTCCCGGCGTCTTCCTGCCCCCGGGCAGTGCGGCCCCCGGGCAGTGCGGCCCCCGGGCAGTGCGGCCCCCGGGCAGTGCGGCCCCCGGGCAGTGCGGCCCCCGGGCAGTGCGGCCCCCGGGCAGTGCGGCCCCCGGGCAGTGCGGCCCCGGGGCAGTGCGGCCCAGCGCCGGCTGCCTACGGCCTACGAGAGGTCGGCTCCTCGCCCAGGCGGAGGTCCCAGGGTCCTGGACACACAGGGAGGCTGGTGGCCTCTCAGCATCCCAGACTGGCGATCAGAAGGACCTCCGGACGTCACGCAGTCCCAGTGCTCTGCCAGAGCGGGATCCCCGGAGCAGATCCCGCAGGAACCGCCCAGGAGGGGCTGGGGTCTCTCCCAACCGCTCTGGGCAGCCCGGGCCAGGGCTCGGGGGCCTCTCCTCGTGCTCGGGTCGAGCCCCCGGGCTGCCGTCTGCGACCCCTTCTTCTGCCGCTCAGCGGGGCCGGCTCCTTCCCTCCCTCTCGCTCCCGTCCTCTCCCCGCGCAGGCGCGGCCCAGGGCGCGGGATGGCGGCAGCTGCGGCGGCGGCGGCGGTGGCGGAAGCGGCGGGGACGGCCTCGGAGGAGGCTTCAGGCGGCGGCCCGGGCCCGGGCCCGGGCCAGTCCCAGTCCCGCGCGGCCCGGCTGCCGCTGGCCCGGGTGAAGGCGCTGGTGAAAGCGGACCCGGACGTGACGGTGGCCAGCCAGGAGGCCGTGTTCGTGCTGGCCCGGGCCGCGGTGAGCGGAACACCGGCGCGTACGGGGGGTCACCGAGGCCGCAGCCCTCAGCCGCCCGCCCCTCCCCGGAGCTGCTCGCGTGGCCCTTCTCGAGAGGTTTCTTCCCCTCGTGTTTTTGCAGGGCTTCAGGGGATCCCGCTCCCCGGCAGCCGCCGCCGTGCGGAGCCTCCCCCAGCCCGGGCCCGCCCGCGGCGCTGGCAGCGGCTGTGGCGGGGCCCTGCTCCCGTGGGGGGGGCACCGGCGCTGGGCCTCGGCCTCCTGGGCTTTGCCTTGGGCCTCAAGCTCGCGCTGGCTGTGCAGGTCGGGGCAGCCCGTGCCAGAGGAGCTTCTCCGCCTCGGGAAAGGGTCCCCGAGCGCAGGCGGGGCCTGTCTGCCGCGGGGTGGCTTCGGCTGCTTGTGGCTGAGGGAGCTGGGGCTGGTCGGCCAAGAGAGAAGGAGGCCGAGGGGAGCCCTCACTGCTCTTTACATTTCCCTGAGAGGAGGGTGGAGGGGCGGGGGTCGGTCTCTTCTCCCCAGTCACCAGCGACAGGACGAGAGGAAACGGCCTCGAGAGTGCCAGGGGAGGGTGAGGTTGGCCATCAGGAGAAATCTCTTCTCTGACAGAGTGGTCAGAGGTTGGAACAGGCTGCCTGGGGACAGGAGGAGTCACCATCCTTGGAGGGATTCAACAGATGAGTAGTTGTGGCCCTGGGCAACAGGGCTTAGGGGGCAGGGTGGAATTTGGCTGATGGTTGGACTGGATGGTCTTGGAGGTCTCCTCCAGCCTCAACAATTCCATGATCCTATACGCATCTGCGGCATCTCCTGGGCTTCCACAATCAGGGAACCTGCCAGGTGCCAGCTGAGGACAGTCCTGCTGAACCTGCTGTGCTCAGGATGACTTTCCTCCTTCAAAAGATGCTCTAGGAGCAGTTGGCATGTAGCTGTTCTCCCATATGTGTTTGGGAGAACCATCTGTATTCAATTGTCAGTGTTGGGTTGATGGATGGATTAGATGATCTTGAAGTTCTTTTCCAACCTAGATGATTCTATGATTCTGCAACCAGTACACCCTTCAGCCTTCTCTTCCCTTGTTGCTTCTCTGTAGTAGCAAGCCATAGGAAAAGGCTGCAGGTTTCACCAGAGCAGGTTGAAACTGGATAGTGGAAAGAATTTCTTTGCTAGAAGGGTCTTTGGGCATTGGAACAGGCTGCCCAGGGAAGTGGTAGAGTCACCATCCCTAGAGAGATTAAAGGATGTGTGCTTAGGGACAGGGTTTAGTGGTGACCTGGCAGTGGCTGGTCTCTTCCAACAGAAGAGACTCTGTGATCGCTCTCCAACAACTTCAGTTGTTCTCAGAGCTATATATAGAAAGGTGACATTTTATGATGGAAGTTCTGCTTTCTTCCCAAAGGTCTTGTAGGAACTTTTCGTTTCCTCAGAAGAATCTCTCTTCCTTCTCTGCGTGAAACTGGGTTTTTTCCGTTGCAGGAGTTGTTTGTCGAAACCATATCCAAGGATGCTTACGTGTACGCTCAGCAAGGGAAGCGGAAAACTCTGCAGAGAAAAGACCTGGGTACGAGAGCACGTGCTCTGCTGCTCTTAGAAAAGGCTTGCTTGGTGAGAGGCTTTTTCTGCTTCTCCAGGTGTGACGAAGCAACCGTAGGTGCTGCTTTTTCTCTGGAGATGAGAGAGAAAAACTTCTACCAAATTTTATGCTAATAATTTCTTACACCAGCTCAAAACCTCTTTGAAATTGGTCACTGTGCTGGGATGTTTGAAGCAAGTGCAAGTACAGTGTCAGTTTACCTGTGGTAATAGGAAGAGGCTCCAGGCAGACCGTACAGAAACCTTCCAGTGCCTGAAGGGAGCCTGTGAGGAAGCTGGGGAAGGGCTTTAGGCAATAGCTTGTACTGATAGCCCAAAGGGAAGTGGCTGTAAACTAGAAGAGGGAGATTGAGATTAGATATTAGGAAGAAATTCTTTACAGTGAAGAGGCTGAGGCCTGGGAACAGGTTGCCCAGGGAGGCTCTGGCTGCTCCATCCCTGACAGTGTCCAAGGGCAGGTTGGATGGGGCTCTGGGCACCCTGATGTGGTGAGAGGTGTTGCTGCCCCTGGCAGGGGATTTGGAACTAGATGAGGTCCCTTTCAGCCCAAACCATTCGGTGATTCTAGGAGTTGTTTTCCATTTGCTTTGCAGATAATGCCATTGAAGCTATTGATGAATTTGCTTTTTTGGAAGGTGAGTTTCTCCTTGGTTTTGGAATTTTGATTGATTCTTCCGTTTCCACAGCTGTAACGATTGATAGTCTGACTTATGCCCCTCTCTGAGAGCTGAAGCACAAGTCCAGTGGACCTTGACTCGGGGCTTACAGTCGCTGTTACTCACCTGTGATTTGCTTGAACTTTAAAAAGTTACTGCTTATTCCTTTGGCAGCGTGGAACTGAGTTCTGTTTGTTCACACAACCACATTCTTTCTCCTTTCCTAGGGACTTTGGACTGAGCTGGGCAGAGATGGAGCTCTCTGGACAAAGAGACTTGCAGAGAAGGCTGTTGGGTGGAAACCAGCACAATGACTAGTTCCCGGCACCGAGACGCTGAAATGGCAACCGTAGTGTTTTGTATAAAGTTTTAAGTTGTTGTAAGTTCTTTATTTAAAGTGCCTATTTTTTCATAAATGTTTTCTATGTGACACCCCTGTGTCATGGTGTGGGCTGCTCACCCACTGGGGCCAGGTGCCACAGCCTCTGCAGAGCCTCTGCAGCACCGCTGAGCTGTGGCTGGAGCGTGACTGTGCTCAGATGCCCGGGCACGGGGAGTGACTGTTTTTATGGGAATGTCTTTTTCCTTGTGTCTGTGTCGTGGCTGAACACCATTAAATTTATTCGTTTTTTATCGAGCAGCTGTCCTGCTTTCTCCCCTGGGCTCCCGGGCTGCAGGGGACGGTGTTCCTGTAGCGCTGTGCTAAAAGTGTTGAAGGATGCCATCCTGTAGCGTGTTGCTTTTGCTGATTGTTTTCCTCGAGGCACCCAGCCCAGGGAAGCCGAGCTCTCCTCCACAGCTGTCTGTGAGCTCCAGGGAGATTGGCCTTGTTCACAGGGCTGCACAGCTCCCACGCGTTTCTGCCGCTGCTGCACCTGTAAGTAACTGAGCAACAAAACCCCTGAACCCACACCTCGTTCTGAATGCCAGAGTAGTGCACTACGTGGCCCTCACTGATCTCTTGCGTGTTCTGATTCCTGAATCTGGCAAAGAAAATTGCCCTGGGAGCTGGCTCTGGGCTGAGGTGGTACGGAGCTCTGACTTCTGTAATTCAGAGCCACATGCAGCAAGCGTTCAGGACGTTGTGCTGCCCTTGACTGGTGGCTCTGTGAGTCCTTCACATCACACAGCACCATCTGAGCCTCTGCGGGCTCCAGCACTGGGGAGACTGGGACTTCTCTGCATATACTTGAGAAGCAAAGATGCCTCCTCTTGGCACCAGTGCTCAGTCGCCGTGAAAAGAGACAAAAGCGGCGCCGCAGGCTGCTACCTGTGGTGGTGGTGGTCAACGTCCTGGCATCACTGATGTGGCCGGGCGTTCCCATCTTTGATAAAAATCACCTTTGTCTCAGTTCTGGTGCTGAGGAGGAACAGAAGAGGGTTGTCCCCAGATGCAGAGGCCATTGAAGGCGATGGTTGAGGGTGGAGGAGGTGTGTCCCTTGAAAGTGACTCTGGGTCAGCACAAAGTCCGTTTGACAGTGGCAGTGAAAACAGAGATCCCCAAGGGAGCTTCCCCAGGCTGGGAGCAAAAGCAGCTGCTCTCAGGAAACACTTGGAGGTTTGCTGGAAGCCTGAGCCCCGTGGGCACGTGGGAGATGCTGGCACTGCCTCGGCTGCTGAGGTGTTCTGCCGATCGCAGTGTGGAGGCATTTGCCAGCAACGAGCGATCCCGCTTGTCTCCAAGCTGTCCGCCTCTCCCTGCTGAGGGAGGGCCCTGTCTGAGTGCTGGAGATCCTGCAGATCCGTCGGTGTTTCCCTGAGCACCGCATGCAGGACCCTCTTCACAGGGCTCCTGCGTGTTCCCATCTTTGCCAGCGAGCTCTTTGCTTCTTGCTGCCTCGGCCACTTGGCTTAGGAGAGGAAAGGGCTGTGTTCGTGCCTGGTGCTGCTGCGTGGGCACAGGGGGTGAGTGGGTGGTTTGGGTTGCATGCAGCAAACAGCTTGGGATTTGCCTGAGCGGAAGGTGCCGTGCAGAAATCTTTGGGGAGTTTAGTGCCTGTGAGCTGCTTTGCGCTGTGAGATTACTCTTAGCCAAGCTCACATTGCAGCAACGTGAAGGCAGAAGAGAGCATATCAGCCTGCTATAAACCTGAGATCAGCCACAAGGGCAGCATTCTCCTGGGGTGATTAAATGGGTGTGTGGCCCAGCTGATTGATCAGAGGGGTGGCGTCCATTTACAGCTGCTGGGAATCTCTTCCTGGTGCTGCAGCTGTTTGACTGGGGATGACAGGTGCCTGGAGGCTGGCGCTCAGTGCCTCCTCCCAGCTCAGGCAGGAGGGGTGCTGAGTTATCACTGCGGTAATGCTTGCCTTGGTGGCTTTTGACTGCAGGTGCTGGAGCCATCGGCAGAGAGGATGAGCAAGAGAACCAGTCTGCAGAGAGAGGCTGCTGCAGGAGGCAGGGCCGCTGCCTTCACGTGGGACACAGTGAGTTCCCTCTTTTCCCACAAGAAACCTGGGTGCCTTAAGGTTCTTTACTCACGCCCTCCGTGTCACCCCTCAGACTTTTATTTATGGTGAAATTCCCATGGTGACTTTTCCTCAGAGAATTAAGGACAGAAATACCCTGGAGACTTGTGAGCCAGATAATCCAATGCTTAAAGCATGTTTTGTAGGCTGGAAGCTAATGAGCAGCCTGGGCCAATTCATCTGCGTGAAGGAGGCCTCACTTTCTGTACCAGTGTGCTGTGACGTGTCTGAGGTCAACTTCTGTGTTTGCTTCTGGTACTGCCCAGGTTCAGGACTACTGCAGACTTCTGCCTCCCAGGGTTAACGTCAGGAGGGCTGTCAGCAGGACAAGAGTGTGTCCTGGCTTGACTGTGCAGAGAAAGTAAGAAGTAGCTCCACTGTCACCAGGAAAAGTGTCTGTGGCCCTCAGGACGAGAGCAAAGGCTGGTTGCCCTTGCAGCAGCAGCGAGGCTGCTCAAAACAAGCTGCAGCTGATTTCAGCACAGAGGCATGACAGTGGCTTTAAAGTCTGTAATCCGAGGTTTCTGGGGTCGTTCAGTGCAGGAGACTTGTACCAATTTACCCTCCGGTGTTTGCAACAGAGAGGTTCTGTGCACAGCAGGGATTACAACATGATCATACCGAGACAGAGGTGTCACAACTGTTACCTCCAGAAAAATCAACTTTAGAAGAGTAAATAATGATGAAAGTAGTGGGAATAGCAAGAGAGAGTGATAAAAATAGCAGATAGAACCTGTGTCACTGCAGGATGGGAGAGCCGGGGTTAAGAGCACCGTCTGCTGGCAAAGTGGCCTTTGCAAGCCACCAGCTGGCTGCCACCTTGCTGTGGGTGAGGGGCAGCCACAGCACCCCCGGGGACCGACTGCTAACGCACTGCGAACTGCTGCCTGGCTCGCTGCTTGGTTCCCTCCGTGGGACCCAGAGGGCAGTGCAACATCTCCTGCTGTGAGCACCCGACGCCGCGTGGTGATGGGGGTGTCTCTGGTGCTGACGCTGAAGACCAGCAGGTAAATCAACGTGGAAGGAAGGAAGGCTTCTGCACCCACGCTGGGTCTGCGGCTCAGCGTGTGCTTTTGAGAGCAGGTTTGTCCCCTGTTACGAGATGAAGTGAGGAGTTACGTCGGACAGCCCGCTGAGTAACCCATGCTGCTGGGAAAACAGCTCCTTTGAGGAGCACTTCAGGAGAAACATCCAGTAGGCAATAACCACCAACAGGCTGCAAACGTTACAGCAGAGGAAGGAGAGCTAAACCTGGCTGCCATCCATGCTCCTGGGCCTCGAGGACTCTCCCAGGTCTCCCGTTCCCGAGCCCATCCCCACCTTCCTTCCCCCTGCTGCCCACAGTGCTCTTGCGGCCACACCACAGGTTTGGTTGCTGAGAAGTCAGGATGTGGCAGGGGCAGAATGTTTTCAGCTCAGGAAGCTCCATGAGTAGTTTCACCAGGCTCTAGGTGAGGAGATGTGGTCTTTCCTTCTGCCCCAAGCTGCTGTGTGCTCACGCTTGCTCAGTACATTCCAGGTCAGAAGTTCAGCTGCAGCTGAGAGTCACATTTTCCCTTTGCTCATCAACATGTTCATCTGTTTTCACTCTGTCCTTCGTGAGCTCACTTTGGGACACGGAGGTGTTGGGATGAGGGTTGGACTTGATGGTCTTAGAGGTCCTTTCCAACCTTAATGGGTCCGTGAGTCTTGATTCCTAGTGAGTTTTTTATTGCAGTCCTTTGATTCTGTGGGGCACTTGCCCGTCTGAGATGTTTTACCCGGGTGTGCACGCGCCGTAGACAGCTCTGCAGTGCTAGAGAAGGACTTTCTCTCCGGGACTTCACCCAGATGGGCAGTGAAAACTGAACCCGGAGGCTCTGCTTGCAGGTGGGAGGGTTCAGGAGGGTCCAGCAGCAGCAGCAGCGGCGGCGCTTCGCAGTTCTACAGCTGGTGGAACGCAGCTGCAAGGCTCAGCCAGGCGAAAAGGAAATTAGGCAGCGTCAAGTGCTTTCTTCCAGCGGGGTGGAATCAGCATTTTCCTTCCCAGACATTTGACTGGAAGGTGCTGGAGGATGCTCTTGTGCCCGGGGTGGCTCATTCAGCGATAATGGCCCAGGGCTGGAAAATGTGGACTCGCCCCAGCTTTGCCTCTGCCCTAGGGCAGGTCTCTGCACTTTCCTTCTGCATTTTCCCTGCAAAGTCAGGCTGACACTTTCAGTGTCAGGTCAAGGACTGGAGTAGGGTTGGGGGGACCGGAGGAGGATGTTTCAGTCAGAAACACTGGCTTCCCGAAACCTGCTGTCGTTTTGTGTCCCCCTCTTAGGGCATCCCGGACACATTTGCTCTCAGAGTAAGCTTTTTCCTCCTCTGAAAACACAGACCCATCCTGGAACAAAGAAACCTCCCCCGGTAGCTGGGAGCGGGCAGGAAACTCTCACAACCCTTCTAGAGCCAGGGACTGAACACACGGCCTCCAGCCCAAGGGCTGGGACAGGTCTAATTTAGAGCCAAAACCCAGGACTGACTTAGCTGTCAACTTAACCGTCCTTCCTCCCCTCCTCCGGCTCGTGCAACAGAGATGTTCACCCTCATTTCCTTGGTGAGGGAGAGAAGGGCTGGCAGGTTTAACAGAGAAGCCATTGCCTTCTGTGCAGAACATTGAGGTGGAGCCCAGCAGGACAGTCTGCACCCGTTTCCCTCCAGTGGGACCGGAGCGTGTCTGTGGGAAGAGCACTGCCGTGAATGTTTATTGTTCAAAGACCTTTTTCCTGAACCGTGGCGGGGTAGCTCTGGGCGTCCCCCCAGAGACGGGGCTTTCCCGGGGTCGGGCAGAGGATGTACAGTTTGCACCCAGGGCACCCTCTCTTCGCCCTGTGCTCTGCAGCTGAGGAGGGGAACAAAGCCTGTTGCTGAGGGCCTGAGCTGGCGAAGGAATGAGCCCCGAGCTCTCAGCCAGGGACACCGAGGCCGGCACTTCCCACGCGAGGTGCTGCACGGTTGCACCAGTGATGATGCTGCAGCCACAGCGGTCTCGGGTGCAGCCCCTTTAATTAAATTAACGACATTAATAACATTTAAATCACATAAATTGGAAAAGACTTTTCATTCCGTTGCCACCTTGTGTTTTTGCAGGTGGACTCCCCTGTGCGCCCGCAGTGTTCAGCTCTGGAGGCCCGCAAGGAGGGGAGGTGGTTCGAGTGCTGGAGGCCTGCGAGGGGAAGGGAAGGTGCTGCTGCCCCCCCCGGGATAATGTCATGAAGCTGTGCACAGCTCCGGGGCTGTCCTGCGGCTGGGGCTCCTCCCTGGGGCCTCGGCTGAGTTGTGTCTGAAGCTCAGTTCCGCAGACTCTGCTCCCTGCTTCAAGCTACCCTTGAGCACCAGGACCTCGGATTCAGAGAGCGCCCGTGTGTCCCCAGAACACTTGTCCTTGCCAGCTTTGCCTTACTGGGGGTGCAGCTCCAGCCGAGCCCCTGGGGTGTCCCCTCGAGGTGCTGCAGGGGATTTTCATGCCTTTGTTTTGCAAATCTTTGCAGGAAATCGATGTGGGAAGGTGCTTGGGCAGCTGCTCCGGGGGATCCCTGCTTGCTTAGGTAAGCACAGCTGCCAGGATCCTGCTGCTCTGGCTCCGGGTGCATCCCAGCCTGGCACAGGCAGGTTTGAGCAGCTCCCGTCCCGCTCAGGTAACATCTGCTGTTCTTGGGGCAGGACTCGGGAGGGTGATGCGGGAGCAGGTCTTGTGGCACCCGCAGCTCACCGGATCCAGGCTGCAGCCAGCTTTTTGGGGACAGAGCTGGCACTGAGCTGTGCTGGCCGTGGTGCTACAGCAGCTCACTGCTCTGCTTCAAGGGACGCGGAGCAGTCTGCTGACCTGGTGTGGAAGTGAGCCCTTTGGGTAGCTCGTGGAGAGCCTGTGGTTCCCTTGGCAGCAGGCACAGATGGGGCCTGCCAGTGGCTTTCTGCAGACGGGGATGTGCCGTTGGGGCCCCATTTCTGCTCTGGGGCGCGACAAGGGTGATGCTGTGGGGCAGGCTGGGTGCAGGCAGTTGTTTCACACCCAGGGGACGGCACTTTGTGTTGCTGCAGCCACAAAACGGTGGTGGATGCAAAGGGAGGCAGTCAGCCCCGTGCTTGGCAGAGAGGGCAGCGCGGGAGGAGACGGGCTGTGACGTGACCCCAGAAGAGGCGCTGCTGGAGGGCGGAAGCTGCCTCCCCTCTCCCCCAGCGTGGGCTGGGCTGGGCTAGGGGGTGGACAAGGGACGTCCTGGGTTGTCTTCAGTTGCAGGGAGTCACAAGGTGGAGCGAAATGCCTGCTTCAGGCAGGAGCTGCTCCCAGCCGCTGCCCCCCTCACCGCTCTGACATCCCCACGGTCAGGAGCCGCCGGGGCTGCGCTGGCCGTGTTCACGCTGTGCCGCCTGGCAGTGCGAGCGCGTGCGGGGGCAGCAGGCCTGGGGAGCTGCAGGTGGGGCTCCTGCCAGCCCCCTGCCAGACTGTCTGTCCGCTATGTAAATGAGAGGAGGCTATTTTTTTTGAATAAAAGCCCTTTTTTCTAACAGCACTTGCGTAGAGGAACCCGCTGCAAAATGTTGTGCAGCCTGTGAAACAAACACCGTGGGCAATTCGCAGCTCCTTGGGGCTCCTGCTGTAACTCCTTGGCTTGGAGGTGGTGTGTGAGGGGATACAGCACCTGCGTGGGGCTGGGGGCTGCGGGAACCTGAAATGCAGAGAAGGGTGTTGGGGCAGCGATGTCTCCTTGGCCAGCAGCCCCAGTTACCCTGCAGGGCAGGCTGCTGGTGAGCTGGGAAGAGAAAGGCAAGAAGCCAGAGGACACCAGTAGCCTCACCTGTCAGTTAACTCAAACCTGTCACGATCTCCCTGTGCTGCCTGGGGAACTAACAGCCCTTTCGCAGGCTGAGCAGTGGCTTAGAATGAAGTAGGGGCACCAGCCAGCTCACAGCCTTTGGCTCGTCTCCGTCGCGCTAGCCCAGAGGTGCTTGGGCCGGGGCTCGGGACCATTGCTCAGTCGCCGCTGCCAGAGGGACAGATGCCCCTTCCCTGCTCCGGCAGAGCCTGGCCCGTAGCCCCGGGCCTCTTCCGCAGGGGCTTCCCGGGAGGCTCTGCCCCTGCTCCGAGCGCTGCCAGGTGCCGCGTGGGGTTAAGTGAACGGCGAGCGCAGAGCCGAGCGCCCTGCCGCTGACACTTGACCTGCACCAGCCTGGTGTCCGTGGGACTGGGGAGCAGGAGCTTCGATCCCATCGACCGTGGCGTCCACGGGGTTCTCGAGGGCCTTCGCCAGCCCTGAGCGGGCAGCAGCTCCAAGCGCTGCCTTTCTGCCTCTCGCTTGCTCTCTGAGTGCGGTTTTGGTTCGATTCCTCCAGCCGCGCAGTTCCTGCCCCAGCCCAGCGCCCAGCAGAGCTCTGGCTCTCTGCTGGGCTCTGGCTTTGTGCTCTGCTTTGGGCTCTCCAGCCCCTCTGGTGTGGGAGGACGTCGGGACCGTGCGGCCAGGGCTGTTTGTCCTGCGGGAAGGGTTCCTGGGCACCCACCCTGCATGTGGGGTGGGGATGTGGGATGGGAACACTGGCGCAACCCCAGCAGTCAGTGGCTGTGGTGTGGAGCAGCAGGACAGGGAGGGGATGGAGATGCTGGTCCAGCTGGTGCTGTTTCTCACACAAAGACCCTCCTGTTTGTCCCATTAGTGTCGTCATTAAAACCCAGTTAGTCCCCTATGGAGAGCAAATGCAGCCCCGCCAAGGCCTCACCGAGGGGCTGTGTGATCCCAGACCCCCACGTCCCCCGCCAGCCTCAGTGGGGTGAGCCATCCTCCCTTCCTGCCTGTGTACTGGGGCTAATTGGTGCTGGGCACCCGAGAGCCGGCTTCACACCTTGTTAGCAGAGCAATCAGCTCTCTTTACCCTCCTGATGGCTTCTGTGCATATTTGACTCCAGCCCATCTCTCTAGTGGGTTATAAATGCTGCCCCAGGGAGGTGGGAGGTAGTGGAGCTGAGGCAGGGACCGCAGAGCCATGCTGGGGACTGTCCTGCTGCTGCTGGCCTTGGCCGAGCCGACGTGTCCGAGTCCGGCCGGCGTGGAGAGCCGGCGGGCTGAGGCGCTGAAGAGGCTCCTGGAGGTCTTTGGCATGGAAGACCCTCCACCGCCCCCAGCTCACTCCAAGCAGCCGCCCCAGTACATGGTGGATCTGTTCAACACCGTCGCCAACGCAGATGGAGTCACCAAGAACCCTGACATCCTGGAGGGCAACACGGTCCGCAGCGTCTTGGACAAAAGTAAGGGTGGGGGGTCCCCCCGGGGCTGGGGACAGGGCCAGGCAGGACTGGTGGGGATGCCACCCCCAGTCTGGCTCCACTTCTCAACTTGCCCTTGCCTGCAGCCCACAGCGAGAAGATGAGATTCCTCTTTGTCCTCTCCAGCGTGGCCAAGAATGAGAAGATCCTGACGGCAGAGCTGCACCTCTTCCGCCTCTGGCCGAGGGTCACTGATGGGCCCAAAAGGCACCACGTCTGCCAGGTGGGGATGGGGATGGGGATGGGGTGGGCTGGGGATGGGGATGGGGCTGAAATTCATGTGACTGGCTGTCACTGCGCTACATGAAGGATGAGTGGTTGAACCCTGGCTGGTTCTGAAGGATCTTCCTGGTTGTGCCAGCCCCGAGCTGACAGCTCCCACATGTGTTTCCTCCCCAGTGCCCGTGTCCTGGGCCTGTCCCCTGGGGCAGTGCCTGCTGATGGTAACTGCCCTTTGCTGCTTTCCTCAGGTCAGCGTCTACCAAGTGCTGGAGAAGGGGCAGCTGGACACGCCGGGAGGGAAGAAGCTGCTGGCAGTCAGGCTGGTCTCGCTGCAGGGTTCTGGCTGGGAGGTCTTTGCCATCACGCAGGCGGTGAGCTGCCAGTTGCTTTTGCCCCGGGCTGTGCTGCTTTTGCCCCGGGCTGTGCTGCTTTTGCCCCGGGCTGTGCTGCTTTTGCCCCGGGCTGTGCTGCTTTTGCCCTGGCTGGCTGGCATGGAGGGTCCCTGGGTTTTGGGTGCAGGAGATTCGCAAAGTCCCTTCACCCCCAGCGGCCGTTTGGACTCCAGTGCCGTTTCCTGCCCGTGGTCCCTGCAGCCGTGCTGGGGGAAAGGGCGTGCGGGAGGGTCTGAGGCTCCTGCCAAGAGCCGCGAGCGCAGCCCATCCTGCCCCAGACCAGCCCCACTGCTCTGCAGGTGATGGTGACGCTGGCTCCTGCCGCGATGTCCCTGGTGCCGCAGGAGCTGCCCAACCCCTTCCCATCGCTGGGAGATGAAGTGTGGACTTGGGGGGTACCTGCCTTGCTGCCACCCTGTGGGGGGGACACCAGTGCATGCCTGTCCCAACCTGTGGCCCCACGGTAACACCAGTCTGGCTCCTCAGGTTCGTGACTGGACAGAAGATGAAAGCACCAACCAAGGTTTGCTGGTGACGGTGCAGGGTCTGGGCGGGAGCCTGCTGGACCCCCCACCGCTGCAGTTTGCGTCTGGTGGGGACCACCACGAGAGCAAGAAGCCCATGCTGGTCCTGTTCACAGACGATGGGCGCCGGGGAGCTTCCGCGCCCACAGCTGGCTTCCCAGGTGGGTCCCACACGCCCCGGCGTGGCTCTGCGGGGCACTGGGCTGCCCTCCACATTTGGGCTGAGCCAGACCTGAACCTCCTTGCCCAGCTGGAGGGAGAGCTGGTCTCCTGTCTGCTGCGGTCTGTGCGGCCTCGCGCGTGCGCAGCTGGGCTTCGCCTGCGCTGCTGAGGGCACCCGTGCTCTGAGCTGGGCCTGAGGGAACTGGGAGGGTTGAACTGGAGAAAAGGAGGCTCAGGGGGTGCCTTCATGACCTCTGCAACTGCCTTATAAGAGGCTGGAGTGAGAAGGGTGTTGGTCTCTTCTCCAAGGACTAAGTGACAGGATGAAAGAAACTGGCCTCAGGTTCCCCCAAGGGAGGCTTAGGAGGGATTCGGGAGGATTTCTGCCCTGAAAGGGGCGTTGGGCACTGGCCCGGGCTGCCCAGGGCACGGAGCGGTGGCGAGGGGGACTCGGTTCAGGGGTGCTCTGGCCGTGCCGGGGCTGTGGCTGCAGTCGGTGAGCCTAAAGTCTCTTCTAACCTGAGATGCTCTGATCCCGTGGCAAGTGTGGCCATGGGATGTGAGGCGACAGCTTCTGGCAGCTCTGCCTGGGCTGGTGACGGGCTGCGACCACCTGGCTGCAGACACGAGCCCGTGAGCAGGGGGGCTGGGGGGCTGCCCCCCTCATCCCTTCCACCAGCGACAGCTAATGGCATCTGCTGCGTTTCAGTGCCAGATCCAGAGGCTCCAGCTCCCGTTCTCCCCGCCGAGCTGCCGGTGCCCAGGCGGCCCAGACCACGCAGCCCTCGCTCGCTGGAGCAGCTGCAGCCCTGCCAGAGACACCCGCTGTCTGTGGACTTCGAGGAGATCGGCTGGTCGGGCTGGATCATCTCTCCGCGGGGGTACAACGCCTTCCACTGCAGGGGCTCCTGCCCCTTCCCGCTGGGCGAGAACATGCGGCCGACAAACCACGCCACGGTGCAGTCCATCATCAACGCGCTCAAGCTGAGCGAGGGCGTCAGCAGCCCCTGTTGCGTGCCTGACAAGCTCTACTCCATCAACCTGCTCTACTTCGACGACGATGAGAATGTGGTCCTCAAGCAGTACGACGACATGGTGGCCGGGAGCTGTGGCTGCCACTGAGGCGCGAGGAGCAGGACAGCGGATACCGTTCCCACTCCCTCCAGAACCTCTCTGCGGGGTCTCTGACCCACAGACACTGCAGCAAGAGGCCGGCTGAACGGAGCCGGGGGGCCTGTCGCTGCCCCGGGTGGCACCACCCGCTGGCTGTGTCCAGGGAGGCGCAGGGCTGCGCTCTGGCCAGACGGACGTGAAGGGGCCCCGTGACTCGGCAGCTGCGCGTCGGGATGCCCCGAGCCGGGCGCGGAGGCTCCCGCAGGCTGTACGGTATGTAAATAGAAGAGCTAATATATGAGAAGGACCACCTGAGCGGGGCTGCAGTGGCCGCGCTGCTGGCCCGGAACGGGAGCCCGGAGGAGCTCTCTGAGGGCTGCTTGTGGCACCGTTGCCAGCGCCGTGTCTGGCTGAGGGTGAGAAAAGCCCCTGTGGGCACCAGGGGAGAGGATTTAGCTGTGGTGTTGCCCCCAGGGTTGGGGTGGTGGGGAGCAGTTGCTGAGCCCCAGTCCTTGACGCTGAATGATCCCAGGACCCATCACCCAGCCCACAACGGGGCAATAAGGTGATCCCCGAGTTGGCCATGGGGCCAAGGGAAGGTGTGGGGGTGCCCAGAGCTGATGCTGCCGGGGAGCAACAGCTCAGGGTGAGGGCTGGACGAGACTGCTCCATTCCCCAGAGAGAAGTCTCCTCACAGAAGAGAAATGGGGTGGGACCCAGAGCCGAGCAGCACTGCAGGGCCTGGCTAGTGCTGCGGAGGTGTGCAGGTGTCACTGTGGGCACTGGGATGCTGGGGCTGGGGCTCAGGGCAAGGGTCTCCATCCTGCACTCACTGGCACAGCCCCCTGGGGCCCAGCCCCGCCGCTGTCCCCTCCCAGAGGGCTCAACCCCAGCAACCCTTCTTCCAAGTGTCCAGCAGCAGAACCGTGGTCCCAGGCTGAGACGGGACCCCACAGCGGCTCTTCATCCCCGGTCATTCAAGTGACTGAAACCTGCCCAGTGGTCCCCAGTTTCCTCCTCCTACTCACCCAAAAGCAGCACCAGTACCAACTGGATTCCCTCACCACTGCCCGCTCCGCAGCCTGGGGTCCCTCTCCTCATCCCACCCAAGGGAGGGGCGACTTCTCCCACCCCCAGAAGCCCGTTGTCAAGAGTCAGCCCCACAGCAGATGACCGAGCCTTCCCCTGGCTCCGCAGCGAGCGAGCACGGGGCAGAGCCGGCGGCTGCGCCCTGGGCGCGTGCAGGTGACGCTTCTCTTCCAGGCACCTCGTCCCAAACCCAAGAGGAGGTGACACTTTCACCCGCCCCCCCGACAGCACCCTGCACTCCCACCACAGGGCAGGAGAGGTGCCGGTGAGCTCTGGGGAGTCAGCCCCCCGCAGATGAGGGGAGCAGTTGCCTGACCAGCACGAAGCAGCTGCCCAGTAGCCCACAGCATCAAATGGCCTTGGACAGGTTTATTGATTCCTCTTCCGGGGCTGCTCTGGCTCCATCTCAGCAGCTAAGACGCAGCTCCCTGGGCTCCCAGGGCAGTGGGAAGGGGGCTTGTCTGGAGGGCACGGTGGCCGCCGCCTTTCTGCCCCCAGTCCCCACGCTGGACTCAGCTCAGGCTGGATGGCTGCTGGGTGTGGGGAGCTCGTGCAGTTGTCATACTGGGCTTCCTCCTGCTGCGGGTGCCCACCGCTGCCAGCCCCAGAGAGGTGACAGAGTGCAGCCCCCGCATCCCACCGTCTGCTTCTCCGGGGTGCACCAGCCCTGGAAGGAGGACAGACAGATGTCCTGTCCTGCCTGGGCCCTGCCAAGAGCTACGGGCGCTCTTGGGCTGCTCCTGTACTGGCTGCTCTGGGGGGCAGCAGGGGCTGGCAGAGGAAGGGCAGTGCCAGGCCACGGGCACTTTTCTCCCTCCAAACAGCCCCGGCTGGCAGCACCCACTGAGCAGCAGGCGCAGCCAGAGGCGGCTCTGGCCTGCAGGGGGACGGGAGCTGCGGAGGAATGCCCGGGACAGACGCCAGGACACGCTGTGGCCGCGGGGGTGCCCGCGGGGGTGCCCGCGGGGGTCAGTGGTAGCAGCGGGGCTCGGCTTGGCAGCACTCCGACAGCTTCCGCAGGACTCGGTCCTTCAAGCGGAGCCTCCTGGACAGCTTCAGCGACTGGCTGGTCTCGTGGGCCTTCAGCTTGGCGTAGTAGTCAGAGAACTTGTTGTAGAGGATGGAGATGGGCATGCCGTTGAGGATGATGCCGAAGGAGATGCAGGCAAACGCCACCATCCTGCCGAGCACTGTGTCGGGCACCGTGTCTCCGTAGCCCACAGTGGAGAGGCTGACCTGGAGAGGAGGGAACAGGATTAACTCCTCTGTGGCTGAGCCTCGCCGACCCCCGGAGCCAGCTCCCTCCAGCCCAGTGCGGGAGCTCAGCGACACTGGGCAGGGCCTTGCAAGGTGGCTGCAGGCGGTCCGGCCGTCCTTGCTCGGCAGCCGGCTCTGCCTCAGGCTGCACCCGGCCGGACAGGAGAACCCTCTCTCCAGGCTGGATGAGCTCGCTACAGCCCAGAGCAAACCTCCCTCTTCCCCTCTGCGTGTGTCTCTTCAAAAGCAGCCAGAGGTCACTGAGCTAAACCTTCACCAGCAGCCAGAGTGTCTGCTGGAGCTTCCTGCCCCCACAGAGAGCAGCTCCAGCACTTCCTGACCTGGTCCCACAGGAATGAACCTTCTCAGACCCTCCTTCCAAGGGAAAGAGGCTCTGCCCAGGATATGGACCCAAAGGAACCGTGTTTGGACGGCAAAGGAGCAGGACTGTGGGGAACAGGGCAGCAGGAGAGGGCTTTGAGTCTCATGGAACCAGAGGCACGAGCAACCTGCGACATTAAAGTACCCGAATCTGGTGATTTTGCTCTTCTTGAGGGGCGGCGGGTCTGGTGGCCTGCGGTGGCCAAGGGGGTGACAAGAGCAGCAGTGATCCTGTCATCCCCAAGGCACAGCGCGCCCAGAACCCCCGGCTTGCGACTGCTCCAGCTGCTCCTCTCGGAGGGAGTCCCGGGTTTGCAGTAGCCCTGGGCTCAGCCGAGCTGCCGGCTCCCAGTGTGAGCGGAGCAGCAGCAGAGGTTCCTGTCCCCAGCTGCAGTCGCCCTGCTCTGTGTCCTCTCTCACACCATGGACTGAGACGCAGTCTGGCCGCGTTCCCTTGGTCCCCCAGCCCAGTCCCACCAGCTCTGATCCCCTTCCGAGCCCAGCCAGGCTGTGCAAGGCTCGGGGTGTCCCCGCACCCGTGGGGTCTGAACCTCGTCCGCCCAGCACCTGGTCCCATCAGAGTAAAACCTGGGCTGAGTTACACCCCCCTTGTTGCTCAACCAGGCCACCACCTCTGTGCCACCCCAGCACTGGCTTTTGAGCCTCTGAGCTCAGTCCCAGCCTCTGGTTTCTTTTCTCAGAGCATGATGGGCTCTGGGTTCCCCATTACTGAGCTGGCGGGAGGAGTGGGCCCTTTCCTGCCTCCTGGCCAGCAGCAGAGGTGAATCACTTGAGCATCAGGGCAGCCTCTACCCATGGCCCTCATCACACCCCTCCCTGGCAGACGCTCATCCCACCTTACCGCTGCCCACCACCACGCGTAGGGGATGCTGGTGAAGCTTGTGCCTGGGACATCATGTTCCACTGAATGCATGAGCGCAGAGAAGGTGAAGACCCCCATGGCGATGAAGAGGAAGAGGCAGCAAACCTGCTGGTAGCACTGGCGCATGGTGAAGCCAAAGGCCCGCAGGCCGGTGGAGTGGCGTGCCAGCTTGAGGATGCGGAAGATCCTCATCAGCTTGATGAGCTTGAGAACCTTGCCCAGCTTACTCACGTTCTCCACCTTGTGCAGTTCCTCGTGGTAAAGCGTGTCAGCCTCATCCAGGTTCTCGAAGAGGATCTGGATGTAGAAGGGCAGGATGGCAACCAGGTCTACAGCGTTAAACGCTGCCCGCATAAAGTTCTTGAGGCTGGAGGATGATATCAGCCGCATAATGTACTCCGAGGTGAAGAAGATGGCACAGATCATCTCCAGCTGCTCCATCCACATCTTCCCTGTCTTGTGTTTCATCTCCTCCACTGTGCTCAGGGTCATGCCCACGATGGAGATGAGCACAAAGAAGCTTGACAAGACGGCAATGATCTTGGCTGCGACAGAGGAGTAGGGGTTCTCGATGAGGTTCCAGATCATCTTCCGGAACTGCCCCAGAAATTTGCCCTCAAACTGCTCCCCTGAGTCCACAGGCTCCAGTTCCGCCTCCAGCTCCTTCTCTATTTTCAGGTACTCGCTGAGTTCATCTTGCTTCTCCTCAAACAGGATCCGGCAGCAGCGCTGGGAGTATTTCAGGTGGATGCCCCAGTACTCGATTTCCTCCACGAAGTTACTGGGGCACATCTCGTCCATTATCCACAGGACCCCACTGCGGTAGAAGTGGAAGATGTAGTGGAAAATGGAGGGATCCCTGTCGAAGAAGTACTCGTTCTTCTGCACGGAGTAGTCATCGCAGAGCTGCAGCTTTTTCATGGGGTCTGTGTACAGGGCCAGCTTACCCAGCCGGGTGATGGGATACTGGGCCACCACCTTGCAGGCGATCTGGAATAACGTGCCGCCCACATTGATGTTGAGTAGACACTTGTTCCTTTGGACGGGAGCCTGGCTCTTCTCCTGGTTCCCGTCCATCACATCCTGCATGGAGCTCCACTGCTTCACCAGGCTCTCCTGCGCAAACGGAATGTGGACCTCCTCTTCCTCTGGCGTCCGGTAGCATCCCCGGTGCTCCCCGATCTTCAGGCCGGCGGAGAGGCTCGCCCGCCTTATCGCCAGCCGCCTCATCGTGCCAGGCCCTCGGGTGCAGCAGCTCCTGTTAGGGGCCGCGGGGCAGCGCCTCTGGCTTCATGGGGTCACTCACACCGCATCGGCTGGGACAGAGCTGGGAGCTCGAGCGGAGCCACGTGGCACCTGCCAGGGTCCCAAAGCTGATTGCTTATCAGCGATTGGAATTGGGGGAGCTGGAGGCAGCTGAACGTCTGCTCCTTAAGACAATAATGGGATTAAAGCACCAGCCCTTTATGTAAGGAGCTATTTGCAGCAGCAGGCTCCTCTTTTGCCGTGTGCGGTACTTCTGAGCTGTTTGGGATTGTCCCAGGCTACCCTGCTTCCTAGTGAGCAGAGACTGGGGACTTGCCTGGACAGGACCCTGGAAGCCTCCCTCCCTGTGCCAGGCACCGAGTGGAGCAGACACGCAGGGTCTGCCTCTGCTCTGCGCCCCCCACCCAATGCTGCTCTTGGCACCAGTTTCTCTTTAAGCACCCGAGTGCTAATGCAGCTCCTTGCTCCACCGGCTGTCACAGCCCAGAGAGGGGAAACTAGGTGATCCCAACCCCTACTACCCTATGGATCAGTTGGCACCTCCCAGCTCATCCCTCAAAACCCCACAGCGCAGACTGACAGAGGAAGAGTTGAAGGAGCGGTCCCCAACATGAGGGGCTGCACCCGCACTGCCCTGTGCCGCCCGCTCGTCACCCCCTCAGCCTGCTGCTGCCACTGCAAGTGTCCGCGAACAGGAAAGGCTCCCCTGAGCGGCAGGACCTGAAGAGGAGGAGACACTCCTCTGGATCTGCAAGCAGGAGCGGGGCCAAAGCGAAACAGCTGCCCCCCGGTCCTACCACCCCACCAGTGTCTGCATTAAGCGACCAAATTAAACAGAGACCTGGGGCACAGCGGTGCTGGAAAGCAGCCACGACTGAAGCCCCTGAGCCTGGACACGAGGACAAGCAGCCCGCGCCCGGCAGCAGGCAGAGGAAGGAAAGGCCCGTCACAAACACGTCCTTGTCTCCGAAACGCTCAGCTCAGGGGTCGAGAAGCAGAACCTGCAGTGGGACGTGGCTGTGACTGAGCAGCCCACCCAGTGGCCTCCGTCCTCGCAGCAGAGTGGGCCCCTCTGCTCGGCTCAGCTCAGAGCTCCAGCTAAGAGGATGAGCTGGGACAGGCTGGTGACAGCTGACCTCTGCCATGCCCGCGGCAGCACAGGCACCTCTGAGCCCTCCAGATCAGCTGCCATTTCTGGAGCCCTGCTACCGAGTGTCACCGTCTCCAGCCGCTGCCGTGTGCGGGAATCACCTCAGTGCCAGCACTCACCTTCCCTGCCACCACGAGTCCTCCTTGCCAGCACGTGACAATTCAAAGGCGATGCAGCCCCCAACCTCCCAACCAGAGAACTCGGGTGAGTGCACAAATCCAAGGAAAAGAAAAAACTCCAGACCTCACTAGTTCCAAGTCCTTTATTCTCCCGTGTCAGTTACCAACAGCTCTCCACCTATCCCTATGGAAACAGAAGCAAGGTCACACACGTCCTTGTGAATGTCCTCCTGGCTGGCACTAAAAATAGCAGCGCTGGAATAAATCCCTGCTCTGCACCGAGAGGCTCCTCCCGTGGGTACAGCTGCACCCTCACACATGATGCAGGAGGGCACGGCTCCCGCCCCGAGGCTGGTGACTGGTGTCTGCTCAGCAAGCCCCGTCCTCACCCATGAGGCACAAAGATCAGCAGCCACGAGGCAGCTTTTTGTGCGCTTGGTGAACACGCGGTCAGCGCCGGGCTGTTGAGGAAGAGCCATGCCTGCCACAAGGCACAGACAGAGCGCTCGAGTGAGGACAGGAGGGAATTCCAGCTGAAAGCAAAACCAAAAAAAGCCAAACACTCAAAACCTCATGGAAACGCAGAACCATGTGGGTTGAGGGGACTTCAGAAAGACCATCTATTGCCTCAGGAGGATCACATCAGCCCACTCCTGCAGCCTGAGGGCCACCAACCTGGCAGCCCCTCCTCAAGCAAACCTGCTGAGGTTCTGCTCAATCCCACTGTGCAAGCCACTGATGAAGATGTTCCATAGCAAAGATCCCAGTACAGATGCCTGAGGGACATCATTCAGATCAAAACAGATTTAAGACACCAGTAACTGTTAAGGAAGCACCAGAGTTCAGCACTGGGGCGGAGATAGGAGCGTGCCAGGGAGCTGCTCACCCCACGTGAGCAGAGCAAAGGCAGAGCAGGTGGGAAGCTTTTGACTTCCTCGCTGTGGCTGACCCGTCAGTAACAGCCTCCTGCACAGCAGCCCGGGCAGCATCGAACCACTGGTGCAAACAGTGTGTGCGCAGGGCGTGGAGTCATCGACCGCGACGGGCGAGAAAGCCCCTGCGTAACCGACAGAGTCCAGGGGGAGAATGGGGCAGGTGAACGAAGCCTCTTGGCTGGAAGCAAGACAAAACCAGTTTCAAACTCAGCTGCAAGGGAACAGGTGCCCCTAACACCTCTCAGCCCCTTGTGCCCAAGGCCACACTGAGAATCAGCCTTAAACACCCCTGGAGAACAGTGGAGACACTGTGACCACTTTTGGGAGGGGGAGTGATTTCACAGCACCAGGGAAAGTCCTTCCCAGAGCAGTCCCACATCTAACGCGCATCTCCCACAGGAGCAGCCTCTCGTTATTCCAGTGCAACAATCTAGAGCGGAGAGCTCGAGTCCAGTTCAGCCTCTGTGGTGAGTAGGAGGGAGACCAGGCTAGTGCCATCTTATCTCACGGACAAGATCCCTGTTACAAGAAAGATGCCCTCGTTACCAACAGTCCTTCGGGCAAAAAAACAACCCTGGTTTGACTTCAGTTTGCGCAAAGCTGAAGAGAACAACCCGGAAGAGCTGTGGCTCAGCAGGAGCCTGGGCAGTGTCCTGGGCAGTGGAGGAAGGACAAAGACCAGCACACCATCATCAGAAGGGGACACCACCTTCTCAGATGAGGCTGTGCCACTAGCCCTGCAGCCCAGGGCCTTCGTGGCTGTGAGAGAGAAGGTAAGAGGAGAGGTTCTGCTGCTTCAGGGCAGACCGCAGCCATAAGCATGTGGCTGACCAGCAGCAGAAAGAGCTGGGAAAAGCTGTGCTCGGAGGAGAAAGTTCCAAGAGGCCAGAAACACAAGGCAAGGTGGCACTTGCCCCTCCAACCTACAGAGCACGGGGCACAGGAAACTTACCCTTCAGAGAAAGGAGCCTGTCTGGCCCTTGGCAGGCATCAGCTGCTCTCTGGATGCATTTTCAAGGCTGAAGATGTCAGATCTGTTTTTTGCCTTGGACAGGGCCCTCTCAGCAATAGAAGCCACAGCTACCAGGATGCTCAGGAGCACTAGAGAGGAGAGCGCGCAAGCAGAGAACCTCTGGCAGCACCTGGTCAGGACATGAGGCGGGGGCTCTGCTGCTCAGCAGCATTAGTCAACAGGCAGAGGTCAGCAGCTTCCCCCAGGGATAAGGGACAGAGAGAAAGCGAATTAGTGCCAGGACACATAGAATGGCCTCTCCAAGCCAGAGAATGATTCAGCTGAGGCATTAAGACCTCCCCAGCCCACGCAGGCCAGAGAAAGCAGCTCCTGATACAGGTCTGGGATTAATTCCACTGGGACACTCAATGCACAGTCCAAGCCGGGGCTACAGGCTGAGTCTCGTACCTGCAATAACCAAGATCCACAAGCTCCCTTCACTCCTCAGCGGCTCAGAGCCCTCGGGCACGGGTGCAGCTGAAGCTTTGTGAAGAAAGAACAATAAATTCATGAGGTTCCAGCTCACGTTGCTGCGCCTTGCTGCCAGCACTTAGAGTAGTCTCCAGTCCACACCTGGCTGAGTTCCCTGTTCACCTCACGAGTGCCAGCCTCAGGAGGCCTTTTTCAGTTCAAGTAGAACCTTATCGGCTGTTGGTGCAATTAGCCCACATCAGAGGAAGAAAGTCCCGCTGCAAATGACTAACGGGGAAACTTCACAGCTGTAGCTGCAGCACCCCAACCTCTCCTCCTGGCACCGGGAGGCCCCAGTTACAACCAAAATGCAGCTCATCTCCCCCCTCTACCAACTGAACTGGTGCAGACATCGAGTCCAGGAACAGTCTCCGACGCCTGCATCGATGCCCCTCGTCTCCAGTGGGGCTGTGGCGAGACAAGCCCCCAAGCAGCAGCCACAAGTCATCGGAGATGCGGACCCCCGCCAGCATCTGCCGCTCTGCCCCTGCCCGCACGGCCAGGAGCCCCGGAGCAGTGGGGCTGGGAGGGACCTCGAGAGATCACCCAGCCCAGTCGCCCTGCCAGCGCAGGATGCCCCGGAGCAGATCGCACAGCCCAGGAGGGTTTGAGACGTCTCTGCAGCAGGAGACTCCACAGCCTCTCTGGGCAGCCCGGGCCAGCGTCCAGCTTCCTTGGCCAGCGTCCAGCTTCCTTCCCTCCTGCTCGCCCACTGCCCAGAGGTCCGAGGAGCCGCGCAAAGAGGGCGGCGGCCCCGGTCCGGGAAGGGAAGCGGCCGGTTTCCGGCGGAGGAAGGCTCTTCCTCTCCCCGGCTCCGGGGGGACGCGAAGGGCGGACACGAGGGGCTTCACTCCGGTGTCCCGTCCTGGGACCCCCACCCCGTACCTGATCGCCACGGCGGGGTTTCCCACGCAGCTCCTGCCGGCGTCGGGGTCGCCGTCCCGCAGCCGCTCTCATCACGCCCATCCTCGCAGTCGGGGTGGCCATCGCAGAGCCACTCCCGATGGAAACAGGGGGCGCCGGGCTCGCACCGGAACCAGCCCGGGGGGCAGCCGGGCTCGGACACTGCAGGGGCTGGGGGGCAGCGGGTGACAGGCGGCGGGAGAGCCCCGACTCCCGCACTCCTCGCGATTCCCCGAACTCCCGCTTCTCCCAGGACTCCCCCCGCCCCGCTCCGCTCCAACCCGGGGACCCCCGGTTCTCCCCCTTCCCCTAGATCCCGCGAACCCCCCACGTCTGGGTCCCCCCCGGCAGGGCCCCCCCCGCGCTCCCCAACCCCTCGCGGAGGGCAGCCCGCGCGCAAGGGCGTTCGAGGGAAGCGGCCAATGAGAGCGCGGGGCGTGCGCGGGCAGCCAATGGGCGTCCCTGGAACCCGCCCCTCCCCCGCCGCTCACCGTTCGCTGGAGGCGGCGGCGGGAACGCTAGGGGCAGGACAAGCAGCAGCGGCGGCAGGAGCAGGAGGAGCGGCAACAGCAGCGAGGACAGAGGCCGAGCCATGCCGGTACGGGGATTGCCACCCGCCGCCGCCGCTCTTTAAAGGCGCAGGCGCCCGCTTTCCGCCTCAGCCAATGGGGTGCAAGAGGGGGCGGAGCAAGGGCGCCCGGGTTTCGCCTCAGCCGAAGGGGCTGCTCGGAGGAGTTGGGGCGCAGGCGCGCGTCCTTGAGGAGGCCCCGCCCCCCATCCCGAGGGCACCCGCCGCCGGCCCGGGGCGGGGCAGCCGCGCTCACTGCGCCCCCTGGCGCCTGCGCCGCGTTCGACCGCCTTGGGCCGACGGGAGCCGCTAACCACTCTTTCCCGGCACCCCATCATCCCGATTATCCCCCGGTCACCTCCTGAACACTGCATGATCTATTCCTCCACCCAATCACCCCCTCTCACACCCAGCTGCATCCCCATGCTGCTCTCCACAGCTAGGACGGCTCACCAACACACTCATTCCACATTCACTGCTGCCAGGGGATGGGAAGTGCTCAGCCCCTCAAAAGCAGGTAAGCGCAGCCAGGCAGTCTGACCTGGGTACTGAGCAATCATGGCAAGTGGCGCAGGCCACGCCACTTATGTCTCTCGTTGCAAGAGCATTCAGGTTCTTTTTCGCCAAGGTGTGTTTTATTTGGCCCTGTCCTTAAGTGGGATCTCTGTAGCTCACAAATGCTGAGCTCAAATGCATGTGGAATGTTGTAATTCCCTCAAGCAAACCTGACACCCCAAAATATTGAAGAGTAGCAATTTGTGTAATTCCAGCAGACAGAACAGGGCACAGGGGATAGTCACAGCTCCCAATACATTTATTAGCATGAGGACAAGCTTTACGCAGCAACACAGTAAGAAAATCTACTGTGGGCCTCCCTGCTTTGTATCAAAACACCCTTAGCAGGTTTGTTTCTCACAAATAGGGCTGGTCCTTTGAAATTTCCCACTTCTTAAGTGCTGGTCCTGGTGTCACTGGTTTTCTTTCAGCTTTCATCACTGTGGTGTCTGAGCTGTGGAAGAGGAGGGAAGGAAGGGAGAGAAGAGCCTTTAGCAATGCTATGAAATGCAGAGCCGGGTTTAATCAGTATGGGATGCTTGAAGGATTTCAGTGAGCTTCATGTCTTTGAGAGATACAGACACAAGGAAATTACCTCATCATCCTTCTACCAACCTGGGAAATGCAGCTCTGTTTACTGGTACTGTTCGGCACTTCTGGTCTAAATCAAACAGCAGCAGAAGCAGCTCAGACCCACCTGCCAGCCTGAGCCCCTGCAGCCAAAGTTTTCTGTGCTGACACCACCACGATGGGTGGGAGAGACTCCCGGCGTCCATCCCGGTTGCAGTAGGAGTTATTGAAGACCTTATGGCTGGGGCCTACCGGGAGCCGGGGTGGTGGTTGGGTTCTAGACAAAAGAACGGATCCAGAAGGTCAGTCGAGGCCAATGAGCTCACAGCGAATCCCTTGGTCCCCACCCCGCCAGCACCTCTTGGCAATCTCTTCATAGCGCAGTGCCAGCTTGGCCTGGAGGTCCCGCTGCAAGACAAGGCCGCAGTGTCTCAAGTGATGCTAGATGTAGTGTTCCCTGTGGGTCCCAGCCCCCCAAACCCCATTAGAGAGCCCCTAAACTCCACAAAGCCTCATTGAGTGCCCTCATAATCCCCAAACACTCCATTAATTCCCTTAGGGAACCCAAATTCCCACCAAAACACCAGAAATCTCCTGAAAAAACCCTTAACATCCCCTTCAGATCTACTTGAGGGGCATAAAACCCACCACAATCCCTCTTGACGACCCCCCTCCCAAACCAAATGTTTCATTTAAAACTCCCAAAACCACCAACTCTCTCCCTCGAGAAATACTCAAAGCCCCATAAAGTCCCTACAGAACCGTCATAACTACCAAGACCCTCCTTGAGAACCCAAACTTCCCCCTACAAATCTGAAGACCCCCATAACCGCGAAGAGCTTTCCCGAAGAACCCCAAAGCCACTGAAATTCCTTTGAGGAGCAGAGAACCCCTCCAAAATTCCTTTGAGGGCCCTCAACACCACTTTCTGAAGCCCCACAAACCGCCCTCACCCCCGCCAGGAAGTTGCGGAGGCGCCGGATGATGCCGGTGGCCGTCGCCATCTTGGCGGCTCTGAAGGGCGCGGGGAGGGAGCGGGAAGCGCAGCGGCTGCCGGGAGCGCGCGGGGTGCGCTGGGTCTCGCGAGACTTGGGCGCTATAAAGGCCGGCGCCGAGCGGGGCCCCACCTCTTCCCCTGCGCGTGGAGCCGACATGGACACTAGTCGCGTTCAGCCGATCAAACTGGCCAGGGTAGGGGCCGGGAGCGGCGCTGGGGCTGGGAGCGGGGGCGGCGTCCGGCGCTCACCCCGCCCTCTGCTGTGTCTCCGCAGGTCACCAAGGTGCTGGGCCGGACCGGCTCCCAGGGACAGTGCACGCAGGTGAGGTGGGCCTAGGTGTAGTTCTGGGCCCGGGCCCGGGCCCGGGCTTAGGCCTACGGCTGGGCTTTGGGCTTGGGCCCCCATCTGGGCTGTTGCTGGGTCGCTTCGGGCCGACGCTGTGTCGCCCCGTAGGTGAGGGTGGAGTTCATGGACGACACGAGCCGCTCCATCATTCGCAACGTGAAGGGGCCGGTGCGCGAAGGCGATGTCCTCACCCTGTTGGAGTCGGAGCGCGAAGCGCGGAGGCTGCGTTGAACTGGTGAGTGTGGGGCCACCCGGGGCCTCGGTGTCCCTCGGTCTTGGGAGCGATACGATTTCCTCTGTTCTGTTCCAGGTAATGGAGTTTCACGGTGTTTCCTCAGAGTGGCTGGTGGGTGTCATCTTGGCCAGACGTGGGTCATGGATGGAGAGGAGTGTGGCGGTGGTGTTACTGTAATAAAAGGCTTTTTCCAGTAGCCTTTTGCTTGGCTCCCACTTACTGAGCACAGGAGTGCTCTGCTGGGTTTCAGTAGTTGTGTACCTGCCTTTTGTTGTTGTGTTAGGGCAAGGGCACACCTTGCTCATCATGCCTTTGTTGTAGTATTAGTGTGCTCTTGGTTTGCAGCAAAAATAAGTCCGTTCTTGTAACTGAAGCCTTAATGCCTCCCTTTCAGTCAGCAGCTTTCAGTATGTGACTTGTACAGTGGTGCTGCCGAACTTAACTGGACTCCTCTAGATTTTAGTTACAAATTGAAAGTCCGGCTTTATGCCAGTCAGTTGCACAGCAGCTTGTCTTCCTGTCCGCCAGGCTCAGTGACCGGAGCATTTGCCCTGGTAGCTGAGTGACTGAGACAGGAGGCATCAGCTGAGCAGGTGGCCAGACAGAAGGGAACGTGCAGTCAGGGTTGCTCAAAGCAGCTGCAGCCCTTCCCGAATACCCCTGTGGGGTCAGTGTGGCCTCAGACATCTGAGGACAGAGGTGACTTTGCATCCCTGCTCTCAATCTGATGACTTGCCCTTTAATAACAGAGCTTAACAGAGCACCAGGGTGAACCAAGGGCTGCCCAGCATCCCACTTGGCCGGAAGACCCCACAAACTGGGCCAGCTGGGCAGTTCAGCTGGAACAAGCAGACAGATGAACTGACAGGACATGGACCTGCTCAGGGTGAGGCCTGTGCCAGGGTTGTTCTGCTGAAGCTCTTGGGTGGGTTTTAGCTTGAGCCAGACAAGAGACAGGAGCTTGTGCTCGCTGTAATACTTAAAATAATTTTACTTAAACTTTTATTTGTATCTTAAACATTAGTATTAAAACATAAGTAAACAAACCTGTGAGACCAAAGCTGTGAGTACAGAATACATCGAGCAGCGTACAAGAGTGGCCGTGAGCATCATACATTAACTTCAGTGCAAAGCTGAGACAGGCCTGTGTGGGGAGAGCAGTGTGGCCCCACAGCAAGTTCCTTGGGGAGCATTTCTCTGCTTGCAGTGCTAGCTGGGGCAGGAGCAGAAATGGGGCAGCACTGTGCATTACCTTCATGTGGGATTCAGAGCAGAGCAAGTTTCACATGCAGAAGCCTTTTTTCTCCTGGTCCTTAGTCCTTACCTGGGCTGTTCCCACCTGCCCAGTGCACAGACACTTGCACGTGCGTCCTCCAACATACGTATCCATCGCTGTGGGCTTTCTGAGCTCTTGCTGATCTTTTTCTTCCTGGAGCTCTCCTCCCTCACTTTGGGGTGGGCTCTGGCTGCCCTCACAGTGGCTGAGGCTTTAAAAGGGGAGGTGTTGAGGAGGTCCCTGCTGTGTGGGCTATTGCCTGGGCAGTTTCAGTCCCTAAATGTGTTTGTGGCTCCAGCCCGTTTGTTGGCTTCACTGTGGCCCACAGTGGTGTCCTGAAGCTCTGCTCTCATTGAGCAAATCAAACCACCGTGTCCGTCTTCTGACTAAGCAATGTGATTTTGTTGCCTTGTGTGCACGCGCAGAGAAAAATCCTCAGATTTCAGCGGGGGAAAGAAATGCCAGAAAAGGGCAGCTATGTAGGTCTGACAGTGCTCCCAGCCTACATCCAAGGCAGCATTAACCAGCTGGTTTGTGTCCCCTTGGAACCTGGCAGGATCCAGGAGACTATGCTTGCCCTCCCACAACCCTGCTCCTCATGTTGCTGGCTCCACCGCCCACCCAGCGCTGCCTGACAGAGCAGAAATCGGAGGCTATTTCTGCTGGTTTGTCTTCTGTTGCACTGAGGTCGGGGGCAGAGGGCTCTGGGGCAGTGCAGCTGCAGCGGTCGTAGTGGGAAGCAGAGGTGCTGGGGCTGGATTCTGCTTCCTGCTTTTCCCACCCTGAGGTCATTTGATACTCAGCTCCTGTGTCACTTGGTGCAGAAAGGTGGCCGTGCTTGGGCTGCTTCCAGCAGCGGAGACATGAGGATGAGTGAGGCCCAGGTATGGTACCTGCTCCAGTGACCTCCTTTAATCCAGGAGGATTAAAGCATCTGCAGCGGCAGAGTGATTCAGCAAGTGAGGCAGTGCCAGGTGGGGGAACATAAATGACAGCCCAGCACTGGTGGTGGCCAGCTGGCATGTGGCTGAATCCCAGGGTCACTCTAACTTGACTTCTTTAGGCTTCCAGGGCTCTTTGTAGCTGCTGGTGATGTTCCCTGCTGCAGAGAGGGCAGAGTCACAGGATGTCACCAGAGATCCCTCTAGTAATGCCTGGTTGGGGTCTGCCAGGCTGGTTCCCCACTGCTGAGGACACCCAGGGACTCTGGTCTTGGCCCGCTAACCCCTTCCTTCCAGGGGAACATCATCTGGGCCACAACCCTGTCCCCTCCCATGGGGCCACCTGCCCACTGTGCAGGTGAGCTGGGGGCATGGTGCCACCCGGCAGCCCATAGGTGGGATGGGGCACATGGCAGGAGCTGGGGGTCTGTGGAACTTACGGGCAGCTGTGCCTTGGTGCCGTTGAGGTGGGCATAGAGGAGCACAGCGATGTTGCTGTGTCCAGCCTCCAGTGCAATGGCAACAGCGTTATTGCCATCCTGAAGAGGAAGGGAGAGGGAATAGGTTTGGGACCAGGACAGGGGGTAGCCGAGTGTGCCCAGGCACCAACAGCAGAGCCTTACACTGTCCACGATGGAGATGTTGCAGGTGGGCTGGGCCAGCAGCAGCTTTACTGTCTCCACGCGGCCGTGCTCGCAGGCACACATCAGCGCGGTCGAGCCCTCCTCATCCTGCAGGTTCACGTCGGCCCCGCAGGCGAGCAGCGCTTCCACCATCTCCTGCCGCCCGTGGCTGACAGCCAGCATCAGCGCCGTCTGGCCGGCCTGCAGTGCGAGGGATGCTGCCAGGCTGCTCCTGCCCTGCCTGTGCCACCCACTGCCCCAGGGAGGGACCGCTCCTGGCCCAGAGCTCTCCCAGGAAGGACATTAGGTGCAGGTAAGACCTAAATGCCCTGATGCCAGGCAGAGGGAGTTCCTCATGTGATGCCCTCATTGTCTATCAGCCCTGCCAGGTTTTGGAGCCACAGTCTTGCCTTGGAATTGCTGAGTGTGGCCCTGGCAGCTGCTAGGAGTCAGGACATGGTGACCCCAAGCCCACACCAACCTGGCTGGCTTTGGCGTTGACGTTGCCCATGCTGAAGAGCCTCCTAACCACGTTCATGTCATCCTCCTGCTCGACGGCTGCCAGTGCTGCCAGCATGAGAGCTGTGTAGCCAGCTTTGTTCTGGTGGTCCACGTTACAGACTCCTGAGGAGATGGGGAGAGCAAGGGGACTCAGGGTGCTTCGAGGCTGGTGGTAGGCACAAACTGAGCCACATCCTGCCATCCCAGAGCCACAGACCTGCTGATGGATCACCCTAACAAATCTGGGCTCCTAAAAGCCTACAGTGGCTGCCCAAACCCACGCACAGATGGGCAGCTCTCCCTGCCCCTCTGCTGCCAGCACTGCCCCTCTGTGCCTACATGGCAAAGACATGATCTGGGGTACACAATGGGATGGTGGCAGGGGGGTGTTTCTGGGGATGGGGGACACTGACCGGTGTCAAGTAGCAGCTGCACGATGTGGAAGTTGGAGTGGGAGACGCTGTAGTGCAGGGCTGTGTTGCCGTTGCCATCAGCCAGGTTCACCACGTGGGCCAGGAGAGCTGGCGAGACCTCGGCAAAGGCCAGGAGGTGGTTGGCCACTGTGTCAGGGACAGATGACTTCTGGCTGGACAGACGGAACCACTCCTGCAGCACTAGGCTGCTGCTGGTGAGCTGTGGACAGTAAGTGGGGCTGAGCTGGGGGTCACAGCTACCCTTGAGCCTCTGCACCCCAGCACCCGTCCTGCACCAATTTCCTACTCCAGAAAGCACTGGGTGAAGGACCCTCAAAACCACACTGTGTTTAGGGGCAAGGTGCTGAGCTGGGCTTTGCTGGCCCATCTTGGGGAAGGTCCAGCCCTAGGGGACGACCCCAGCAGGGGCTGCACAAACTGTCCCACCCCCAGCACCCCACTCACCACCTCTTTGCTCTTGGTGGCACTGGCGTGGCCCAGGTGGGTCTTGACAATGAGGCACGCCTCTCGCATGCTGGGGCTCAGCTCGAACCTGCGGAGAGCACAAGGGTGTCTGCAGTGTGGGGCTGCACTGCCCCACCCATTCCACGTGGGCAAAGGGTACCCCCTCTGGTGCTGCTGAGCCTCTGATGAGTTCCCGTGGCGCGACGTCCAGCCTGGTGGCTGCACCCCAGCAGCTTCGGCCTCTGCACCCCCCGGCTGAACGGAGCCTTTTACAGACTCGCATGGGCACCATCTACCATTTCGAGGCTGAATGTTGTCCTTCTGTTGAAAAATGCCACTGAGGGATGGTGGGTGGTTTTTTTTGTCTCCTTCCAAACCATCTTCTGAGCAGCAAAGAGGCATCTGGGGCCTTAGAAGCTGGAAGCAATTATTTTTCCTGCCAAATGGTTTCTGCAGGGGTTTCTGCAGGAGCTGAATGTTTTCCTCATAGACTGCACCAGAACTGGGACAGACACTCTGAGTCACAGGTCTGCTGCCAGCCTGGGGCTCTGCAGGGTGAGGGACCCTTGTCAGCACTTACTTCTCCTTCACCTCGGGGTGCTCTGACAGGGTCACACCAGCCTCTTCGCACTCCTGTCCTGGCTCTTGCTCGCCTTCCCCAACTGCTTCATCTGAGGTTTCAGTGTCTCCCTGCTCCTCGCTGTCAGAGCTGTCGGCTGAAGCCTTCTCCGAGGAGCTGTCTCCTTCCTCTTCCTCCTCCTCCTCCTCCTCCTCACTGGATGTACTCTCATACCTGCACAGAGGGAGGATGCTTAGTGGCCACACTGCACTGGTCTGTTCTCCAGGTCCCCCTATTTCCACTGTCCCCAGCCCAGGAAAGGGATGTCAGAGGCCAGGGGGTGGCAGGAGGCCCATGGCACGTACTCCCCGTTCAGGATGCCCACAAACTGTAGGCTCTTCTTGCTGCCCTCAGCCTCGCTCCGAGGGGGACCATCCCGCTTCTTCATGATGGACTTGAGGACTCCTGAGGGTAGAGAGATTGATGTCAGGGGCCAGTGAGCAGGAACCTCACAAGGGGTACCCCAAACCCATCAGACCCCAGGGCAGGCATGGAAGGGACATGGGTAGAGTACAGGCAGCAGCTGACACAGGTTGTGGTGGACCCACAGGTGCTGTCCTCAGGAGTGTCTCCCTTCTTACAGGAGTGTCTCAACCCAAACCCTGCTGTCATTCCTGGCACCAACTCACCAGCCACAGGACTGAGGGCAACTTCACCATCCTGCGCTGGACGTGGGTCCTGGTTGCTGTGAGTCACCTCTGCCGTGACTGCCTCAGGACTCAGGCTGGCCTTGCACGTCCCCACCACTGCTCCTGCGCCCTGCACCAAGGGGCTGCTCGGGACACTGCCCACACCGGACTCCATCTCCTCGCTCACGACGACGGTGCTGCCCACGGTGGTCTGGCTTCCCTTCTCTTCCCACCTGGCAGTTGAGTCTGGTCCAACTGCTACATCCCGCCCATCGGGGCAGCAGCTCACTCCAATGCAGCTGGTGGGTGGGCAGCACTCCACAGCCACCTCTGCCACCTCCAGGGGGTCACCAGCTGCCCGGCTCCGTGTGACAACCATTGCCTCCACCATTGCCTCAGCCACCTGCGGCTTGGCCATCACCTCCTTGTCCACCTGCCCATGTGGCCGCCGGGCACAGACCTCCAGCCGCAGCTCCTCCAGCTCGCGTGTGGCCTCGTGTAGGTGCCCCTCCATCAGGGTGATCACCTCCTTTTGGTGCCCCACCGTCTGCTGCAGCAGTTCCAGCTCCTGCTCTGCCTCGCTGGTCAGCCCTAGCGAGGACTCCAACACCCAGACGGCTACGTCCCTGCGCTCCCTCACCCCATCATCCAGGACGTCACCACCATCCTGCTGTGACCGGTAGTAGAAGACAGCATCGGTCATGGCCCGGTCCTCGCCCACTGCCACAGAGTGGCATGACCTCTCCGTAGCCCTGGGGCTCCTGCCTGGCCAGGCCCTGCTGACCCGCTCTGGCATGGCCAGCTTCTCTGTCAGCCTCCTCAGCTCTGCGATCTTGCTTGTTCTCCCCTTTGCTGGCTCCTCTTCGCTTTCTGACACTGCTCGGGGCGTCTCCTCGCCTCCTGCTATTGCTTCGGAGCCAGGCGAGTTGCTGGAAGATTCGCTGGGCGCTGCCGACAGCTTCTCCATCAGCTTCGCCTTCTCCCTCTTGAGCTCGCAGATCTGTGTCTCCAGGAGCGGGATGGTTTTCACCTGCTCCTCCAGGTCCCGAAGCTGTCGCAGGGCTGCTGCCATCTGCTCCCGCACGTGCTGCAGTGGGGCAGCGCTGAGCCCTGACGCTGGCGTGCTGCGCCCTGAGCTGCTGGGGCTCACACGTCCCCAGCTCCCCTGGCCCTCAGCTCCCACTGGTACCCAGTGGGGCGGCTGACCCGGGGCACCTAGCAGAGCACTGCGGGAGAGACCACAGACATCCTGCAAGCAGCCCTGCTCCTGTTGCAATCTCCTGCTCGTCTCCAGCAAGGTCTTCTCTACCTGTGGGTTCCGCACCAGGCTCTTGTGGCTTGGGGGTGGGAGCAGCCGCAGCGGCGGCGATGAGATTGGGTGGGAGGTGAACTTGCTCGGGGCTCCCTGGTCATGTGGGGACAGCAGCAGCATGGCCCTGCCCTCCTCACAGGCTGTGGAGGTAAGAGACTCGGTGGAGGTCCAGGCACTGGCATAGCTACTGGGGCTGCGCAGGGCGCTGGCTGGCTGCCTGCTCCCCTTTGCCCTGCGAGGCAGGGGAACCTTCTTGAGCGTTTGGCCGCTTTCGATGTCATCAACGTATTTCAGGAAATCCAGGTCCAGGAGGAAACCATAAGGGGTTTCCACTGAGTACGAGCTCTTCTCCCCATCATCCTGGTCCCGGTACAAGAATGGGCCCCCGAGATCTGCGAGAGAAGCAGGGGCGGTGAGGCAGAGATCTAGGGCAGACTTTCACAACTGGGTTACACTGGAATTTGCAGCCGCAGCCCCCCTTTGCACTGGCAGTGCATGTCCTGTTCCTGGCACTCTCAGTGACGCTGGGTGTCACAGTGCACCCACTCTGTGCTGGGGTGAGGAGACCCACCGGGATGGAACAGCTCAGCCCTGCCACTCCCCTTCACACTTTGTGTGCCCTGCCCAGTTACATGCCCAGTCCCTTTACCTGGGAGGTTCTGGTTCAGTGGTGCAGGCTGAGCCATCTTCTTCCCAGGATGCTGCTGGCCAGGGGACCATCAACCTGCAACAAGGGGGCTGTGTCCAGTGAAATTCTGCAAACCGGGGGCTGCTGAGCCCCATGTGGCTGCAAACCTCTGCCCCCTACCCAGGGGTCACCCCACAGCCTGGTTTTCCACCCCGTGCTGTCTGCCGTGAGCCTCCCTCCAGCCCTAGTGCCGCAGGACTGAAGCTGGAGCTGGTGGCCAGGCGATCGTGGTGCTGCCTGCGGGGCTGGGGACTGTCTGTACATTTAAGGAATGTTTTTCAGCCTGGGCTGGGATGTGGCGCTGCCCGCTCCGAGGGCACAGAGCCCTGACTCACAGCTCGGGGGAGCAGGCTGGAAAACACAGAAGAGGCCTTCGTGGGTACAATTCTCTGTGGAGAAGTTTTCTTTGGATAAAGGGAATCGATGCTTTGGCAAAGCCACGTTGACCGCAGGCAGCTGCCAGCACCCGCTGCTGAGCGCAAGGTCCGTCCTGGCCACCCAGGCTGAGTGGGGTCAGGGTGTCCTGCACTGCCCACCCCCACCTCAGGGGAGTCATGAGCTGTGACCCGCCAGAGGGACCTGGCTGCTAGTCCCTGTTGATTATGTGGGTTAAAGCATGGGGAGAGGTGGGACTGAATGAAACGGGAGCCCGGTCTGCCGAGGAGCCAGACAGGGACATGCTGGAGTGTGAAACATATGGGATGCTGCTGCGGACCAGCGCTGAGCTCAGGGCTGTGGGTGCTGCCAGCTGTGAGGGCTGGGACCTGTCACAACATCTGACAGCATCCAAGTGCCCAGGTTCCGGGTGGGAAATGCTCCTGGTGAGAGCAGGATGGGGCCAAACAGAACCCCAGGTGCACTCAGTGTCTCTCTCCTGGGACCCGCAGTGGCCCTGCCCTGGAGCAGGTGACCGCGGGGCTGTGCAGCTGTTGGTGGGCAATGGTTTTGGCACCAGGCTACTGTCAGAAGGAACCAGAGGAGGAGGCACCCTGGGGAACCAGGGAGGCAGCTGAACACAGCCACACAGGAAGCTGGGGCACGGGATCCAGAGAAACAGCCCATCCACCCCCCAATCCTCTGCCCATGACACCCAGAGGATCCACAGCAGATAGGTGTGACTGTGCCTGTCACATGGCCCAGCCTGGGGACAGCGTGGCAGCCCCTGCCTTGCAGCCACTGCCCGCAGTGACACTGCTCGCGGAGCATCTGCAGACAGCATCGGGCCAGGCCCAGGCTGGGCACCCAGGGAGAGGTGGCAGCATCCCACTGCCAGCCCCGGGCAGGGGATCGAGGGGTTGAGCCCAATTCCCATTAGTCATGGGGCCAGATCCTGGGGCTGCCCCACTCCTTTACCAACCATCCACAGCCAACGCACATCCCAGCTTCCACCTCTGTGGGAACATCCCAGCTCCACAATGCCCACCCCCAGCCCCCATACCGCCAGCTCCTTGCCCACTGGACCCTGCGCATCTGCCACCTCACTGAAGCCCTCCAACTCTGGGAAGCAGCCGGCTTCCTCCTCCACACGGCCCTTGCTGCAGGGAATGAAACAGCACCAGGGCCAGGACAAACTTCCCGCTGGGCTTGGCACACACCATCAATCCAACAGGAGGAAGAGGGAGAGTAGCAGGAGCCAGAGCCAGCGGGGGCATTTCCTCAGGGGAAGCGGCCGGCAGCTCCCTTCCGCTGCTCGGCTGGGTATTGTCCTGCCTGGGACTGCGCCAGGAAAAGCTGCCTCTGCTGGGATCCCGGCCACAAGCTCTCCCATGCAACTCCTCCTGCTTGTGACAAAGGTGCCCCTTCCATCAGCACTGTCCCCTGTGCTGGCCCAGGATCATGCTGCTCATCCCCACTGCTACCTAGCCCTGCCCCATCAGCCATGTGGCTGCTCTGCCTGCCCCCAAAAGCCTCAAGGGATCCTCCCACAGCTCCCCTGAAGCTCTCAGCTCCACTACTACTGCTCCTACGGGGTGGGCTGGTCCCAGGGCAGGAGCATCGTCCTTCACCCAGGTCTGACACAAAGGGCTAGGCCAGGCGATGGGACATGCAGGCTCCAACTATGGGGACCCCTCAGTTCACAAACCCTGATGGGGGTCAATGCAATGTGAAAGCTGCCCCTGGACTGCCGGCTGGATGGGAAGGAGGTGGGATGGATTTGAGTTGTTGAGGATGAGTGATGGGGGCAGATGGCTCTGGTGTGCAGCTGTGGGGAGAGGGTTAAGTTCCTGCACCCAGGCACCGCCGGGTGGCTGCACAAAGCCGGCCTTGTCCCCAGCCAGCCAACATCACCGCTCCACCCGTTCAAAGAGAAGCCGCTCTCCACCTGGGTTGGAATCCCAGCGATGAAGAATGTGCCGGCCACTGCTGGCCAAGGCTGATTTTCAGCAGCTCCAGCCACTCCTCTCGATGCTGGGACTCGGTGCTGGTGGGGCTGGGCATGGTGACCTTGGAGCCAGGGGGAGAAGACCCTGCATTGAGCCCCACTCCTCCGGGCAAAGTGAGAACGTCGCTTCTAGCCCCAGCGTTTCTGCAGGAGAGCAGAACGGGCCAGAACTGGAGCCGCTGTGCTCTCATGTCACGGATGGGGCAGTCTGGGCCTCTTGGCACAGCTCAGGTACCACTTGACAACCCCCTGGCGTGTAGTACATGGGATGATGATCCTCCCCTGCATCTCCAAGTCCCTGGGCTGTCAGGAAACAGACCGGTAGAGCTATTTTTAAAGAGCTCTCAATTCCTTTGGGCCCTTGAGCAGCCCTCGCCCCACCTCAGATGCTCCACCGGCATGGTTGGGGCTGGACACGGCGCCCTGTCTGATTCTGCTCCTGAGCCAAAATACTGAGGTCATGAGGAATGCGAGAAGAACAGAGTCCAGAGCAGTCCTAGCCAGCACAACTTGATTTATCTCAGCCAGGCACGCTTCCCTCGAAGCTGTGTGCAGGCGATAAGCTCTGAAGCTTGGGGCTCAGGCTGTTCCAAAGTTAAAGGGAAACCACTGAGCAAGCACAAGGCTTCCTCCACGGCCGGAGACCTGCTGGGATTCAAGCTCCTCACACGGATCCAGCTGTCATGTGTGCCCATCACCTTTGGCATCACCCACCAGTGCCACAGGTGGGTGCAGACAGTAGGTATTTGAAGCTCATCACCCCTTGTGGCCACCCCCTGATGGAGGGGGTGTCCCCAGGGCCACACAGGACACCCTGTGCTCTGGGCCACCTTGTCCCTGCACCTGCTGCACCTTGGCCATCCAGGCTGGTGCTGCTCCATGAGGAGCTGGATCCCATGCGGGTGGGTGTGCCGGCGCTGGCCCAGGGAGGGAAAGGGAAGCGCTCTGCTCTTCTCAACAGCTTCAACATTTCAGGGATGGGCTGTTACTTCTGGAGCTGTCATCATCGTTGGCTGCTTGGGAGGCTGTCAGGGCTGCTCGGGTTCTGCACCCGCTCCCGCACCTTGGGGATCTCCCTAAGCTCTCAGAAGACCGGGACAACCAGCACACGGTCTGTACACAGATGCTCGCGCAGGGCTCAGCTCCCTATGCTCCATCCCACAGCGCTACAGGGGTCTGTAGCTCCCCTAGGAAGCATCTACCAGCGGTCTAGCATCCTTGTTGCAGCCGCCCACCAGCATGTCCCTCTCTGCCTCTCCCTGGGCTGATGACCGCACAGCCCGGGATTGTCCCACTGTGAGAAGGTGCTTGGGGATGAGGTGGTTAAACCTATTCACGGGGTACACGGGCACAGTTAGGGGTCACAGGGACAGTCGGGGTACCTGCACAGCGCTGGGCACAGCCCCACGGAGGGCCGTCCATGTGCACACAGGGAGCACCCTAAACCCTGCAACCCCCCAGCATACCCACAGCACCCCCAGCTCTGCAGGTACTCTGTTCCCTTGGGTGCTCCCAGCACCCCCAGACCTCCAGGGGGCCTGCTGCACACCCAGTCCCCCGGGGTGCCCCCCAACATCCCCAATTCCTCAGGTCCCCAGTCTCCTGGGGAGTCCACAGCCCCTCAGGGAGCCCCCTAGTACGTCCAGCCCTAAGGGTCCCTTTGGTGCGGCTGCACAGTCCCCCCTAACATCCTCCCCAGCCCCTCTCGGAGCCCTCCAGCCTCCTGGGGTGTCCACAGCACCCCGCACGCCCCCAGTGCCGGGCCGACCCCGACCCGCCGCTCCCGGCCCCGCCTGGGCGAGGTCCAAGCCCCGCTCCCGCTCCCCGGAGCCGCCCCCCACCTCGCGGTCCCGCTGCGGCCCGTCGCTGGCTCCAGGCGGCGGCGGGTCCGAGGGCCCCGCGGGGGCTGCGAATGAGACAAGCCCCAGTCCCGCCGTCGTCGGAGCCGTCGCTGGACCGGACCGGACCGGACCGGACCGAGCCGAACCGCGCCTCACCTCACTGGCCCCAGTGTCGCCCGGGCTGCAGCTGGGCCCCAGCACGGGGCCGCCGTCCCGGCTCCGCGCTCTCGGCGCTGCCCCGGGCCGAGGGCGGGAGCGGGGCCGGGCGGGGCAGGAGGGGGGGCGCGGGGCCGGGCCCCGGACCGGACGGGACGGGACGGGACGGGACGGGACCCGCCCCAGGGCGCTCTCCTCCGTGGGTTCCCGGCACCGAGGGGTGAGCACCTGCGCCTGTAGGGAGAAGCTGGGGGTCGCCTCGGCGGACGGGGGCTGCCCTCCGTCCCAGTGAACAGAGGGGAAGGGGTGTCCCGGTGAGACCAGGACTGGGGTGGGGGTGCCTCCCGCCCTGCTCCTCCCGGGGAGCCCATGTCCTGACCGCCCTGGGAAAGGGGCGTCCTTTGTCCCAGTGGGCCCGGGAATGGGGAGCCCCTGCCGCAGCCACCCCGGGGACTGGGGATCCCCTGCCCTGGTTACACCTGTGGATTGTGGAGAGGGGAGCCCCTGTCCCAGTCGCTCCCGGGGATGGGAATGTCCCTCCTCTGCTCACCTCTGGAATGGGCCACCCCAGGGAAAGGGAGATCCCCTGCCCGGGACATCTCCTGCCCTGAGCTCCGCATGCTGCTGGCCAGAGCCCTGTGGCTCCCTGGGCTCTAGGTGCCTAGCCCACTTTCCCCTCGCTCACCCTGTGCCCTGCTGGGCTCCCTGGGCCTGGCCTGGCTGGGTTCTGGCAGCCCTGCCCTGTCCCAGCAACAGGCTGTTTGTCTCCTTTTCTTGCCAGCTTTCTTCCCCGCCTGCTTCTCCCACAGAGCTCCGGGCTCTCTTCCATCCTGCAGGGATCCCCTCGCTAACTGCTCTAGCCCCTTTCGACACTGAAACCCTCAGCAAGGCTTTTCCCTTTCTGTTTTTCGCCTTTCCTCCTCGACTTGCCGAGCCCTCCACCCCCCGAGTGTTTCTCCACGGCCGGCTCCTCTGCAGCTACTCACGGGAAGAGCGGGAGAAACGAGATGTTCTTCCCGGTGTCCCACCCTGCTGCCGCCTGGCAGCTCGGGGGCTTCCTGAGAAAAGGGCTTGCGTCCGGTCGGAAGCACCTTAATAGCTCTGATGAATCAACCTCCCGCGACAGTCCCTCTCCAACTCATTTACATCCTACTGTGGTGAACGTGGTGATTTCATGCCCTCGTTCTGCCTCCAGAGCAGCTGTTGTTGATTCACTGGCTGCTCGGCAAAGGATTCAACTGGGGTGTCCATGCGGCTGCTCTTCAGCCAGACTGGGAGAGTTGAGGGGTGGGTGTCAGGAGGATGGAGCTGGGCTATTCTTGGTGTCATGTAGTGATAGGATGAGGGGCAATGGTTGTAAGCTGGAACATAGGAGGTTCCACATCAACCTGAGAAGGAACTTCTTCCCAGTGAGGGTGACGGAGCACTGGAACGGGCTGCCCAGGGAGGTTGTGGAGTCTCCGTCACTGGAGATGTTCAAGACCCGCCTGGATGTGTTCCTGTGTGACTTGGTCTGGGTGACCCTGCTGTGGTGGGGGATTGGACTAGATGATCTTTTGAGGTCCCTTCCAGTCTGTAATGATTCTATGAAGTCCTCCCAGCACCCACTCGCCAGCTGTGCTGCAGAGCTGCATCTCGGCCCCGAGCTCCACAAGGTGCCCACGTCCATGTTCCCCACCCCTGCCCCTGAAAACGACACAAGCGTCATCCGTCACCAGAGCAGTTCTTGGCTCCTCTTGCGAAGGTGGGGGAAGTCCTGCAAAGGAGGAGCCGAGACAGAATGAGCTTGGGACAGCGATGTCACCCTAGCTCTGCCCCCACCACCGCTGTCACTGTGAAACCCTGAGGGGATCTTGAACCCAGATGCTCCTGGGGAACTTAGGCCTTTGCACGAGAGGCACCGAGCTGCTCCCTGTGCCCATCAGGCTCCTCTGGCCTTAAACTCTGGCGACCGAGAACTAAACCCTGTTTCTGGTGTCTGTGGTTTTGTGTGGAAGCTCCGCAGAGCTCAAACACAAGGCTGTGGCCAGAGCAGGCTCAAGGGCCAGTCAGTGTTTTGGCCTCATGCAAATCACAGCTGCACCTGGGGAGCAGCATGGGGAAAGCACTTCCCAAGTCTCGGCTGCCAGCTGGCTGGTGGCTTCACCCCGGGCCGGGGATGCCGACCCAGGACCAGTCTGAGCTGTGGCACCTGCTTGCCTGGGCCAGCAGCCCCAGTAGCAGCCCCAGCAGCCAAACCCAGGCTCGGGGCAAAGGCAGCACTAAGTTCCCAGTCCTGGACCTCACACTGGCCAGGGAAACCAGCTATGACTCTCCCCAGGTCATCCTCATGAGCAGAAAGGTTTGGAACCTGACGAATTTTCAATTTATCAGAAGCCTTGAAAAGCCCTTTTTGGTCCAAAAGAGGGTCTCAAAAAGAGTTTTTTCCCGTGAATCCCCGTTTTCTGGTTTCTGCCGGCCTTAGCTGGGATTGTGAATGTGGCTGTGCCTCTGTTTCCCTTTTAGGGCTGCAGCATGAACCAGCTAACTCGCCGCAGTTCTGGATCACTCCAGCTGCTCCCTGGGCAATGGAATCCCTGACCATTGGGCACCTTGGTCCCCTCAATGGGCGACAGGTTTGCAAAGCTCTGGGTGTCTGGGGCTGGCTGGGAGCAGCTGTGGCAGAGGAGCAGTGGGTGGGTGTGTTCCAGCTGTTTCCTGGCTGAGCTCATCTCCGCTCGCGCTGCTCCGCCGTGCCCCTCCAAGCTCTGCTCCCGCTCCTTGGGCCGCCCAGCACTCATGGGCAAGGGCCAACCGCGTCTTCACCTGGCACAGTCCTTGAAGGAAAGTGGCGTGAGAGCCTCAGCGCCGCATGAATAAACCAGCCCAAGACACTGCCCTGCCACAGGCTGCGCTGGCCCTGCCCAGCCTGGCCGCAGTGGGATGCTGGGGTTTGCTGCCGGCGGCTCTGGGATCAGGCAGGAAAAGCTCTTTCCTCTTCTTGCATCCTTCCTCCCCAGCACACTGCAGTGAAATAAAGGGCGTGAGTGTGGAGCTGGAGCAGCTTCCCCAAGTCTCCAGCCGGTAGGAGCTGGGGAAGGAAGGGTGCTTGACACCCGCACAGAGCTCAGACCCACCCTGGCTGGTGGGAAATGGCTGATGGTGGCAGCTAAATCGATTGAGGGAAGCTGTGCCCCAGCAGCACGACAGCCACTCCACAGACACCTCGTGTGCCCTCTTGCCATCTCCCACCACCTCAACACCTCCCAGTGACCCCCTTGAACCTGGGTCAGGGCCATGCTGTGGCAGCCGCCTCACATACAGGACACCTGAGCTGCCAGCTGCACCCTGAGCATCTCCTGCTCCATGCCACCCCCCTGGTGTCTGTGACCCCGTGTGCCCTCCCACTCCCAGCAGGACCAGCCCTTGCCCAGGTGCAGGGTGCCCTCGTGCCCTGTCCCATCTCCCATGTCCCCGCTGATCTCGCTGGCTGCGGGCGCCGTTTTCCACCCGGATGGCACTGCGGGTGCAGACTTTCACCTCGGGGGCCGTGTTTCTCATACCTGCACCCCCTCGAAGGCCGAGGCGGCGCTTTTGTGTGGCTGCCTTTGCAGCTCAAACCTTATCAGGGCTGAGGAGAGTGCCATGAGGGCTTCTCGCTGCCAGGGTTTGCTTTGGCCAGGGGCCAGCCCCACAAGCAGCACTAGTGGGGGATCTCCCCACTAGCCAGTGGCTTCCTGCTGTTACGGGGCCATAAACACTCCCTAACGGTCAGTGGGAGCTGGTGGCAAGATGCTCCTAGCCCTGGGGCTTTCCAGGTGCTGGAACCTGCACACAGGGTTTGCACCCTGTGGTGCCTTGAGGAGCTGTGACCTTGGCTGAAATTCAGCACCTCTCAAAAGTAGATGTTTCACTTCAGGGCTCTGCACTGCACCCCTGGTGTCCATTCGGAGCTGGCAGGATGCAAAAGGGATTTTTAAAGCAAGTGCTCTCACCGATTGTCTCCAAGCAGGGTCGCTCCTGGGACGGGGCAGGTAGTGGGGCCCATCTGCTCCTGTGAATTCAGGTGACCTCGGGACTGGTCCCACAGCAGAGTGGACTCCAAGCTGCTGTCCCACGGAAGCAGCCTCAGCACTGGTCTGAGATCCCTGGCACTTGGCAAGAGGGGAGGACACTGCCCCATGTCGGGACATGGATGTCCCTGTCCCCTGCTTGGTGCCATGGGCTCAGCTTCGTGCACTGGGTTCATAGATTCCCAGACTGGATTGGGCTGAAGGGGCCCATCAGGTTGTTCCTCCAGTCCCATTCCTGCCCTGGGCAGGGCCATCCCCAACCAGACCAGGTCGCTCAGAGCCCCAGGTCCAACCTGACCTGGGATGGTGCCGGGGATGGGGCTCCTCTTACCTCTCTGGGCAGCCTGGGCCCAGGGTCTCACAGTCCTCAGCATCAACGGTTTCTTCCCCAGATCTACTCTGAATCTCCCTCTCTACCTTTTCCAGCTTGTCCTCCTGCCCTGCAGAGCAGGATGGGGATGGGTGCACACCGGCGGGACAAACCAGCCCTGAAGTGCCTCTTTCTGGGCTCTTTGCCCTGTAGCACCCAGCTGAGTCCTCAGGGCAAAGGGGACGTCCTGCCCTGCCCTCCTGCCCTGCCACAGCCGCCAGCAAACCACCGCTCTGTCTCTGCACTGGGAGCTGGTCCCAGCTCCACGCAGATGGGCCGCGTGTGTCTCACACAGAGCCCCCTTCTCCAGCCGGCAGGCTCCCAGCCGCCAGGGATCTGGCAAGGGCCGGGACAGCGCGGCTGGACCTTCCCGGCAGCAGCGGCACAGACCAGCCATTGAAAGGCAGCAGAAAAGCCTTTCTGTGCCGCTGCCTGGAGCCACACATCTGCTCCCGGCGCACAATCGGGCCCTTGAGCCGGGGACAGCGTCATGGGGCCAAGAGCATTGGGTCCTCCCGCTCCTTTCCCGCTGCGGGCTGGTTCGGAGCCTGAATCCTCCTCCTGGCAGCCTCTTGGCTCTCGGCTTCTGCCCTCAGGTCCCTGCTGCAAACTGGTCAGGAACAGGTTTCCAGTATTGCGCCGCGGCCACTGCTTCGAGAGCTCCAGCCCTGCCCAGGCGCCACGGCTGCCACCCGCTGGTCTCGGAGCTTTTCCTGCAGATGGTGCCCAGTGAAGACAGGGCCTCCCAACTCGCTGGTTTGAGCCCATCTGCCCCATGGGGACAGGGCAGCCCCGCCAGGACAGTGGGAGCAGCTGGCCATGGAGGACCCGTGTCCCTCCTGTCGTGAGAAGTGGGACAGCAGGGGTGGTGTGGCCTGACCCCATGGCCACAGGGCTGCTGGGCTGACCCCTGTGGCAGTCAGGGTGCCGCTGCTGCCTCCCTGCATGGGTGCCCTCCACACACAGACCCCTGGGCAGGGCCTCCTGGCAGGGGCAGACACGGGGCACAAGGGATGTTTGAGAGTAGCCGGCCTGTTTGGGGCATGAGATAGGGTCTGGCTGTCAAAGCCAGACATGGTGATGGGGGCCAGGACATGTCCCCCAGGAGATGGGGACAGAAATCTTGCCAGACAGAGGGGCAGTGGCTGGTACAGACCCTCAGCCTTGCTCCGGGCAGGAGGGCGACACCACGGGTGGCACAGCATCCCAGTGTCCCAGTTTCACTGTCACTGGACCCGTGGGAGAAGCTGGAGTGATGGAGGGGGGAGCCGGGTGGTGATGGGGAGAGCTGGGAAGATGTGGGGGGAAACTGGAGCAGCGGGGGTGGAGGCTGGGGGACGTGTTCGGTGGCACTGGGAAGGTGGTGGTGGGCGGCCAGTGGAAGCAGCTGAAGTGCGGTGACCGCTGACCAGTGGCCGGGTGGCCGGGTGGTGGGTGACTGGCAGCGTGACGGGTGACTCCGCGGGGCTCCGGGAGGGGGCGCTGCTGCCCAGGGAGCCGCCCACGGCTGCGGGGAGGGCACGGACGTGGGGCAGGGCGAAGCGGGTGCTGGGCATCTGGGGTGCGTGCACACGTGGGTGCTGGGGGACAGCAGAGTGTGTTTGGCGTGAGTGCACAGGTGGGTCCTGGGCACCTGGGGCAGATGTATGGGGTGGGTGCTGGGGGTGGCTGTTTCGAGTGGGTGCATAGGTGGGTACAGGAGGGGAAGGCGCAACCTCTTCGTGCCAAGTGGGACAGTGACGGGGGACAAGAGGCCTCAGTCAGTGCCAAGAAACTTTTTGTCCCCCACCTGAACTTACGCAGCCCCTCGACAGCTGCCCCCAGTGGCCTGGGCACAGCACAGGGCGACGCGGAGCTTTAGGCAGAGGGACGCAGAAGGCTCCGGGCAGCATCCTCTGCTCCAGACCCTGTGGCACTGCTCGGCCCTCATGTTTGTCTGGGCAGATGTGGGGCCAGCGACTGAGGATGCTCGGCCATCTGAGCCACCTCCGGCAGATCCAGAGCTAACGGTGCCTTTCTGAGGGAGTCCCTGCCGTGCTGGTTTCGTCCCCCAGGAGATTCCCGGGGCAGCGGATGGTGGGGCTGGGCACAAGGACCCTCGGCAGCATCTGGGGAGAGCGGGACGGGAGCAGCCTGAGTGGTGCCACAGAGCAGAGGCTGTTAATTTTTAATGTGTAGAAGTCGCTTTCGCGAAAGCCCCGGCGCACGGCGAGGCTGATGATTAATTCAGCGAGTGACGCACGAGGGAGATGAGAGCGGGGCCGGCTGTCACCTGCCGGAGGGTCCTGCTTCCAGGGGTGGCAGGGCTGGAAAGGGCTGCAGGTCCTGCTGGGCTGGTGTCACTGGTGCGGCAGTGACTTCCCAGTGCCCGCCTCGGGACTGGTGCTGTGGGTTCCCCTGTTGGAGCATTCTGGTGGGCTGCGAAGGGGGGCTGCTCCAGCGGAGCTGCTGATGGCGTTGGAGGGTGAGAGCTCAGGCAGCTGGTTCCCCCTCGGAGCCCCCAGCCCGTCGCAGCCCGCGGGTCTGCGCCAGCTAATGCACAAATGAATAGGAGAGTAACGGCGGTGGAGGGGCTGGTCTGCACCTCCTCATCCCCTCCACTGGGTGAGCAGACAGCAGCCCTCCCACAGCAGCCTCAAAGAGGACGAGCCAAACCCAGAGATGGTGAGTGGGGCGTGAGGTAACCAGCGAACAACCCGTACGCAGCAGGAGGATGAGGAGCAGAAGCGCTGCTGGAGGGTGTTTATGCCATGAAAGGCCCTTCGCGGTGCAACGCAAGGGCAGGTCTGGCGCAGCTGCTGGCATCCGGCTGCAAAGCTGCGGCTGTGGACGTGCTGGCAGGTTCGGGCATGAAGGGAGCAGACAGAAATGCGTCAAAGCCGGCGGAGCCAGCCCCTCCCACAGCTCCCATGTGCCCCCTGCACCTCTGGGGCTCCACCAAAGCCCTCCCCTCTCAGCTGTGGGGTCCCCGCGGGTGGCAGCAGGGCACAGGTGCTTCTCCATCCAGCACAGGCGTCGCCTCTCGGAAGCGGATGGGGAAGGTGCTGTCCCTGTCACTGAAAAGTGAGTTTCTCCAAGACCATGCTGAGCCTCCAGGCTTTGGCTTGAAGTGTCTGGGGACCTGGGCTTGGCGTCTCCTGCCTGCTAGTGAAAAGGCAGTTAATAGGCGACGGCTCGTCAGAGGGGCAGGGTGCCCCTGCAGACGTTTTTAGCTGTGATGAGCACTGGCGACACAGCAGCGAGGGAACTTCCCTGTGGCCTCCAGGGCTCCTGTGAGCCGCGGCGCCGGAACAGCTGGCCCCACGCACAGTTTTGTAGGAGGACCAGTGGCAAGAAGAGTGATGGCCACAGTCAAAGTCACACTGGGACACACCAGGACCTACATCGCCGATGCCTTCCTTTGGCTCTGAGGCTTTCTGTGGCCAAGGCCTCTGCAAAGGTGGCCTGGGGTGAGGCTGGGAGGGAGCCCGTGGACACCTGCCGCTGGGCTCATGGGCGCCCGAATTCCACGTGCCCCGTAGAGGAAGGAGTGATAATGGAAGAGCTCTGCTTTCGAATTTAAATAATTAAGAGTAACAGTGAGGTGGAAACAAATGTGCAGAAGGTTGGAGGCTCCCTGGAAGGAGGCAGACACGAAAGAAGTGGCCCGGCTACAATATTCATGAAGCTCTGGAGGCAGCGACGTGGGCGCCTGGAAGGAGGGTGCTTGCGTGGGCTCATCTCCTCTGGAGACCCGGGCAGATTTGGTGGGGGGAAACCCTTAACCCTCCATTTCTGAAGGGCCTCCTGCACCGGAGCGGGGCGGAGGCTCAGCCCTGTGGGCCGGAAAGGGTGAGTCCAGGGGCACCGCTGAACCCAAGACCCTTCAGGGGCTATCGGGGCTTTTGCTGAAGCCTGTGTTGGTCTCGAGCGGTGAAAGCCCTTTCCGCCGCTCCGGCCCCAGCCCCAGCAGGTGCCCTTGTGCTGGGGGCTGGGATGGACCTGAGCAGAGACCCCCTGGCCAGGCTGCTTTTGGCTTTTCCCCGGGGGCGTGGGCAGAGCCGCGTCTCCATCCCCCCCAGAGCAAGTGGGTTACGGACGATGTGACGACGGTGCCCCCCGGGTCTGCTGCGGGGGTTCTGCAGACACCGTCTGCCCTGGAGTGGGGCTGCCCAGGGGTCTCTGTGGTGAGGGGAGCAAAAGACATGGCTGCAAAAGCTGCTTAAGGGATTTGAATTCTTAATCCCCATTAGAAATTAGTGTCCAAATCCCTGGAGCGGCGGCAAATCCCACCCCACAAAGTTCAGTTTTCTCCTTCAAAGCAGAAAGAAGCACAAGCTGCAGCCTGTGGTGCCAGCAGCCCGGGAGGAGGACTGGCCAGCGTCACCCACAGCCCTGGGCCACGGGACACCGGTGGGCACTGTCTGGGCACAGTCACCCTCGTTTCCCCGTGGACATCGGGCTGTTTCTGGCCAGGGTGACTGAGCATTCCAAAGCTTGGGATCTTGTCCCGTGACCCAGCCACCAGCAAGTCCCCAGCACCCTCCTCCCAGGGGCCGAGGATCATCCCTGGACACTGACAGTGCAGGAACCTTGCTGGAACTTCCCGGCACAGGCAGCAGTCGCGAGAGACCTCCTTGCTGCAGGGGGCCACGGAGGGAGCCCGGCGCTGTCAGCTTGGATGACATCTTAATTCAGGTCAATTAAAGGGTTCGGGCAAGAACAAACAAGCGGTCAAGCTCCTCCAGACACATGGCAGGAGATCTGAACTGGAGCTGACAACCGCCTGCGGGAGACGGCCCGGCCCTGGGTGCTGGAGCGGGGGCGCGCTGTTTGCAGATGCACAGCGCACACCCCAGCTTGTCCCGCGGCGGGGCCCGGACCTTCACCCCAGAACACTCTTCAGCAGGGACGGAAAGGGCTCGGGTCAGCCGGTGGGGGTGCAAACTGCTGAGGGGTTGCTTCAGGACAGGTCTTCCCAGGGTCTTCTGGTGGGTGCTTGCGGATGCTCCCCCACCTCTGCTGCATCGTGTCTGCAGCGGGCGTCTGGGCTGAGCCCCAGTCTTTGGTGATGAACGAGGTGGCTCTGGTCTGATGGACCAGCAGCTGCAGCTCAGAACCAGAGGAGTTTCCAGACTGAGACAAGCTCCATGAAGCTCTGCTTTCCACACGCCAGGCTCCTTGACAGGGGTGGCTTGTGCCAACCTGCCTGCTGGCACAGCTGCCTCCAAGGTTTAGGACAAGCCCCAAACACTTCCTCAAGCTTTAGGTGAAGGTAGGATCCAGCACCTCGTCAGGATTTCTTGCACAGCAGCTTGGGGGTCTGGCTGGGAGCGAGAAGGGTGTGGGGGCCAGGTGCCGCCGCGTGGATGCTCCGCACAGAGCTGCTTCGTGTGGTGAATCTGCTTCTGAGGGACACGTTCATGAAATATAGATGTGAGACCTGCGTCGAGCCGGCGGAGCCTGGAGACAGCCGGCGGGTCTGCGCAGGCGGCAGCACGCAGCCTCTCGCTTCCCCACCGCAATCAAAAATTCATGGTCTTCAGAACACGAGCTGTGATCTGGGAGCCCAGGCTGCCCCAAGGGTTGGCAGGGCTCTCTGCCAGCCCCCTGCCGCCAGCCCTTCGCCCACGCTGACGGGCGCTGCTCCCCGCAGCCACCCTGCGCGCAGAGTCCTGCTGCATCCTGCCGCGCAATCCCGGGCAGAATGCGCTAGGCTGGAGAAGACCTTTAAGATCACTGAGCCCCAGAATCACCCCAGCCCCCCCTAAGCCCAGTCCCTGAGCTCCACATCTCCCCGACTGGCAAACACAGCCAGGGACCGCCACTCAACCCCCTCCTGGGCAGCCTGTGCCAAGGGCTGAGGGTTCTTTCCAGGGAGAAGTTGTTCCTAACCTGTAGTCTAACCCCCCCAGCACAGCCTGAGGCCATTTCCTTGGCTCCTATCACTTGTTCCAAGCCCTTGTTTGTGAGAAGAGGCCAACCCCCCTGCTCTTGGCACCGTCCTTTCAGGGAGCTGTGGGGAGCAGTGAGGGCTGCCCTCAGCCTCCTTCTCTCCAGACCCACCAGCCCCAGCTCTCCTGGCCTCTCCCCATCAGCCCTGTCCTCCCGGCCCTTCGCCAACCTCGTTGCTCTTCTCTGGCCCTGCTCCAGCCCCTCAAGGTCCTTCTTGCATTGAGGTGCCCCAACATGACCCCAGCACTAGAGATGTGGGTGGCACCAGTGCCGTCGCCGTGGGTCGTTTGGTCTGGTTCCCAGCGAGCGTGTCATTGGTTGTCCATGGCTATTCAGGGGCTAGTGATGTGTAGGTGGATGATGGTAGCTGATGATGGCTTGGTGGATGGAGAGGCATTGGTGCTGAGGGGCTGGTGATTTCATCATGAAGTGCGCGGCTTTGGGGCAGAGGGTGTGGGAGTGGAGGCACGAGAGCCTTCCAGGGGCTGGCGAATTCCGGCTGAGAACTTCTGTTCACGGTTGCTCCCATGTGAGGAACTGTTTCTGCAATGTTGGTGCTTCCTGTGAAGGAAATGATCCACAAGACTTAATGTGGAGTGAGCTGGTGCCAACTCTGTGCCTGGGGGATGCCAGGCACTGGGCTGATGCTCAGAAGGCTGGGGACCTGCTCCTGCCCATGCAGGGGACAGCACTGGTGGGCGACTGGCAGCTGGGGAGCCGTGTAGAGCCCCTGCTGGAGGAGTAGGATGGACAGTGCCTGCGAGGGAGCCAGGAGAGGACACAAAGCTTTGGGCAGGATGAGGCACGGCGTGGGCACGCACAGGCTCTTGGTGTACAGGCCAGCCCACCCTTTCCACGTTGGAGCCCTCCAGCCCAGTTAATCCCCCAGGCTGCCCACAGAGGAGGGTGGTGTCGGAGCTGCCGTCACCTGCTTTGACTGGGGACACTGCTCTATGCCTGTGTCCCCCTGCAGTGGCTGGCACTGGGGCAGGGAGAGGGTCCCTGGGTGGCACCAGGGTCAGGAGATGTGTCCCAAGCCCCACCTGCCACTGTCTGGGCTAACCTTCCCCCTCCCAGTTCCTGCTCTATTTTCAGTTCATTTCAACCATCCCTTGGGGTGGCTGCTTTTTATTTCCTTTCCTAATTTAGCTGGTCCCAAGGCCCTGCAGGCAGATAAAGGCGAGTTTATCCCTTCCCCATGTTTATGGAGCTGCTGGAACACGCTGCTCCTGCAAACACTACCTCAAGGGATGGCTCCACTTCCCCAGTGGAGCTTAACCCTCACCGGCATCCGCTCATTGCCGCTCCTTGCCTCCTCCTGCACCCCAACACCGCACCAGCTGTGGTGCCGGCTCTGGCCTGGCTCACAGAGGTGGCTCTGGCTGTGCCGGTCCTCGTGGCACTGCTCCCAGGATGGCCAGTGCCCTCAGCTCCTGCTCCGAACACACTGGTGAGGCAGGAGAAACCCAGTGCCTGGTGCCACACGAAGCCCAAGGAGCCACTTTGGCCTCAGCCATGTCCCCAAGGAGAGCAAGGGCAGCACCGACATGCCCTGGGGACCCATTGTGTTCGCCACAGCTCTGCTCTGATGAGTGTGGACAGGGCAGAGTGGGTGCAGAGCTGGACAAGGATGTAGAGACACCCAGGGACCCCAGCTTGGCTTGGCACCGGGCTACCTGCCATGCCAGTGGGGACCAAGCTCCATCAGAAGAACTGTGAGAGCTCAGCCTGTCCTGGTCTGTCTTGGTGGTCGCCCCCATCAGCACCAGGAGAAGTCCTGTGCCACCGCAAGCCCTGGCTGGTGCCAGACGCAGGACGAGCCGCTCCTGGCCGCAGTGACAGAACCATGCAGGCTGTCGCAGCACAACGGGGGGTCTGAGCTGTGTTTGCTTGGCTGGGACAGTGTCGCCCAGTGACAGCAGACAGCGACGGTGACTGCACCGGGCTGCGGAGAGGGGGCTCCATCCTTTCCTCCAGGAGTGGCAGCAGCTGCTTGGTGGGGGGCAAGAGTGGGTGACAGACAAAGAAGGGGAGACAACAGCTGTGTGAGGGCTGGGGGTGAAGATGGAGGGTTCTTGCCCGCAGCAGACATGGAGCGCTCTGAGGGGCTAGAGGAGAGGCTCCGGGCCGGAGGCTGGAGATGTGAGTTCATTGCTATGCCCTGATCTACCCACCCAGTGCTGCCGGGACAGGGATATCCTTCTCACCCACAAAAGTGACGCTCGGCACAGCACTGACCCCCCTTCCTTTCATGTGGCCGCGTGACCCTGCGGGCAGGGTGCTGGGCAGCACTGGGGGTGAGTTTGCCATTGTCTGTCGCCACCAGTGGGGACAGACAGGGAGCTCTGTCACCCCCGATGCTCTGTCTCCATGGGAAAGGACATCGCTGTCCTCCAAAATCAGGCCAGAGGCTGGGGAACGAGCCAGTCCCCGAGTGACGACGGGGTCAGGGATACCTATGGAGGAGCTGGACCTTGGGCAGAGGTGGTGTGAGGGCAGTGAAGGGAATCGGAGGTAGGGGCAGGAAACAGCAGTTGTGAGTCAGCGGAGAAGCACACGGGCAAGGACAGCTTTGGGGAGCTAATCTGCAGCAGATAACCCTGCTGGGGCGGAGAAGCCTGCAAGATGAGCTCGGGAAAGGAGCAGCGGAGGCGTCTGGAACTCCAGCGGCCAACACGGTCCTTCGCATCGTGCTGGGTGCTGGGAAGAGCGTGGGGCTCGGCACCCAGCCTTGGGCACTTGGGCCAGCAGGACCACTGTGGGCTGCACTCCGGAGCACCCAGAGATTTCCCCGAAATCCGGCACTGGGTGTTTATCCCCTGGCAGACAAGACTAGCCGCGGCGCAGCCCGTCTGTTTGCAGTCTGCTGGAGATTAAGCTCTCCAGGGCCTAATGGCAATTCTTCTGGCAAGCGTTCAGCGGGACTTAATCCACCTTATCTCCGCTCTGAAAGGACGAATTAGGTGCCTCTGTAAGCGCTTGATGGGGAGCAGAAGCAGCAGGAGCTCCGGTCGAGCACAAGCTGCTGCAGGTGCCCGGGGATGCCCTACATATGGCAAAGAGGCCATGGACCCGCCGGTGCTGGGAGCAGGGGAGGAGGCAGTGCTGTGGGTTTCCACCACACAGCAGCACCCTCTCACCTTTCTCCCCATGAGCATCCGAATGTCAGGCTGCCCAAGGAGGTGGCTGAGTCGCCATCCCTGGATGTGTTTAGAAGTGACATGGATACGGAGCCTGGGGACGTGTTCTAGAGCAGAGCTCGCTCGCGGTCCGACCTGGCGATCTTAAAAGGTCTTTTCCAATCTGAACCATCCTATGATTCTGTGTTGGCATCACCCGAAGAGCAAAGGTCCCAAGGCCCTCAGGATTTCCCTGGGTGTGAGCTGAGGGAGAGCTTCTTGGCTCAAGGGGAAGCCCGAGAACAGTGCGACCCCCACCCATCCCTGTGCAAAAGTGTCCTGGTTTGAAAGAGAACCGAAAGTTAACCGCAGAAAATGCAGTCGCTTAGGAGAGACCACGGTGAGAAGTGAAGTTACTCAACGGATGTAGTCCCATTCGAACTCGAACCAGGACAAAAGGCTCCTGTTCCAGCCCTGATGCCTGTCCAGCCCGTCCGCCCCACCCAGTATCCAGGGATGTCCTGCTCCCAGAAGGAGAGGTCGGAACTCCCAAGGGACACAGAGGGCACTGCAGTCGCGTGGGATGCTCCTGTCATCGCAGCCCCCTGCGCTCGGCAAACCTGTCCTGACACGGCTAATAATAGCGGCGCTAATTAGGCAGCTCTGCCCGACTCCGTGTGATTCGTTTGGTCATTTTGGGGGGATAATGTAAATGAGGGGTGGCATTCTCCACCCCAGCAGCCATCTGCAGCGCCAGAGCCATGTCTGAGCGACCTGGCTGGCGCTGGCGCTGCCGGCAAGGACGCAGCTCAGCCCAGTCCCAGGCAGATGCCTGGCCCCGAGGACCACGGCTCAGACATCTGCTGAGCACGACGGCTGCTCGCGTCCCTCGCCCTTGCAGCACCCAAAGGTCTACAGACTGTGTCTTGGCCAGGCTGGTGGCCCCGGGTTGCTCCCTGGTAGTTAGTGCCCGAAATGGGACCCCGAGGGGTGGGAGCTCTCTGGGTGCTGCCAGGGTGACACTCCATCCAGCAAACCTGCCCCTCCACCCCAGCCCCCAGCCCGCCCTGGCACCACGTCGTCGTGGCGGCTCGTCCTGTGGTGGTGGCCTCAGGGGTCTTTGCTGGAAGGTTTGGGCTGTGTCCTGTCTCTCTTGGCCCGCAGAGCCCCTTTTTCGTTCTGGAAGAGGAAAGCGGTGGAGGAAGAATGAGCAGAGATGCGAGAACGAAGGAGCCGCTTTTCAAACGAGACGCCAGATACCGCAAGGACCGCTACTTCTCCTTCGCTCCACCCCAGCCTTGTCCCACGCTGGCCGCCGGCCGCCCTCTTTCTATTCCCAGCCCAGAGAGCCCCGAGCTGGCAGAACCCCCCCTGCGTCACCGGCTGAGCCCCAGCGCGTGGCGTCTCCAAAGCAACGAGCAGCTAAAAATGGCAGAAAGTTTGATCTGAGCCCGAGCCAAGCTTAAATTTTAATTGCTTCTAATTTCGCTCGCTGCGCTGGGCTCGCCAGAGCCGGGCCGAAAGGTCGCGGCGGCAGGTGCGGGCTGGGTTACCCACGGGCACCAGGGACGGTGACCCCCAGCCCTTCCCACTCCGACCCAGCTGGGCTTCGGTAGCCCTTGGCCCTGGGCAGTGGCGCTAACCCTTCCCTTCCCCTTTCCCACAGGGAATGTCCCTGAGGCGCAGACCCTGGGGAAGCCAAGAGCCTCCCTCGCTCTCCCCAGGAGGCACCTCCTCTCCTGGCGTCTCCCTGAGCTGGGATGAGGGAGCTGCATTCCGGCTGCCGCAGGGAGAGTGAAACTGCCTGGGCTGGCTCAGGGCCGCTGGAACCTTCCACAAGCCCCCAGACACGCCGTGCTCGAGCTGACAGAGCAAACAGCTATTCAAACGACAAAGGTCGCGGCTCCTCTTTTTGAGGGCTATTTTTGCACCACGTACTGAAGTCCAAGGGTAATGGAGCTGCAGCCCAGCTCCACCCCTTGCAGCAGCTCAGGGTGTCAGAAGGATTTGGGGAGAGAAAGAATCGTAGCAGGGCAGAAGCCATGAGGATTTAGCCTCTGAGTTCCTCCCACCTGCTTTTCCCACTTATGTCCCCCAAAACCATCCCAATGAGCTCCAAGAAGGGGGTTGGAACCATTGACGTGATGCAGTTGCTTGGGCATCGCTGGCTCCCTGCAAGGTGTCCCCGCTGTCTGCACAGCTGGGTTCCACCAAAGCGCTGAGGCTGGAGTGGTGGTTTCCTCCACAAAGGGTGGGGAGCAGGCACGGACATCTCTGTGAGACCATCTGGACAGCCGTGATGCAGGGTCAGCGGCTGCCAGCCCTGCCGGGCTGCCCGTCTGTCAGTTCTGCCTGAGAGCACCCAGATGCTGCACCCAGCAGGGCTGGGGATGCCGTCTCCTCCTATTAGGCGACACTTCCCGGCACAAGCCCTTGTTTTTGGCAGCAATGGAAAAACTGTGGAGCCACGTGGTCTGGGGAGGTCGCTGGCTGCAGGGTGCTCGTGGCACCCTCCCACACTCTTTGACGGGAAGCATCACGTTTTGGACTCCTCGTCTTGGGGCGAGGGGGTTTCCTTGGTCCGTGCTCAGGGCTCTCCTCTGTGCTTTGCAATGGGGAAGCAATTTCTCTGCAGCCCTAAGCCCCATGGGTGGGTTCTTGGTTTCAGGCTCTTTCTGTGGCATCTGGTTTTCCTCGTGGCAGGAAGACCACCAGATGCTGAACCTGGGCTGGAGAAGACGGCCGGCCGAACACGGGCACCCAAGCTCAGACCTCAGACACACGTCTGTTCTTGTGTGCCGAGCAAAGTCTCATTGATGGAGACGTCCCTCTGCGCCGGGTAGAAACCCCCATGAGCTCTTCTGAGAAAGTCAGACAAACAGAGGCAGCTCTGCCCTGGCCCTGCCCGAGCAGAACCGCTTCGTGTCCAGGTGCTCAGCATCCCTCCATGGGCTCTACAAGGCACAGGAACCTGAGGCATCTCTGGTACCTGTGGGTGGTGGGTTCTGGAATCGCTCAGGAAGTGCCTGTGGGTGCTGTGCTGGGTGGTGGGCAGCACCCGCTGTGGCAACCAAGCCCAGCAGTCGGGGTGGGATGGGGCTGTGCACTAGGGAGCTCAGACTCCTTGTACAGCTGAGGAAAGTGGGCGGAAGCCAAGGCCACTGCCGCGACAGGGGAAAGAGAACCAGTCCCAGCGCACAGCTCCAGGCTCCCCAGAGCCCCGTCACTGCCCGCTGGGCTCCCAGTCGCTGCTGCTCCGTCGCCAGCCAGGCCGCCAGAAAAGGGGCTGCTGGAGCGTTTTCACACGTTTCTTGTCAGGTTTTCCCTGCAGCGCGGGGAAAGCAATGGGGTTTTCGTCTTGACCTTCACCCCACGAAGCCTGAGTCGTCCCCTCCCGTTGCCTTCGCGACTGACCTTCTGCAGCAGGAGGAGGCACCCTGGCTTCGCAGACGTGCCCGAGGCTGGTGTTCCTGGACGCTCTGCTGGGCGCACGGGGTGGACGCAGCCGGATGCATGAGCTGGGGAGTGTCACCGCCACCTCACCTGGTTCCTTGAGGTCCAGCTTGGGCCACCGGAGCTGGATGGGAACCCCGAGCATCCTGGCGTCTCGGGGCGAGCCGAGCTGGAAGGCGCTGGGGAAAGGTCTGATGCCCAGCTGGGATTTTCGGGACGTGCCCCAACGCCCAAGTGCGTTTCTCCACCGTTGGTTGGGTGAGGAGGGTTGCAGCTCTGCAGCCCTCTCCTATGGGGTCTGAACCCCGCAGGCCCCTTCCCGGGTGGAAAAACTGTGACCGTGTGTGGATACAGGGCCAGGCATGAAGCCAGGGCCCTTGGTGACCACGGGTGCTGCTGACCATGGGTGTGGCGCAGCCAAGCGTCCCATGGGATGGGGACACTCCTGGCAGCAGGGGAAAAGGGGAAGGTGCTAACGACCTCCTGAGCAAAGCAGGACATGAGCGTAGCTCGTGGGACAGCTCAGGAGGCCAAGAAGCGCTCACCCAGGGAGGCAGGACTCGAGTGCCAGACCCCGGGGCCAGCGTGGCCACCCACCCATCCTGTGAGGCCAGCCCTCCCACAAGTGCTGGGGAGGCTGAAACCCCTCCTGGACAGCAGGAGTGGCCCTGAGGTTCATCTCACGGTGCAGCCAAAAACGCTGTTTGTGCTGCCTCAGGAGCTCCAGCCCGCAAGAGCCTGTGCCGGCAGGACGCAGGGGTCATGGCCACCGGCAGATGGTGACCGATAAGCTCCAAGCGGTGCCAGAACTGCCCCTGTCCCCACACAAAGAAGGGGCTGGGTGGCCATGAGTGACGCCAGGACCTTGGCTGGACATGCTGTGGGCTCCGCTTGCTCCGGCTGCCGTGCCTCTCCCTTTCAGCGGCTCCGGGCAGCTCCCTCCAGAAGCAGTGAAGAAGATGCCAAGTGCTCAGAAGACACCTGGAGAAATCTCTCTCCTGCCACCCCCGTGCCAGCCACAGGCTCTTGCAGAGCCGCTGCCTGCCACCAGCCCCAGGCTGCGATGCCAGGGAGGGGACTGCTGGGAAGGAACCAAAGGGAGTGTCTGGTGGGAAGGCAGAGCCCAGCTCTGCCTCCATGGGCTCGGAAGCAGTCTGAGTGTGCCAAAGGGCTGCCTCCTCCCGGGGGCCTGGGGCAACCTGCACGATCAGCTGCAATCACGGCCAGCGAGAGCCCCGATTCGAAAAGCATGTGGCTTAGCCCCAGAGACGATGGTGACAATAAGGGCCGGGCTTCCCCGGCTGCAAGCCCACCGTGTGAGCCCAAGCCCTCCGGTTTCCTGCCTTTTGGCATGTGTGACCTTCCACACAGTAACCCTCATGCCCCTCAAGGAGCCCCGACGGCAGGAAGAGTAGAGGGTGGTGAAGGCTTGCATAAGCTTCCTCCAGCCCCACCAGAAAAAGGAGGGGGCTGCTGGACCCAGAGCTCACTGAGCCTCTTATGTGGCCTTTTCAAGCATGAAGGTGGGCTTCCCTGCTCTGGGACGGTGGTCGCTGGGATTCTCCTGGGGTCAAGGGACCCCCAGGGCGGCTGCAACCCTCACCCCACCCTCTGGGGCTCATAGAGAGTGTCGCAGCTGGGTACCAACATTTTCCTGCCTCATTCGGGCCGCTAGAGGTTTTTCCGGGGTGGCCCTGTGCTGGCATGGAAATCTGGAGGAGAGAGGATGAGACTGGAGCGTGGGCGACCGAGCTGAGCGCTGCGGGCAGCTGCTGCTTGCTGGGGCTGCACGGAATTCTCCACGTTTCTGAGTCACCCCACTTGGAAATTGGCTCCGAAGAGGCGCCACCAGGAGCAGAAGTGTTGTGAGCTCACTGCAGGGGTGAGGAGGTTCCCCAGCCCTGGAGACAGAGGAGGCTGATCTTGTCACCCATCCCACGTGGGCGCCGAGGGTCAGGGTACAACCAGCCCAGCCACTGAGCGGGAACCAGGCTGGGCCCTTGGTGCCACCTCTTGGGGCCAGGAGCTGCATAGCCCCCCTGGAGCAGGGAGTGGTGGGGATCCTGGACCCTGTCTGGCACAGAGGGTGATGGAGATCCCGGTTCCTCTCTGGGGTGATGTGGCTCCTGGTCCAGGGAAGGCTGCCAGGACCACTGAGGCTGACGGGTGCCCACTCCAGCTGGGAACGCTGCCAGCACCTGCCTGGCTGGGACATGCCACCCGGCTCAGCCAGAGGCCAGTAGGAGATCCCTGCTGGATGCCCCCGCGCCTCTGCTGAATCAGAATGACCGTCAGCAGGTCGCTGAGCTGGTGGCAGCGTAATCACGGCGGCCCCTTCCCTGCTCCTTGCGTTTGCCCTTCCCAACAAGGAGGAGACGCAGGGAGCAGTCTTCCTGTGAGTCAGGCCCGTGGCCGCCCCGCCGCTGACGAGCCCAGCCCAGGGCTGAGCAGCTGCAGGGATCCCTGCGAGTCCAGAGCCAGCTGAACTTTCGCACAGTGACCTGCTGGGTCAGCTCGGGGTGGGCGAAGGCAGAGAACAAAGACCCCCGCTCGCAGCCTGCGTTGCACGGAGTGGGGACGGGGATGGGGCTGGAGGTGGGTTGGCGATGGGGATGTGCCGCCAGGCGCGTGGGGCTGCTCCGAGGGGCTGAGGGTTTGGCCTTTCCTGCCTGCTGGGCTGGGGCTTTACGCAGAGGAGGGGATGGGGATGATTGTGGTGCTTGTGCTAAGGATAGGAACAGGGGTAGAAGTGACCCCTGTTCCCTGAGACAGCCCTCCACAGAAAAAGATCTCCTCAAGAAGTGTTCCCTCACCACAAAATTACTCCAGTCAGGGTTGACCCTAGCCAGGGGGACCCCGGTGAAGTGCAGAGAACCAAGAGCAGCCCCCAGGGTCACTGCATCCTGCAACTCCCTGGGCTGCTCCAGTGCCCCAAAACCTGAGGGATCTGCAGGGCTGCGGCAGGATCCTTGAGGGGGTTCTCTCCTCAGCAGGGTCTGTCATCCCACCAGGGGCAAGACTCGACCCTTTCCCAGCCCCAAACCAAGCCAGGAAGCCAACATCCCCCACCCTGGGAATTCCATGTCCCCTCTTGACATAGGGACGTGCCCCAGGAGACGGATCCCCGCTGGCCAGCCTGTCTTGAGGTCTGTGTGCACCCGGGCGCATCCCTCTCCGCAGAGAACCCTCCCGCTGGCCTGCACTCATTCACAGCCCGGGGCAGCTCGAGGGACTTTTCTCTACAGGAAACCTGCAGGTTTCTCTGGGCAAACTGGAGAAATCCCAGGAGGAAAAGGCACGAATCAGGCAGTTGCTCCACAGGTGTCGGCTTCTCACATCACCTCCTGCCCCAGCACAGACACGGCGAACGTGCAGGGTGGCCGGTGGAAGCACGCCTGCCTCAGCACCCGGCGGAAGCCCGGCGCTCTGCGGCGCTGGGTGACGGCCAGGCGGGGAGCGGAGCCGTGCGCTGGCTTCGTTTCGCCTGTCGTCGCTGACCCAGATCAACAGCCAATGTTTTGCCTCTCTCTCTGCTCCGGTGACTCAGGAGCTGGTGTCTCCTAGTTTGGACGGCTCTTGGGGTTCTGGGTGCTCCACGGACATGGCCACTGCCAGCTCACTCTCTCCTGGGGTGCCAAAACCAGTGCTGAGACAAAAAGAAGGGCTGTCATGGTGGGTTTCTGGGGGGGTGACCCCATTTTGGGGATTTTTGGCTGCCCCTCCAGCCCTCGACGCGGGGCAGGTGTGATGGCAGACCTGTCTATCGGGAGGGCAGATGTACAGCGTCCTGCATGATCTGGGCTGGAACTGGCACAGACTGGCCAGGTACACCCTGAAGTGCCACACAGGGACCCCCCACCCCACAAAGAGCCCTCCCATGCCCGCTTTCCCCTCTACATGTTCCCAGCTCCCCTCCAGCAACTGCAGATGGGAGAGCTCAAGTGTTTGGAAAAACCGATGACCACAACCGGCATCTTTTCTTGTTCCTTTTTCCCCTGCAGCGTTTCCTTGCTGCTCTTTTAGTTCCAGGGGGGCTCCCTTCTCCTTTTCCATAAATTGAAAAACTCCTTCTGCCCACAAAATAAAGGAGAAAAGAGCCACAGGCAGAAGGGGCTGGGGGATCTCTGGACCGTCTTCGTGCCAGACTTTGCAAAATTCCTTCTTCCCCAGCTCCTACCTCTGTGCCCTGGCAGCTGGGTGCTTGCTCTGGGGCCTCTTGCTCACCCTTCCCTGCGCAGCAGCCTGGGAAGTGCCTGGAGGAACCAGAAACCAGCAGCTGGTGTTTATTTATTTACTCCTGCAGGAGCCTGCCGAGCGTTTGTACACAAACGCACCTACAGCCCAGCCACGCTGCGCTCCCGGCCCTGGCGAGGCCACTTCCACAAAGAAAACCGTGGGGAACCCTGAACATGTAGCTGCCCTACTTGGGTGCGGGAGGGGAAGTTTGGCTGGTGGCAGAGCTGGGCACACACGTCATCGCCTTGGCGAGGCTCACGGCTGTGGGAGAGGCTGGGCTTGGAAACCAGCTCTGCGGAGCTGCAGCGGAGCCGCAGATCTCAGGCTCATGGCAAAAAGAAATCCTCCAGGAATTTCCGTGCAGGGTGGGAAAATTGCTCCCCACAGCTACAGCCCTTGGGAAGCCCCTGTGCCACCTCCCTGCCTGCACCCACGGGTGCCCCGGGAGGGTAAATCCTGCCGGTGGCTTTGGACAAGACGCAAAGGTTCTCCCTGGGAAGGGCAGACTGCACCCGAGGGCTGGCAGGGCTGGGGGGACGCAGAGCTCAGCTGCGGGGCCGAGCAGGGTGCGCCAGGCGCAAACCCCACTGCGGTCCTGGTGCCGCGGGGACTCGCTGGACCAGGGCTGGCGATTAGTGTGGATTTCGCCCCTAAAGATGGTGTGGACGGGAATGCGGTCGCTGCTCCCCAGTTCCCTCTGTAGACGGGGGGGTTGGGGGGGGGTGGTGACAGCGCTGGGCCGGCAGGAGCCAACACCCGGCAGGGAGGGAACAGGAGGCTCCATCTGCTCTTATCTAAAAGAGAGCTGCGCGTGGCTCCACTGCGGCGCGCGAATTCCTTCACGGGGGAAACCAGACTGAGAGTCCCTTCAGGCTGGCAGAGACATGCAGGACAAGAGGGGAGAGCTGGTAACCGGAGTCCGAGACAGTTGCGCACGGAATAATATGCACATCTTTCCCAGGGGGTGACTGAAGAGAAGGGAAGGAATCGGTCCCTGGCATTGTCAGGGCCTGGAGGTGCCTACAAGAACGGATGTCCTGCAGCCCCCTCGCGTGCAGAGCAGCTGACCCCAAGCTTACCCCCTCCCTGGGGCAGCAGGGATGAGTGGGAGCCCTGTTGCCTGCAGCAGGCACCTGGGCCAGATCTGGGGCCACCCAACAGAGCCCTGCAGCCGCTCCAGTGCCCCCAGCACCCCTTAGGGCATGGCCTGGGAGCCCTGTGGCTGCGCCCCCAACCCAAGGGCAGCTCTTCCATCGGGGCACAGGCTGGGGACAGCACCTGGCTATGGGCACATGGTGGAGGCTCTGCGGAGGAACCGTGCGCAGGGCTGCCAGGGATGAGGGTCCCCAAGGCAGGGTGAGGGGCAGGGCCGTCAGTAGGGGTCGACATGGGTGGGTATGGGGACAGGGACGGGGACAGAGATGGGAACAGGGATGGGAAGCGAGCGGGGACAGATGTGGGGACAGGGATAGGGGTGGCAGTGGAAATGGGGATGCGGACAGGGCTCCCGGGCCCGAGGCTTCCCGGGTCCGGGGCCGCTGCCGGAGGTGGAAGGCGGAGGAGGGTGGGGTGCGCGAACAAAGCGGCGGAGCCGGCCGGGCGGGAGGGGCCGCTCCCGAGTCCCTCCCCGCTCCCTCTCCGGTCCCTCCCGCCGCGGTGCGCGGCTGCCGATAAAAGCGGGGCGGCGGCGGCGGGGCGGACAGTGCGGAAGCCGGGCAGTCATGCAGCATCGTCGGGCTACCGTGCAGCTAGCCGGGGCGGCGGCGCTGCTGCTCGCCGCGGTGGCCACGGCCGTGCCCGCGGGTGCGGCCCCAGGAGCGGTCGCGGCTCTCGCTGCGAAAGGGGTGGGCAAGGAGCGGCGGACGCAGTTCGCCTCCTGGGACGAGGTGAACGTGATCGCTCACGGGCTGCTGCAGCTGGGCCACGGGCTCAAGGAGCATGTGGAGCGGACCAAGGGGCAGCTGCGGGAGCTCGGCGGCCGTCTGAGCGCCCACAACGGCTCCCTGGGGCGGCTGCTGCGCCAGGCGCGGGATGCGCAGGAGCAGGGCGAGCGGCTACGGGGCAGCGTGCGGGAGCTGGAGGGTCGCGGTCGGCACCTCCTCAACCTGTCCGAGACCCTCCGGCAGCGCCTTCAGGAGGTGGAGGCCGATAAAGTGGCGATTCGGGACCGGCTGGAGCAGCTAGAGAATCGAGTGCGCCTGGCGCTGCTGGGGCGGCCCGACGGCAACCAGAGCTCCAGGGAGCTGGCCGCGCTGCAGGTGAGCGGGAGGGGGCACCGGGGATGTGGGGGTCTGAGGGGGAACACGATCCCTAACCCTAACCACCCGGGGGTGTGCGGGGAACCCAATCCACTCAACGCCGGGAGCGACCTAAGGGATGGGGGTGGGGCCAGACCCCCTCGGGGTACGGGGACCAGTCGGGAGAAGCTGGGAGCGGCCGCGGGCTGAGCGATGGGGGACCCGCCCCGCCTTCGGGGAAGTGGGAACGGTTGGGAGGGAGCGGCTGTTGGAGGGGTACCCGGGAGCATCAGACCCTCCTGGGGACACTGAGAGCAGCGGGTGGCAATCGCTCTCGTAGAGCGTGTAGACCCGGACCTGCCGGTTGCCGGGGACACCCCCGGTGGGACACTGGCCCGCTTGGCTCCGGGTGGTGGGTGCAGACCCGCCAGACGGCCCCACAACCGCGGAGTTCACCTGGCTCATCACCTCTCTCTAGTCCCTGATGGATTCACAGAACTTGCGAATTGATGAGCTCTTGCAGAAGATCAAGCAGCAGCAGTACAAGCTGGACAAGCAGAACCTGCAGATCAAAAGCCTGCAGAGCAAGGTGAGCTCCTGTCCTGGGGGACCACTGCCCGTGAGTGCTGTGGGGACCCCAAAGTGTCACCCGTCAGCCCAGCTGGCACCGCTCTCTAGTGGCAGAGGGGGCGGCTGTGTCACTGTTCCTGGGCTCTGGGGACCCTCCAAAGGCTGTGGTCGCAGTCCTTCTGCCAAGGTGCTGGTGCAAAAGGAAAGGTTCCAGAGCGTTGGTGTGGAATAGGAAGAACTGGCGTAGGAACAGCCTCTCTGGGCTCTTCCACTGAGTTTATCTGCTGAATAAACTCGTTGGCATGGGTGTGAAAAACCACAACCTTTTCTGGCTTTGCCAGCCTCAGGCAGCTCCTATTCTTTGAACAGAAACCTCAGCCCCAGGTCCGGGTCACTTGGCTCCTCTGAGTAGCGGTGTTGAAATGAGCTGAGGCAAAACTCTTCTGACTTTTGTGGGGTTGTTTTTTTTTCTTGCTTGTTTTGTTTTTAGGTCAATCTGCTGATCCCCTTACACCTGAAGGACAATAAAACACAGTCTCCAAAGTGGAAGATAAACCTGAAGAGCCTCAGCAACCAGAGCCAGAACGGCAGCGTGGAGCGCATGCCTACTCAGAGTGAGTATCCGCCTGTTCCACGGCAAACCTGCTGCAGTCGCAGCCATTTGGAAACTAAAGATTCAGCAGTCCTGAGTCAGGATATGAGGTTTTCTTGCAAAGCCAAGGTTTGGAGGTGGGCCAGACTGAGGGGATGTGGAATCACAGAATGCTAGGGATTGGAAGGGACCTTGAAAGATCATCTAGTCCAATCTCCCTGATACAGCAGGGATCACCTAGACCAAGGCGCACAGGAACATGTCCAAGCGGGTTTTAAAGATGTCCAGAGAAGGAGACTCCACAACCCCCCTGGGCAGGTGTTCCAGGGCTCTGACACCCTCACTGGGAAGAAGTTCCTTCTTGTATTTATGTGGAACCTGCTGTGTTCCAGTTTACACCCGTTGCCCCTTGTCCTGTCACTAGATGACACTGAGAAGAGCCTGGCTCCATCCTCCTGACACCCACCCTTCAAATATTTATAAACATCAATGAGGTCACCCCTCAGTCTCCTTTTCTCCAAGGTAAAGGAGCGAGGGCAGGGTCCTGTTCTGCTGCACTGCTGTTAGTCCAGCAGGAATTTAAGGATTTATGACAAATTCTTCTGCCTGATGTTGAGAATGTGGTGGGGATGTGCGAGCACTGCTGGCAGTTGTCTGTGGGAGGACTGGCAAGTGGGGGAGTCCCCTTGGAGTTAGTACTTGTTCAGCTGCTCTCACTTTTCCAGGCAGGGGCTGCTTCTCAGCCTGTCTGCTTACTGAGGGAAGGGTCAGGGAGCTCTGACTGTGAGGGAAAAGCTAGATCTTTGTGTGTCCATCTCTCATGGTTCATACTTAAGGCTCGCATACTTAGGGTTCGTATTGGCCTCAGCAGGAGGTGCTGAGCTGCAGCAGGCGCCCAGGCAGCAAGGCACCGGGCACTCACAGTGCTGGGAAAGGTGCACAAGAGCAGCTGGGTAGATGCTGCATCTGAGCTCCTGGCTCTGCCTGGAACACCCTTTTTCTCTGCTGACAGGGGGCTGCGCAAGCTCCTGCAGAGCAGAGGGCCCCAGACCAAGTGCCCCCAGCCATGTACAGTCCTGCAGCCTCCCTCTCAGACAGGAACTGGTGTCCCTGCAGGTTCTTCTGCTGGCCAGGAGCAGTTGCTCTTATGTCAGCTAAATTAGGGTTCTGGCTCTGTCTCTGCAGCTGTCTGGGGACATCCAGTGTGAGACAAACACAAACCAGGCAGGGTGCAGGTGGCTGGGGAAGCCTTGCTCCGTGCACGGGATTAGCTATGGGCAAACACGTGGAGTTTGTGTGTGGAGCCCAGAGCTGTCACCAGCACCTCAAAGCTGGGTGGGCAGAACAAAGAGCTGCAGAATGGAGATGGATGTGAATGTGGGGCTTCAAACTCCTCCTGGTGCTCAGCTCAGTACCCTGGCTGGCCTGCAGTGGGGCTGTGAGCAGCACTAGTGAATCAAAACAGTCTGAAAACCTCTTTCTTCCCAATCTTTCCCAGCTGTGCTCTGTGACTTTTCCTTGGTAGCTTGTTCCAGGAGTCTAGAACACTAGAATCTGAGTCACCTGGGTTGGAAGTGATCTTTTCAAGATCATGTAATCCAACCTCCCTGCTGTGCTCGCAGCTTGTGTGTAGGGAGATGAGTTTGGGGCTTTGCAGATGTAGGGGCGGATGGTGGAGGTGCGTATGGGAACCCATGTGAAGCACAGCAGGAGGCAGTGAGTGCCCAAATTGAGAGCTCAGCACCTTTCCCTGCTGCTTTGTCCCTCAGAGACCTTGAGCATCCCAACTGCCTCCTGAGCCATGAGCTCCCCCTTCTCCCACTTAATTCCAAGTGTTGATACCACTGACAGAACACAAACTGGCTTCCTCTGGTTAGCAGGTCTAGCCAGAGTTTTCTGGCAAATCCCGAAGCACAGGATGCCTGTTGGGACCAGCCCCATGCCTGCTGCCTGGGGAGGCTTGAGGCTGCTCTGGGAGCAGGGGAGCACCGGGGTGGCTCGTGCCAGTAGCTCCCTGGCTGTTGTCAGGTGGAGCCACAGCACAGCAGGGCCCTGGAGAGCCGCAATGGGCTCCACCATCAGCTCGTTCAGAAAGACCCTTTCATTCGCATCCAGCGAACACAAGTTATTTCAGGCCAGGGATGGCATGAGGCCAAGCATGTGAAAGTTGAAGGCTTGAAGCAGCCTGGAGAGCGAAAGGTTTAATCGCCTGCAGAAAGAGGATCACATCCTTAGGCAGAGCCTGGGCTTGCTGGCAGCCGGCCGAGTAGGGGAAAGGCAGAGCTCTGCTCACTCTCCCCCTGCAGTGCTGGGACTCCAAAATAATTGGGTTGGGTTGGGGAGGGTGAGGGGGGGTGATGAAAACAGCTCTGGGCATGCCCTGCCATCCACAAGAAAGGCTGTTGATCCCAGGTGGTGATGTCCTGTCGTGCCTGGAGATTCTGCAGGATAAATGAGGGGCTGTGCCTGGGGCAGCTCCAGCCAGGCCTTGTTGCTTCTTCCCTCTCGTCGGGCTAAATAAAGGGGGAGGAAAGGAAAACATCCTGAGCAGCCAGGAGGTCCAGTGGTTGTTCTGCTGGTGCCACAGGGATGTGCAAAGTGGACTGTGACTAGAGAGTGTTTTCCTCAAACAAAACAGACTGAGCTGGGGCTGCTCCAGCAGCTGCGTCTTGCTCAGCTGCTCAGGAGTCCTGGCTGCACAGGCAAAACGGGGAATCCTGGTGCGAGCAACACGGGCAGAGTCCGAGAGAGGAACAGGCAAGGATGGGTTGGCTGCTGTGCTCTGAGGCCACTGAGCCTCTGCCTGGGCACGACAGAAGCTGCACGGGGAGGTGAGGAGCTCTGTAGCCTCTGGCACCTCCCTGCTGCCCCTCTGGGTCAGGCTGTGGCTTTGCCTTCCCCTAAGCCTCGCTGCACGTTCTCCTGCAGTGGAGCTGTTGGAGATGCCTCAGTGTGGTTGTGATTCTTCATGCAAAACACCCTCTCTTGATCCATGTGTGCAGGGGCTTGGGAACTCTGGGTGGTCCTGTGGCTGCACTGATGGCTGTGGAGGCACCAGTCCCACCCTGGCATTGGCTCAGAGGTGCAACTGGGGGTGTGAGGGGCTCTGTCCTGTGGTGGGAGAGGGGCTGCCTGTGCCAAGGAGGGAGAAATTCACTGTGGGGTCTGGGAAATGGGTGAAAGGTGGTGACAGGTGTCACATCACTGTCCCCTGGGTATTCCCTGCTCCGACCTTTCCTTCAGTTGTGCCTCCTTGTGCCAGCGCAGGTTTGTGACCTCCTTGCTCTTGCCCTCAGCAGCTCAAAGGCCTCTTCTTCAGCTTTGCTCTTGCCCTACACACAGCTCTGGGGCAGGGGGTGGAGGCCCCTCTCCCTGCTGCCACTCTGTAATGCCAACCCTGGGGCAGCTCTCCTGAGTGGGACCCCACTGGAGACCTTTGAGGTGACAGGCATCCTGGCACCCCAGTGCTTGTGTTTAGGGTTCTTCACCCATCTGTCATGGGGTCACGCAGGCAGCAGCTGTGAGCCACCAAAACCTACCCACCAGGGTGCGACGAGAACAGACCCCCTTTGTCCGGGGGTGACGGGGGCACCTGTCCTGGCTGACAAAGAGCCCCTTGACGGCGTCGACAGCCTGGGGCTGAGCAACCCGTGTTCTGCTGTGCCCTTTTGACCCGGGTTTTGTAACAGGTCCCCCCCGCCCCGTCTCTCCCTGGTGCCGCAGTGGGGTGGTTCTGGGGTGGACTTTTGTCCGTGCTGTCGAAACGGCGCTTTGCTGGCAGCTCTGGGCAAAGTCCCCGTGGGGTGGGCGGGAGGAGAGGTGGGAGCCTGCCCACGCAGGGATGGAGCGGGGCGAGCTTGGGGGGCCTCACCCTCGGGCAACCCGCTTGTGCAATAGACCAGGGCTCCCTGCTTCCTGCCCCGGTTGCTCTGCCTTGAGTGAAAAGGTCTTCCCAGTCTGGCCCCAAGCCTGCTGGTGGCAGGTTGCCCAGTGGGACATCTGGCTGAGGCCATCACCGTCACTGGGAGCGAGAGGTTGTGTGCGGGATGCTTAGGCGCCTTCTTGACCTCGGCATCGGGGTTTCTTTCTGTCCCCGAGGCCCTTGGAGACTGATTCAGCCTTGGAGTGGGACGGGGCCCTGGGTCCTGCTGGCATCGCTGAGCCCTGGACGGGCTGCTGCTCTGTCCAGCCCAGGTCATCCCCGCCTGGCCCGGCGCCTGCATTCTGCTTTGGATGGGAGCCCGAGGAGCGGGTCTGGAGAAGTGGAAAGATCCAGGGTCAGGGCTGTAGAGGTGCTGAGGCCAGAGGCTGTTGACCCCAGCGTGTGTCCGGGGCCACAGCCATGCTGTGCACAGCCGGCCAGGCCTGTGGCTGAGAAACTGGGATCGGGGCCATCGGTCAGTCGCTGATTTCTTCCCCGCAGAGCTCCCAGAGGACTGCCAGCAGCTCTTCCTGGCCGGGCAGCAGAGCAGCGGTGTTTTCCAGGTGCAGCCTGCAGGGTCTCAGCCCTTCAAAGTCTACTGTGACATGACAGCAGGTAAGGTGGAGCGGTCTCGCAGCCCGTTGCTCAGTGGTCTCGCAAGGGATAACCCTAACCGACAGTGGTTTTCTTGCCCTTAGAAGGTGGCTGGACAGTGATCCAGAGGCGCACAGATGGCTCCGTGGACTTTGACCAGCTTTGGGATGCCTACAAGAACGGCTTTGGAGACCTTCACGGTGAGTGGCAGTGGTGTCTCTCTTCTTGTCGTGGGATAAGCGATATCTTGGCACAAGCGATTTCTTATGCTGGCCCCTGGAGACTTCCACGTGCACAGAATTGAGCTAGGGAGTGGGGACAGTCCTTGCAGTGAAGGAGTCTTTGGCCTTCCTGACCTGTCTTGCAGGTGCCAGGCAGTGGCTCAGGACTGTGGCATCTGGGTTGTCCCTGCTTGTCTCTGGAGCCTGCACATGCCTGACCAGCACTGCCTGTCCGTGTTCCTACAGCCAACACAACTCATCTCTTTTCAGGTGACTTCTGGCTGGGCCTGGAGAAGATCCATCACCTTGTCCAAGAAGGGAGGTACCATCTCCTGGTTGAGCTGGAAGACTGGGAGGGAAATTCCCAGGTGGTTCAGTTTGTCTTCAGCCTCGGTGGTGAGAGCACAGCCTACACACTTAGGCTGCTGGGCTCTCTGTCTGGAGAGCTGGAAAATGCCATTGGGGACTTCAGGGAGCTCCCCTTCTCCACACGGGATCGCGACCACGACCTCAAGGCCGACACAAACTGTGCCAAGCACCTCTCTGGTCAGTGCAAGCTCTTCCTCCTCAGTGCTTTGCACTCTTCCTTCCATCTTCCACTGTCTGCTGGAGGCTGTGAGCAGGGTGATGACCCTGTGGGACTAGACCCCTTTTGGTCTTGAGCCCGGCTCATCCACTGCTTTTCCAGCAAAGCTGCATCCTTGGGAGGGAACTGGGAGAGGAGCTGAAACCAGCAGGGGTTCTTGGTGCAAGCTCGCGGTGTTTTGCAGCACCTTTGTGAGCTGGCACCTTGCTTTGAAGCCTTTGAAGTGAAGTGGAGACCAGTCCCTAGGCCTGAGGTGGGGCTCCTGAAGAGTTTGACGGGGGTTTTCTGTGCAAGAAAGCAACAGGGATTTGTGGCAGCCTTGTGAAGTCAGCCTGTGCAAAGGTTCCCCGGTGCATGGGACAACTCAAGGGTGTATGAGATGGTCTTGTGAGGTCCTAAAGCCTTTGAAGAGTGGGGGAAAATGATGGTCAGAGCTGCCTTGAACCTGGTTGCCTTTTGTCTTGGAAAACGCTGTGGGTTAAACCTACCTCTGTTTTTGCCTTGGTAGGTGGCTGGTGGTTCAGCACCTGTGGCCATGCCAACCTCAATGGGAAGTACTTCCGCTCCATTCCCCGGCAGAGGCACGAGCGCAAGCAAGGCATCTTCTGGAAGACATGGAAGGGCCGGTATTACCCACTGAAGTCAACCTCTATGAAAATCCAACCTGCAGCACTGGAAGCAGAGCTCTAAAGCTGCCTCTCGGGACTTGATGTTCTCTGTGGAGCACAGACCTGAGCTCCATCACCTGGTGTTTACAGAAACCACCCTCACACTCCCCAGAAGGTCCCCTGAGAAGTGCTTCTCTCAGTTAGCAGCCGTTTAGTGGTATGACAGCTCCTCACTGTAAAACAGCTCTGTTTTGCTGAAACCCATGGATGGGAGCTCCCAAACCAGAAGACTAGGCACCAGGAGTGAGATCCATGTCCAAAGCATGCACAGAGGTCTTCCAGTCTGCCACGTGCTGTTGCAAGTTCAAGTTGTTTGGTGCTTTCTGTCCTGTCTGAACATTTCTGTGCTGGCTTTGATGGGCTGGGACTAGGGAGAAGGGGAGCACGTGGAGTGTTTGGATTCCCTGGACCCCGATGTTGGGTATGGACCCTTGCTGTGCCCTGTGTTTTACTGTTCCCAAGTGATGCCCTATGTACCCCTTGGTGAAAGCCCCCGGAGCTTCCTTCCCCTGCTGGTGTCATGGGGCAATGTGACCTGGGCAGCTCCATCCGCACAGCTCTTGCTCTGGTGATTTCAACCCCCTGAGAACGTGGGGGGTGGTAGGAGGGAGTGTCAGGCTCACTTGGCTTCCCTGGCCTCTGTGGGCTTCCTAGCCTTGGATTTCTAGCTGCAGTGGAATTTGCTGGGACCCAGGGAAACGGCTCCCAGCTCCAGGAGGTGATGAGTGGGATCATGCAGCTGGCTGCATGAGAAGCAGCTCCTGGAGGGTCAAGTCTTAAGCTCTGCCTGAAGTCTCCCAGCATTGCTGGGGGTGGTTAGGATGAGCACTGGGGCAGCACAAGTGCAGGGCAGTGACTGTCTCTGCTGTCAGCTGTAACCTCGAGCCTTCTCCAGCAGAGCGCCTGCACTCTGTAGGGTGGAGAGTCCCCTGTGTACACCCCAAAACCTGCTCTGGGGCTTCTCCAGAAGAGCCGTGCCACCCTGTTGGGCCTGTACCCTGATGTACAGCATCGCCTCTGCCCTCATGAGTTTATCTGGGGCCGAGTGGGTCCCCAAAAGCTGCCGTCTTGGGGCTTCCCAAGCATCCTGCCCTGTTGAAGTCATATTGACTTCTGTGCCACAGCTCCTCACTGCTGTAAATAGTCGTTTTGTAGGACGTTGGGTCTTGTCGATGAGGTCCTCGTTTGATTTGTGTCCGTATTTAAGTGCAGTGTCAGTAACCATCTGCTGTCATTTAGAAGTGTCCTCGCTGAGGAAAGGAAAAGCAGTGACAGTTGTGTCTTTTAAACGTCGTTTTGTACTAAAGGATCTTTTCAGAAGGTGTCTTTTAATAAAAACAACCCCGTAACTGTCCTGCCTGGATTATTTACCCAGTGGTTTACCAGGAGAAGATGTGGGGGATCTGTCAGGACTTGGCATTCAGGCGCTTCCCTTGCTGGGAGCTGGAGCTGATACTTGTTTCTGGTCTCTGTTTTCAGTTGTAGCCTCTAACCAAAAATTCCTATAATAGTTTTAGGTCTGGACTAAAGTGTTTCTTTTCCCTCTGGAAATCAGGCCCTGGGGTGACAAGTTCAGGGAAGGCAAGCTGGCTTTTCTCACACCCTGGCAGCAGACCTTTGCACCGGAGAGCAACCCTTTGCATCTGGCTGGAAACCCCTGTCCTGGGTCTTTGAACAAGAGCAGAGACTGAAGTCTGAATTACCTGGGTGGGTTAAAGTCGGAGCTGAACCTCAATCAGTGGGGCAGACTCCAGAAAACAGAGGTTTTGAGGTTTTTGCCTCCTGGTGCTGTATCAATCAGCTACCAAATTGAGACTGATGGCCAAGTGTGTTGTGGGAAAGAGGAGCTTAACTCTGTCTCTCCCATTTTCCTATGTTTTGACCCATACCTTCTGAGAACTTCGGTGGAATTGAAAGAGTGGGTTAGGAGCTGAAGGGTTGGATTCAAAGAGCAGAATCTTGGCCTGGGAGAAACAGTCTTCTCACCAAAGATTAATTCCAGAAGATTTCTACGTGAGAAATTCTGCATTGGTCAGCCATATGGTTTAGGTTTAGCTAGTCCTGCAAGAAGCAGGGATCTGGATCCCTTCCAGCTTGAGATATTGCATGGTCCTTATTGTGTGACCCTGCCCTTGCAGGGTCATCTCAAAGCATTGAACTGTAACCTCTAGGGAACAGTTACCCATGTAGGGATGAAATGGGCTGGGGATGGAGCGGGAGTCTGGAAGAGGATGGAGGTAACTCCAGCTGTGCTGGTGATCCCAGGAATGTGCTCTGGCACTGAAGCTTGAGAAAACAGCTAGAGCTTTTTGAGCTGAATCAGGGAGGGGACAAACATTTCTTATTGCAGACAGAAGTAGTAAGAGACTCCTCTAGCTTCTCAGAGCAGCTACATAAAACCTGAAGTGCTTCAGTGTGGCTCCAGCTCCTGCGACCTTCTTCCTTCCCTAGGGAAAACCAAGCCCCAAGCACAATTGCACAAGGACCCCATTAAACCCAGCTTTGCACTGCCTGTCTGCTCAGTCTTGCATTCAGAAATACATTTGTAATGTCCCGTTTGCTTAATTCAAAGTTTGTTGGGTGCACCAGCAGCTACCAGAGTCTGCTGGGTTTTGAGCTGGAAGCTGAAGTGGTCAGACTGAAGGTGGGGTTCGTGCATCAGCCATACGAGTGGGTTATTCATGGCCAGGGTTTTTTGGTAAGGTCTGCAGTTTGGTCCCCAGTGATCTACAGGAGGAACCTGGAGGATAGTGCTGGCTGGTACCAAGCACCAGTTGGGGGAAGGCAAAATGCCCCAAATCTTGCCTAGCTCAGGAACTACAGCTCTTGCTTTCTTCTGTGTCTGTTCTGCTGTGCCAGTCTCCAAATCCCATCAGTGCCACCCTGTGGCCCCAGACCACCCGTTCCATGCCACAGTGTATGACATTCCAGGGCCTTTCCAAGGTGTCTCTGCAGAAGAAGCCAGTCCTGGGTCTGTGTTTTGGTATGAAATCTTGCAGCAATCCTCTAGCTCCTTCATTCTTAACAGCTGCACCAACAGTAGCTTGTAACAGCAGCTGGGAGGGTGGTGAGAGATGGGGGGCAGCTCCCTCCAGTGACAGGAGACACCCAGCACCTCCTGCCAGCAACCACAGACTCGCCAAGGGGTGAAATGCTGCTGCTGCTACTCCCCGAAACGAGCCATTGCTCCTGACATGAGGGTCCACCCAGGGCTGTGAGTCCTTCCAGTAAAGCCTTGCCAAGCAGCTGTTTTGCCTCACTACCCCTGCACATGCTCTGGGCATCGCCCAGTAGCACCATTTGCTCTGTTTTGCGGGGAGACGGACAGCATCAACAGAACACAGGGATAATGGATCCCACAGATCCTGGCTGTTAAAAGTCCCTCTGCATGGGAAGGATTAAAATGCCCCTTGCTGGATGTGAGCACCAAATCTGCAGAGAAAAAGCGAAATGGAGGGTTTCCTTCCTGCTTCCCCAGTAATCTGTCAGAGAGGAGCAACGAGCCTGACCCTCTGCTGGTCTGCAATGGCCTCTTCTGCAGCCCCCAGCTCTAGGAATTTGTGACTGTCCTTCTAAGCCCCCATGGACGGACCAGGGTGGTTTCCCAGCAGGGCAGTGGGTGCGAGGTGTTTGCAGCAGGCGCTGATCCTCACTCCACTCTCAGTGCCTGGGTCCGAGCAGGAGCAGCGCTCGGCCGATGCCGAGGAGGGTTTGCTGGGCGCTGCCCCGTGCAGTGCTCCCACGCGTGTGCTGGCCCGTACGGAGCCACATCACTGCTCAGGTTGGAAAAGACTTTCGGGATCATCAAACCCAACCTCCACCCCAGACGTCCTGGGCCACCGTCGAGCGCGACAGTAGGGCCGAAGACCATCCTTCCGACCCCACAGCCGCGCGACCCGCCTGAGCCCCGCCCACAACCCAACCCCACCCCTCCACAGANACCCCGCCCCCAGCATCCCTCGTCCTCCGCCCCCCCACGGGCCACACCCCAACCCAGCCCTACCTCGTCTCGCTGGGTCCCGGTTCAAGGGCTCCAGCACCGCCCCCTCCCCACTTTCCCTTCTTCGATTGGGCAGAAGCTTCCGCCAGTCACAGGCCTGCCTTTCGTCTATTGGTGGTGCTGGTTCACTGCCCGCCTCCTGCAGCCTTTGGCGGCCGCTGATAGGGAGCGGCGGAAGTCCTCTCCGCCTTTTCCTCCCCACCCCCGGCTGGGCCGCGGTCGGTGCCGGGCAGCAGAGGGACGGTGCCGCCATCGCTATGGGCACCCGCGACGACGAGTACGACTATCTGTTCAAAGGTATGGCCCGCTCGGCTCGGGGCGGACCCGAGGGTTTTGCGCGCCCAGCGGCCTTGCGAGACGCGGCCACCGCCCCCGGGCGCGGCTGGCCCTGGCCGGGCCTGGGGCTGGGCCTGGTCCCCGGCCTAACCCCAGGGGAGCGGGAACCCCCCGGGCCTTCCCCGCCCTGACGCTGGGGACTGCACCCTGAGGCCGGGCCGTTGTGATCCCGGATGGGGCTGAGGCCTTGGGACTGTAGTGCGGGCCCGGGCCGAGGGTGGCCACTGCGGTGGGGCCGCGGCTGGGGGTCCTCCCAAGAGCTGGCCCCGGGGTGGAGCCGCAGCTGCAGGAATTCGGGCCTCGGCGAGAGCCACTGCTGGACTGTGGTGGGGCGGCAGGGGCAGAGCGGGGAGTTCAGGGGTGTTCCCCGGGTGTTCGCTTAGCTTGGTCAGGGCACTTTTAATGCTTTTGTCCTGCACTGGGGACACTGTGGTGGGTTTAGGGCTGCTCTTGAGCTGGCCCAGGTGGGTTCAGTGTGGGTGTCCCGCGGTGTGAAGGCTGCTCGGGCCGGGGTCCTGCTTGGTTTGACCTGACCTTCCCGCAGCATCCCCTAGGCCTGCCTTTGGAGCAGCGTGGATGAGTGGAAAGCACTCACCTTGGTGTTTGCTAGCTTGTTGTACTCCTGGTCTCCCGAGGTAGATCGTGTGAAGCAATAGATGAGGGTACGGCTGTGATCTGTGCTCGAGGAGGGGATGGATGAGCACTTGCTGCCGTGAAAATGCAGCAGGAGTTTGATGTTGGGACATGCTGTGCTTCCCTGAACCCCAGCAAGGGCAGCAGTGATTCCACACTGGCTTGCTGATGAAAGGAAAAAGCTTTTACTTGTCTGTTCGAAATATTTTGTATGTGGCTTTGCCTGTTTGGTGTATTTGTTTTACAGTCTTCAGGATACTGGGGGGGGGGGGCCTTATTTCTTGTCTGTCTATAAAGCACAAGACCGGCCTCCAAAAACATGCTGAACTGCCTGGGTGTAAACTAGTTTCCCTCTGAAGTTGTTCCACTCTCTGTTTCCCAAGCGGTTTAATAGCCACAAGCTTGAAAGCTTAAAAATTATATTTCTTCTTCGTTTGGTTTCTGTGAATAGTCTATGAGGTAGGCAGAGCTGCATTTGTCTTTGAAGAAGTACTGCTTTGAAATGCATTTTTACGTTCTATCTGGAGCGGAACTTCATCTGAAGCTGTTTGACCAGGCACACAGCCCCTATTCCTGTGTGGGTACTGCAGAGAAGCTTGGCAGACACTGTGACACTTCACTAATGGGGGACATGATTGTCCTTTTTCTGGATGCCTTTAGGTAGGGGGAGTTGTGTTGTGTGAAAATAAGCAAATAAACTCCTAAAACCCCCCTTCCCTGTCTACTGAGCTTTTCCTTCCTTGTAGGCTTTTTGGGACTAGACAAGAAATAATGTCAGTGGGAATAAGTAGGATGAGGTCCCCTTCCTTGCTCTTCAGCTCCCTCCACTTCTGTGACTAAATATCAAGGGGAGTTGTTACAGCAAAAAAATAAGTCCAAAACTAATGACTGACTTCTGGTTTAGCCCCTTAGCTACATTGAGGACTTTTGACCCCTCTTCTCTTAGGAACATGTAGTGGTCGGAGGTGGAAATAATAGTGGAGGAGGGTTGTGGGTGAGCAAGGTTATTTGATTTACCACCTGCTTCCAAAGGAAATTGAGCTGGGCTCTGATTTTGGCTTTTGCAGTAGTTTAAGAAATTGGCATTTTGCAGTGTGGTGCTGTTTAGCTGAACGCAGTTTCTTTAAAGTCACAGGTTTTACTTTCTTACATAGCGGAAGGTCTGGAACTGTTTGTGTAGGAACTGCTGTAATTTTATTAATAAGCTTTCTGAAGAGTTTAAAAGGCAAAGAGCCTTGTTTGTTGTCTTTTTGCTGTGAAACGCTGCCTCTGAAACAGTTGTTCAGGGATTAAAATGGCCAAAGAAGTTTGTAACAGCTGTTTCTGCGTGTCGCAGCCTTGCTGTTCCTGGTATTCTCTTGTTCTGCGGTCCATGGGGACTGGCCATTTCAACAGGGCTGTAGGAGAGGGGGACATTATTGGCCTACTTGGTCTAGCACGCAGCGGACAAAAACTAATACAAGGTTTGGCGTCACTTGGGGGGCACGAGTGGGATTATAATCCAAGCAACTCTGTCCAGCTAGTGCTGCTTTATCTTCCTTCGCAGTTTCCCTTCCTTCTGGGTGCATCCCCAGGCTCAGAGCTGCTTATTTTATTGATGACAGCAAAACATTGTTTGTTAACAAAAGGACTGAGTCAGCTTTTGGGAGAACAAGCTGTGTCCTGTGTGCTGAGCTGTGGGCTGTAATGAGGCTGTGAGGATCTGGTGGTAGATTTGCTCTGGTGATGTAACCCAGGTGAAGGCAGTGGCTCAGGGCTCTGTTCCCACTTAGTTTTGTCACTGGGATGGTCAAAAGCCATGACCTTTTTCTGATGGGTTTTGAAAGGGATGGCTCTGGAATGGAATTTGTGACCTTTTAATAGTTGTTAAAATATTGGAAGCCTCGTACCTATTAAAACATGGTCTGTGCATTAATTTTCCTCCTGAGAAGATTAGCCTTTATCAGTGTTTGGTTTGGAAATTCAGTTGGAGGTTGTGCAGATATGTGCTGGCTCAGGAAAAAGGAATGGTGGAAAAAACCAAACCACCCCATAGAAACAAGAGCTTTCTTTTATCTTTGTGGAGTTGTAGACTGCTCTGATTAGAGCCAAAGCCTAACATGCCGGACTTAGTAAAACAAATCTGTGTCATATTGATCATAAATATCTGGCAACCTTTTGTACTTGAGAATGAACTGTGTTAGAGAGGATCTTTAACTCTTTTGTGGTTCAGAAGTCCTTTGGGCCAGATGTAGAAACCAGTGTGTTTATAATTTTGTCACAAACTGGATCTTTTCTACTTTTGCTCTGGGGTTTAACTCTGTCTCTTGCTTGCTTTGTACTCGGGTCCTGAGTAACCAACTGGGTGTTGGAGCCCTGGGATTTCAGTGGGGCTGCAGATCCATATGCTGGAAGGCCTGAAAGGGCTTGGGAGGCAGAGAAAGACTGGGGACTGGCAGTCAGTGCTTTGCTGGTGTCAGGTGGTTCCACGTGGAGCAGCAGTGTGCAGGCAGCCCCAGCGTGATGGAGAGGAGTGGAGTCTTCAACTGAGGATGTGAAGGTGGCACCAAGTGTGGCTTGGATGTGTGCTGACAGCCAATGGGTGGGGCCTGCTGCTGATTATTGGTTCAACTCACTTCCCAGTTAAAACCAGTAAATCTTTCCATTACCAGTGTGACCCTAAAGGCTGTTCGGGGAGTGTGACTTCATCAGTTCTGGTGAGATGTGTTTAGGGAGTCTTCAGGCTCTTAGCTCTGATACAGAACTTTGTGTTCTGCTCTCTCAACATCTCTGCATATGAAAACGTGACACTGTCCAGTGGCCTTTTCCCAAAATTAGGAATTTTCCTAATTACATCTAATTGCTTAGTCCAGAATCTCAAAGGTATCTTCTTGCGAAGATCCCATAACAATAAAGCTTGTGGGTTCTGTCTGTGCAATGGGGGCTTTCAGGCTTTGTGTCTTTCTCTTGCAAGTGAAAATGGTCATTTGATGCCTGACACTGAGTATTAATAAGAAGCAGTGGAGACTGTGAAGTGAGAACATTATTTGCTGAGTTGGAGTCTGGGTGTCTTCCTTTCTTATTTATGCACTCAGGAACTTCTCAGAAATGCTCTGGGATAACCTCTACTAGGGTGTGGAGCCTGCTGTTTTGCAGCTGGATCGCAGCAGAGGTGACGTTAGCCCGTTAGCTGAAGGAGCGCAGGACCCCCTGAATGTTCTTCCTCCATCAGATGGAGTTAATGACCCAAAAGCTATTTGCACGGTTTGTGTACAAGGCTGAGAGTTTAAAAATGCCAGAGTGTAGAAGGTGGACAGAATGTGGATTCACAAGCAGGGAACTCCATTTAGAAGGTATGGAATAGGGATTTTCTGAGCTGGTTCAGTTTGTGTGGTGGCTGTTTCTCCCTCCTTCTGGTCAGGGTTGGGGTTTGCTTTTAGGGTGCAGCTTACTTCAAGCCAGCAGATGGCTGGAGATGGGAGACCTTTGACCTGTTCTTGGAACACCCTGTGGAATTGATGATGAAAAAACTTTGGAAAAAATAACAACATAAAATCCCAGAGCTACAACTTAGAATAAAAATCTTTTCCATGTATCTGTTCTCATAACCTAAGAAATGGTTTAGGCTCCCTACCAGGTCAGATTTGTGTGAGGAGCTATCGTGAGTGGGGAGTTGTGGTACTGTGCTACCATCAGCTGGTTGCACGTTCCTGCCTCTGTTGTATTTTGACTAGTCAGCTGTGCTAGCACAATTGTCTGTGTCTGTGCTGTCATCTGGATGAAATGGAGGGGAGGGAGTTGGGAGCCTCTTGACCGCCTCCCGTGGGAGCTGTTGCAGCAGAGAAATCCAGGCTGCAGTACAAGTTTGGGAATGTGCTGGCAGAGCTGGGGACGGCCTTGAGGAGCAATTGCTGCCAGAGCCGAGCCCTGAAACAACGGCCTGAACAGAAACGAGCTGTAGCAACACTGAGTTGAGTGCGCTCCTTGGCCCTGGAAAACCTGGTGAGCTCATCCTGGGAGTGTGTAATGAGGAGAGTTGTCTCATTTGTGGTGGGGCCTTCAGGAATGTCTGCTTCAGGGAAACCAGGTTGTATGAATGAGGAAGATCAAGAAATCTAAACTAAAGTAGGAAGCACTAGCAGGGCTGCAGGAAACGTCCCCCAGACTAACTCTTGTCCTGCTGCTCAGGCCAGGGCGCTTTTAGCAGGGTCTGCACAGTCCTGTGCCATGTGGTCACACAAAGGGATGATCGCTTAACTGCTTTTCCTCTTGGTTCCTGTGAGTTATTTCTTGCTGTAGACAGTAATCGGGTGGCTTGATGTGTGCACTTAATGTTCACTGCTTAGTAAAGGATCAGGAACAGCAGCTCCACCAGGAACCCACTGGAGCGTGGCTGGGTTTGCTGCAGCAGCTGGCTGGAGTGGAAATGGCACAGTCGCACTATGGGGAGCCTTGGCTCCAGCACAGTGAAGTATCTACTACAAGGTATCTTTTTGCAACTGTTCTCAGTAAAGCCTGGCTTTGTGTGCTACGGATGGTGCTGCACTGAAGCAACACCTCATGTGGAGGTGGAGATTTCTTACCTCATCGTTTACTTCTGCAGTCTGGCAGAACTGATCTTGCCGGAGGAAGTTCTACTTTACTTTGTGTCCTTGGAGTGTCAAACATCTCCCCTATTTTCCCCTTTTTGTGGTGCACTAAATTATAGAAATAAACCACCCTGTATGGCTGCAGCAAGAGAGCCATACAGCAGAGAATTATTTGCTCACTTTGGTGATGATTGGTTGTTTTTGAAATCAAAACAGAGTAGGTCTCTACTGGACTTGGCTGCAGCGGAAGGATAGGTAGCCAGGCTGTTCCTGTGTCTTGTGTTTCTTACAATGTTGCTTGCAGCCTTCCTCTGCAGAGGTTGAGTATAGAGGGGACGTTTAGTTCCCTGTGATTACTGTGGTGGCTCAGGACCTCAAGAGCAATGTTTACCTGTTGACGGTTGCTGTAGCAATTTCCCATTTCCTTCTTCAGGTGACCAGCAACAAAAAGGCTTGAGGCTGTCTGGATGGAGGCTGGGTAATAAGCTTAGAGTGTTAAAGTCTGAGGAGGTATCAACAGAACTCAACCCTCTGTGTATCTGTCTGTGCAGCTTCTGCCTGTTCCGTCTGCAAGGCAACGCGGCAGCCAGGTAGCACCACTGCACAGTGGAAGTGCTGGTATCAAGAAATAGCATCCAAAAGACTGTCTTTTCTTTCAGTGGTGTTGATTGGAGACTCTGGCGTCGGGAAGAGTAATCTCCTGTCACGTTTTACACGCAATGAGTTCAATCTGGAGAGTAAGAGCACCATTGGGGTGGAGTTTGCTACCAGGAGCATCCAGGTGGATGGGAAGACGATAAAAGCCCAGATCTGGGATACTGCAGGACAGGAGCGATACCGTGCCATTACCTCAGCGTGAGTACCCTGCCTCTGCTCAGCCTGACAGCAGGATTCCAGCAGAGATGCTACAGATAAATTTATGGGTGGAAAATCAATGAACCGTGTGGGACACATGGCAAAGTGATTGCAACAGGCTTCAGTGTAGATCTGAGTCCCAAGATAACAAATGCTTTTGTGTTCCTCAATTAATAAAATGAGTGTGATTTTTAGGTTCTGACTGTTGTAAGAAAAAAATGGCAGCTTAAATCTAAAGTGTGGTAGGCTCTGTTTGAGTCTTGTGATCTAATTTTTCATGTGAATGACTGTCATTTCTGGTGGCACCTGAGTACTGCTGGGCATCAATCTAGGGGTGGAAGTTACCATAATACCTGTGGCTTCTCGTTCTTGGATGCCCGCTACATCATGGAATTGCTTTGGTTGGAAAAGACCTTTAGGATCATGGAGTTCAATTGTTAACCCAACTGTCCTAACCCACTGCAAAACCCTGTCCCTAAGCTCCAGATCTCCACGACTGTTAAACATGGCCAGGGATGGTGACTCAACCCCCATCCTGGGCAGCCTGTTCCAGGCCCTTTCCACGAATAAGTTTTACTTAATGTTTAACCTGCATTTACCCTGACTCAATTTGAGGCCATTTCCTTTTGACCTATCACTTGTGAGAAGAGACCAATCCCTACCTTTCTGCAACCTCCTTTCAGGTAGTTGTAGACAGCAGGAAGGTGTCCCCTGAGCCTCCTTGTCTTCAGAATGAACAACCCCAACTCCCTCAGCTGCTCCTTGTAATCTCAAGACTGGAAGGTATTTTTAGGACATTGCAGCCACAAACTCTTGAAATCTCAATGCTTTTGGATTAGTCACAGCCCTGAAAATCAGGTGCTGGATTGCACACTGAATAACCGGTAAGTAAGAAGGTGACGGTGATGATGCTGACTCAGCAGTACTAGGCTCATCCCTGTTTAGAGCAGCAGTGTTGAGAAGCTTTCACATGCAGTCCACTGTTAATCTAGACAGTGTCTTAAGAGACAACCTCTGGGGTAGTTTCTGTGCAGGTAGTAGGGAAAAGGATAATTTAGAGGAAAGAGAAGAGCCCCTGTTGTCAGGCCCAGTTGTCCAGGGCACATTCTGATCAGTGAGGTGATGTTTATCAGTTTGTAAAGGCACCAGCCTGTTTCTGAGTCAGGCACAGACTGAGCCATGAGCTTTAAATGCAAGGTAAGGGGAACCTTTTTCATGAGGGTGAAATGCAGAATTGTTGGGAGAAAAGCAGTGGAGCCTGGACCCTCAGAGGGATAATCCATAGGGAAGGGATGCAAAACCAAAGCAAATGTCAGTGATGATTTCCAGTTGACTTTTTTTCCATAAGTCTTAGTGTGTTTTTCATATATTTTGTGGTGCCACTTAAATTGTGCTTACTGCTGTAAAAGCTTAGAAATTCTGCTGGCTGGGGCTGGTTCAACAGCAACCTGGCCGATGAGAACCAGCACATCCATAGTACTGCTCATAGACTTCCCCCCACCACCAGCTCCTTAGCATGGGCACCAGCTCTCACTTGACACATTGCTGGGCCGGTTCAGCCTGCCTGGGCAGCAGAGCAACCAGCAGTAAAAGGTGGAGTGTTTCTGCCAGCTTCTCATTAAACCACTTCAGGGTACCCTGTTGGACAGGTGCTGGTGAAGCAGAGAAGCTGTAGGATTGTGTGAAATAGAGATAAAGATGTAGTATTCCTGAGCTACGTGGACTTGTGCTAGCCTAAGCCCTTGGCCTGAGTTGGGATGGCCCCAAACCTATTTTGAGGGAGCAAATTCTGTTTCAGATTCAAAAAAAGGGAGATTTAGAGATGAGATCTGAGGCAGAAATCACTCCCTGTGATGGTGCTGAGGCCCTGGAACAGATTGCCCAGGGAGGTTGTGGCTGCTCCCTCCTTGGAATCATTCAAGGCCAGGTTGGCTGGGGCCCTGGGAGAGAGGTGTCGCTGCCCATGGCAGGGGATTTGAACTAGATCATCTCCGAGGTTCCTTCCATCCTAAACCATTCTATGATTCTTAGATTGTGGGCTTGTGGATAATTGTCGATATAGCCTACCCCCCTTTTAATTTTTAAGAGGAGCAGGAGGTATCTGACAGATCAGCACCGAATACTGACATTTGACTGAGAACTCTTTTTCCCAGTAAAAAGGTAAGTTATAACTTCACAAAAACCTGAAGGGCAAAACACCTCCTCGGTGTTTTCTTACTGTCATTGGAATTTTGTAGGAAAAAACTCAGCCAGCATTTTGAACGTGGTTTTAGTCTTCAAAATACTCCAACAACTGTATGTTCAGCAGTGAAGGGAATGGTTTAACTTGGTAGCCAGCACGCAAGAGGCAGATACCAGCTTTGTGAGTTTGGGTGTTGCTTGCCGTAAAGGGATGTGCTTTATGGTTTCAGATATTACCGTGGTGCTGTTGGGGCTCTTCTTGTCTATGACATTGCCAAACACCTCACCTATGAGAACGTGGAGCGCTGGCTAAAGGAGCTTAGAGATCATGCAGACAACAACATTGTCATCATGCTGGTGGGTAACAAGAGCGACCTGCGTCACCTGCGAGCGGTGCCCACCGACGAGGCCCGAGCGTTTGCAGGTTGGTGGACTTGAGCTCTCTTTTGTGACTCTCTGAACTTGGTGCAGGTTGTAATCACCCTCTTGTTGTCCAGGGCTGAATGTTCAATGCTAACTTTATTCTTTAACCTAAAAAAGGCGCTTAAGGTTATTTGTAAGAGTTCTTTTGGCTTGTTAAAGAAAGTGGCTTAATGGTTGGTTGCTCTTTAGTTTTGTTGGTTTTGCATTTCTTTTTTTAATTCTGGTAGTATGTGTTTCTGAAATGCAGTGCTTGAGCTGCCAGATTAAAGATGATGAAAGACTTCCTCTGGCAAGGTTAGAGGCAGAAAGCAACATTTAGAAGAGAAAATGTCACAATATAAACAGAAAATACCACAACACAGAATGTCTTTCCTTCCTTGTTCTGCTGAGTGTGTATTCGTGGGGCAGCTGCTCCTGAGCATTGAACCTTCTCTGAGGTGGATGCATTCTGATGCATTTTGTAGTGTCCTCTAGTTTCATTTGAATGCTGTGATCATCAGACCTGTTGAGTTATGAGATGTTGGAGAAAGGGAGTGGATTATGTGAGCTGCTGCCAGGGCATTACTTGTCTCTCTCCCTTCTCTTGCAGAGCACTGGTCAGATGTTCTTTTGCCCTTACAGGTGTAGGGATACTTCGGTTATTTCAGTGTCTGTCGAGCGCGGAGGTGGAATTTAAATGGAGAGACTTGAAAATCATTCTAGAAGTGCTAGTAGAGCTTGCTGAAACACGTTTTCTGAAGGTTGCTAGTAATAGAGTACTCTGTGGTTAGTAAAACCACTTTAAATTTGCAAATGAATAAGAAGTGAAGTTCAGAGAGGTTGCAGGGGAGAATTGTCTCCCTTTGCAGCCAATGTGTTTTTGCCTGTACTCTTGTTTGAGGTACTTTTGGTTGTGAATAAAGCTTGGCTGAACAAGGGCAGTGGTGAGGAGTGTTCTTGCACTATGGGAAGGCAGCACTCAGAGATGACACTGCTGAAACACTGGCAACTAAGCAAACAGTGTATGGAGTAGTTCCTAATGTAAAGGGAGGCAGAAAACCAGACTGTGTCCCGGTTGACATGGCCTAAATATAGAGATGAGAACCTCAAAGTGAAGTGAAATAAGAGTTCTGTTACAATTTTTTTTAACTAAACCACTTGTTATTTGTTGCAGAAAAAAATAACTTGTCTTTTATCGAAACTTCTGCTCTGGATTCCACAAACGTAGAAGAAGCCTTCAAGAACATCCTTACAGGTAAGGTTTGTTGGGGGCTCAGAGGACCTGGAAATTAATGTTGGGAATGATAGTTAGTTTGCAGACATCCTAGTCGCTACCTTTGTGTTCTGCTTTCCACCCCACACGTACCTTTCTTCTAAGAATCTGGAGGTTTTCAGTCTGCTGATGGTCCATAAATTCAAACTCTTGCAGTAGTGCTGCTGTAGAGGCACTGGGAATTCTGTGCCGGGAGACTAAACGTTCCAGTGTGTTTTCTTGCCCCAAAGCAGACTGATGCATAATACCATGTCCAGACCACTGAACTCTTCTGAGCTGATGGAAAGGTTGGAGGTGGCTGAACCAGCAGCATGGCTGCCTTCAGGCCTGCCTGCCTCCTTGGAGTGTCCCTCAACAGTCCCTGAAATTGTGTGAGAATGTGAGTGATCAGAGGCCAAAATGAGCCCGGGCTTATGATTTCCAGGGTGTGAGAATATGCATCACTGTGTAACTGCTGTAGATATGGCTAGAGTGCAGTGTCCAGCTGCAGCTTCAGGCTTGCTCTCTCTGTTGGCCGTGCTGTAGGTCTGTTTCCAGGTAGTCGTACTCTACTGCTGGCATTTTCCTCTTTTTCAGACCAGGGTTTAGAATTTCCATTCCTTAAGACAGCTGTTGCCTCTATTTTCTTGGTCCTGGATAAGGGAGCACTGTACTGCTCATGAGACCTGGGATTCACTAGAAGAGCTTTATTGCTGGAGATAACACCACAAGAAGGACCTGCTGGTGTGAGCCATGATCAGAGCACTTTAATGAGTAGCCTCACAAGGTTTTCCAGCAGGTGGTTTGTGAATTTGAGCTGAGCGCTTATTTGGCCTGTTGTGGGAAGAGCACTGAATGCAGCGTGTGGGGGAAGCTTGCTGGTGTCCTTCGAAGTGAGATTGGCCAAGAAGTGTGAGTTGTGTGGTCATGAGGTAGGAGAAAGAAGAAGACTGAAGAGATGATACCAGCTAGGAGATACGTAGCCTACATTTAGTAAAGGTAGAAGCAAAGACAGAGCTAGAGATGCTTAGAGTAAGTGCTGCTCCTCTCTGTGGGGTGAGTAACATTTCCCTCTAATTCTAGTCAGACTTGAGTGTATGTGAGTCTCTCAGTATTGCCTGCTTCAACACTTTGTGTTCCGGGGGGCATGTTGTTGTGGCACCAGTCTCTGCGTCTGGGGACCTCTTTACCTGAGCTAATCCTCAGAGACAGAGTCTGAGAAACCTGGTACTGTCATACCAGAGGTGTCTGAAGGGATCCACCAAGGGCATGCAGATCTGCTGAGCTGGAGCAAACACACCTGTCAGCATTGCAGCTTTCAGACACTGTGTTCTGCGCCGATCAGGTCTCAAATCACTGGCAGAGGTGAAGGGAAATGGCTGTCTTGAAGAAGAGTCCACCTCTGCTAAAATGCAATAACGGGCAAAGAATGCTTAAAAATTGCATCTAAATAGGAAAAGGGTTATCAGTCAGGTCCTGGATTGCTGTTCTATGTCTGGCTGCCTAGTGAGATCTGAATCTTGCCCTAAAAAAGGGGAAAACCATGTAATTTGTCAGTGTGTTTGTCCTGCCTCTTGAAATGCTCTTTAAGATCCGTACTGTGAAGAGTTGGCAAGACACAGCTCCTTGGTGGTTGCTTACCATAGCTGAGATGTAATGGATAAACTCTCTAGTCTCGCCCCTATGCGCTCACTGCTTTGAGAGGTTGCGTCTGGTTGGCGCATCCCACAACACCTCCAGGTGCAGTTTTCCTGAGCTTTATTGTGACCAAATACTGATTTTTTGGTTAAATAAGAATGTGCCTTTGCTCTGGTTCCGCTTGATTGTCAGGAATTGTTTGCTGTATGGTGCTTGGTGGGTGCTGACCAAAGGATTGGCTTTGTGTTGGTATTTCTTGATTATTTATGAAAAAAGCAGATGTTTCATCTAGTGAATTCTGTTAGGCCGGTTTCTTCAGGTCTCTTTTTGCAGAGGTGGAAGCAGGAGCAAGTGTTTGGATCCCGAAGACTGTTGCCAGCCAACACTGCTGATCCCAGAAGTATGTTGCAATCAGAGCAAGGTCACAGAATCCCAGAATCTCTTGGGTTGGAAGAGACCTCTTATGATCATCAGTCCAACCTTTGACCCAGCACTGCCAGTCACCCCAAAACATGTACCTCAGCACCACCTCTGCCTTTTAAGTTCCTCCAGGGATGGCAACTCCACCACTGCCCTGGACAGCCTGTGCCAGTGTTTGGTAACCCTCTGGGTAAAGAAATTCTGCCTGACATCCAGCCTAACCCTCTCCTGGCACAGCTTACAGCCATTTCCTCTGCTCATATCACTTGGCACCAGAGAGAAGAGGCTGAATCCCTCCTTGCTCCAAGATGACCCAGAAGAGGCAGACAGGAGAGAAACAATGGCCAGGCTGACAGATGTGTATTAGTGGAGAACCCTGGTGTTGAGTCAAAGTTGTGTAGAAGACCATGAGGTGTCTGAGCTGGGACTATGTATCGCACAGGGCAGCCTTAGAACAGATTCACTTCTTATTTGCGACACTTGGACCTGAGGCAGCCTGCCTACTGCTTGAGCTGGTTTCTGTGGTTTTGGTGCTCTGAGCATAGTTCAGCAGTCACCAGCCATCCATCTTCTCCTACGGTGTGGTCCTGTGACTGACCCTGGGTGGAGATGCTGGCCTGAGGAACATGCTGGGGAGGACAGTGTGTTGGGAGCAGCCTTGGAAGAAGGAAGAGGATGGGAGCAGCAGGACAGGAATTTCTTGACTAACCACTAGTTTTGAGGAATCGCTAAACACTAGAGGAAAAAGCCCCAAGAAAATTTCTGAACAGATGCTACCCCATATAAAACAGGGGCTTGGCTATGGCTCTGAACAGCCACTACTAAAGTAGACTGGCAAGTTTAAAGAAGGGGCTATGACAGTATCTCCTGAAGGCAGACAGTGGCCGTGAGGTTGGTCTTGACTAGAAGGCTTCCATTTTTGAGCATAAACACCTGCAGCTCCTTTCAAAAAAAAGTCAGCCAAACACAAACCCATAGAAGTCTCCCATGATTTTTGGTTCTCACTGAGGACTTTGGGTGTTGCTGTTTCAAGGCTGTGGCTGTATGAATGTGACCATAATATTTATCACAGGCTTCCAGGGAGGTACTTGCCCTTTTCCTGTCTCACAATGGAGGGAAGTTGAAACAGGGGCTTTTAGTCAGCGAAACAAGTAATTTAAAATCCTTTCAACTTGAATTATTTTGGCTGTGCAGTTTAAATGGTTTGTTTTGTTTGTTTCTGAAAGACCTGGCAGTATCTCTTAAGTGGTTACAGCTTTCTGGGTCTGTGTGCTTTCAGACATGAATGAATTTGAATCAAAGAAATCTCTCAGCAAAAGCATTTTGGGATCAGTGTGGGGTTGAATGGAACCATGTGGCTTTTTCTTGTCCTGTTGTAGCGAGGAGGAGGCGGCGGCGTTGCTGTCGTTGGGTCGTAGCAGTTTGCCAGTAGCCAGTGTGAACTAGATACCAGTGTACCAGTGGCCAGTCCCGTTGATTGGTGTTTGTAGATTGTTGATAGTTTTTAAATTAAAACTGAAATATTTCCCTCATTTAGAAAGGAGCTCTCCTGCTCCTTTCTCATTTAAAAACCTTTTAATTACAGCTGTGCTTACAGAGTCATTGAAAAAATATGTGATAGGAAGTGCTGTTGTGGACGACATCAAGAAATCCAAAAACTCTTCCAGACAGAGCTGTGGTCAGTTACAGAGCTGCAGAGCCAGCCAGATGTTACAGCCACAGCTCTCCAGTGAAAATCTCTGCATTCTTGGGTTCCACCATCTTCTCTGCCAGGCACCATGTGTGCTCCATGGGACGCAGTGGCTTTCGGGGCTCTAACAGATCCGTTCTTGTTGCAGAAATTTATCGCATTGTCTCGCAGAAGCAGATCGCGGATCGGTCTGCGCATGATGAGTCTCCTGGCAACAACGTTGTCGACATCAGCGTCCCACCAACCACTGATGGACAGAAATCCAGCAAACTCCAGTGCTGTCAGAACCTGTGACCTCCTGTAGATGACTCCTCTGCCCTTCACTTCATCTGTGCTTCATTTAGAAACATGTGTGCACTTCTTATCTCCTGTGATTCAGTGACTCCCTCTCCCCTCCTTTACCCTATTCCCAAGACCTCCCTCACTTTCATCCTAGAGCTTTAACTGTAGGGCTAACATTCCCCTGCCTCTGAAATCCCTTTCGGTGTGTTGACTTTTGGGCTTGAAATGTAGGCACTGATCTGATAGACATGTTTGTGTTGGAACATCTGCTGCTGGATATTATCCCATGAAGCTCCTCAGATGGTTTTTGTTTTGGTTTTTTTTTTGGGAGAGAAACCATGGGGACTTGACTATAACTGTTAAAGAAATAACTATATTTAGGTGACAAGGTTTATTCCTCCCTTAGTCAAGTATTTTTTGTGTGTCTTGTATTTCTGTACACCTGGGGGAGAATTAAATGGAAATAGCTGTCCTACCAAATGCTGTTTTCTGTCCTGATAAAGTCTCACAGTGAGGTTTTCAGTGGCTGCACACACGCAAGGAGGCTGTTGAGAGTTAACATTACTTATCATCTAACTGCCCCTACTACAGGTAGCCTGGCTGCGTAGTTTACCATTTCCTGCTCGGGAAATCTTTCTCTCTTCTTGTTTTGTTTGGGAACAATGAAGTACATCTGCGCTGCTTGCTATGCCACCGTCAGTGCCTGCGCTGCTTGTGCAGGCTTTACGGAGCGTCTTCATATTTATTCACAGCTTCTCTTCATCAGTTAACATTACTGTACAGTAAGTGCCAGCATCTTCATTTTGCAGTCTGGACAAGTGGCTTCTTTTGTACTGTAGCTCAGTGTCAGGATGCAGAATCTTCTGTAGTTCCAGGGTTGTTTTGCATGCTGCTTTTTTCTCTAGATCTCTCCTACCCCTGTTTGAGTGAGTGAAGCAATATTTTCATGTCATGTGTATATACCTGCGCTCGTAAGGGTTTCAGTTGTTGTAGAGAAACACAGTACTTTACACGTTTTGTAAAAGCTCGGCAGAACCGTGTTGATTTGCTCTTGGTGAGCATTCACCGTTGACCTTGTGCGTAATCTTCTTGACCTCTACCAAAACGCATAATACTAAGATTTCACACAATAACTACTAACCTGTTGGTTTTGTCTTTTACCTGACTGCAGACTGTAATTCTCTAATGACTGGACTTCACCCCACGTAGCAGATTTTCATCAGCAGGGCTAACTACCGTAATACTTGGTTTTGCTGAATGGGAGCCATGACCCGTGTAGCCAGTCTTTCGCTCGCTTGTGAAAATCTTCCGGGATGGCTTTTCAGCATTCACTGGCTCTCACACAGTTGCATCCTCTCCAGTATGTACATGGTGTTGCAATGATGAGGCAAATGCTGGGTGAGACCATCTGAAGGAAGAGCTGGAGACTGTCTGCTGTTCTCTGATGCTATTGAAGCACTTAGCAGTGAGTTTTTGCTATGTATTCTGAAACTGTACCTCGCTTGATGAATCCCACCTGCCTGTTAGAAGGTTGGTTTTTGTTTTTTCCTTCCCGATACAAAGCAAATATGAAAGAGTTGTGCTTCAAGGGGGAAGGTGACCTTCCAGTCTCAAGTCTTCTGTCTGGTTATGTAATAAAATTAAGGGTGGTTAACTCCAATGCTTTTCCTTTGTAAGATTTCCAGCCCAATGCCTTCAATTCTGTCCTGTCTGCACCAGGAGAGGGCTGTAGGTCGTTGCGCAGGGTGCACCTGGTGCCTGGCGCTTCCCTTTTTAATCTTTGTTTAGAGGATACATAGAGGGTGAAGGGGTGGATGACCACAGCCTAATCCCACTGAAAGGGGGTGTAAATTCCCCTCAGGCGTCACAGTGCTCTGTCCTAGGGGTGTCCTGGTTTGGTAAGCACTTCTGGCACTTGATACTTAACTTCGGCAGCTGTGGGAACTGGAGATGTCTCCATGGTGGTGGTCCTAGACTTGAAAGTGATGTGCAGTCAGTGTTTAGAAGGCTGGTGGACGGACACAGCATCAGAAGGGAAGGGAAAACTGAGATACTGGAATTATTCCATTCAACAACAGGTGGGCACTAGTGGAGCTGGGCTCCTTGATTTTTCGAACAAAACTTTTGTGAGTTGAGTAGTATGAGGAAGAACCATGCTGTTACAAAGACTTACTAGTTGAGGGTGATGTAGTAACATGTTTACACTGCAAATTCTGAAGTTTCTAGAATCAGTCTGACTTGGTGTAAGAAGCTGAGATACAGTTTAGTCACTTTCCTGTTTCTTACAAGAGGTTTTCTTTAGCCTTTGGAAGGCTCTAAACAGCCTTGGAGTCCCCAAAACAAGTTCACATCTATGGATTAAGTGCTGTTACATTAATCTATTGAAAAGACCTTGTACAGCATCCTTTTATGGGACCACAGCCCCTTCAGAGTGAGTGGATCTTGGATGGCTCGTGCTGGGAGGGGTGGCTTGGTTTTAGGTCTGTTGTGTGACATGGAAAAGCCTTTAGCTGCAGGACCATGTGATAGACCTGAGGTGTGGAAAGCAGGTGCGTGTGTGCACAGCTTGTGCAAGCTCCACACAGAGCTGTGGTTTTGTCTGCTGTGGGCACTTGGTTTGTTAAACTAGTTGTGGGCTCTTTTTCCTTGATAACTGTGCTGTTCTCCAGGCACTGGGAGACAGAGCCCTTCAGCGGGTTTGAGATGCCTCTGCGTAGACTAAACACAGAGCTGTCAGGTCCAATAGAAAAAGGATAGTGGCCCAGTTCTGCCTGGTGAAACAGTCTTCCTGTGCGTAGAGAGGGGAACATGCATTTGATGCCAAGTGCCCTGGTGTCCGTGCTGAAAGCTTTGGGCTCTCCCCTCCTTGGAAACAATAGCTACAACTTAGCCTGCTGGCGGTGCTGGCAACAAGGATTGCAGAGAGGGGAGCCTTGGAGGAATCCTGAGGAAGCTTGACCTGTTGGAGAATTGTCTGATGTTCAGGGGAGCTCTCCTAAAGGACATAGTCTGCTTTCCTGGTGTGAGTGTGACAGTTCAATGGAACCTTACCTGGCCTGCTTCATATTGTGGCTTTGCTGGTGCTGTGTCAGTATTACTGTCAGGAAAATAGAAAAGGTTCCAGCTCTCTTCCAGATGCCATAGGGTTCTGAGGGCAGAATTTGGCTTCTGTGAAACTCCTGATGACAGGACTGCCTGTGAAAGAAGGGATGTGAGCTGTGCTTGTTTTGCTTGGATCCTGAGGAGGACCTTCCCTTAACTATTGAAAGATAATACTAGCAAGCACTGGGTGCTCACCAGTGTCAGTAGTACACAACTCGCTTGGAGGGTCCTGGTTATGGGTCCTCCAAAACAGTTGGAGAGGAGGCTTTTCTGCTAACTGCCTTCTTTGTTCTGGGGAGAGCAAAGGCTGAAATTCACACCAAAAAATGTGGTGTGAGCGCACAGGCAGGTAATCGGTAAAAATAAATGTTAGATTGCCTCCATCTAAGTCCTTTTCTTCCTCTCAAGCCAGATGTTACAGACTGGATGAGTTGAAGTCTGGGATCGCCACTGACAGTTTGTAGCCTGCACAGGACAATGAAGTTTTTAAGCTCCAGACTTGTATAAATGTGAAATTCCAGTTGACAAGTGACTACTTGCTGCTTGGTTAAAAAGATTTCTGTGTGTGCTGCAGAGCCCATCAAAATTTGGTGAAAGGAAAAGGCACTATGATCCTTTCTAACTCCTGTGGCTGGTTCTTGGCACTTCTAGCAGGTTTGGAGGAGTAGCAAGACTCTGGCATCCTAGAGATCCCCCAATGTGAGTGCTGCTCTGTTACATCACTTGTAGTCACCCCACATTTTGGGGAAAGGGTGGTAATGGTGTTTTTGTGTGGACAGGACAGCTCTCAGCTGGATGAGCAGGATGGTAAGGGTTGGTCTTTGCCTTTTATTGGAGTAGGTCACTCGCCAAAATACATAGGAGGTATTTTTGTTTTCTGATTCCTGCATGCGGTGCTGCTCCAGTGCTCTGGATGTCGTCAGTTTGTGGGTTGTTAATGGTTGAGTCTTACCTGGCCTTGGTGATTGCTTCCTTTCAGGCATGAAGGAAGAACTTGCTTAGGTGCTCTGGGCTCCGTAGAAGGAAAAACATCTCAGTGAGGGTGACTCAGGCACTTAGGGAGGCCTTTTTCCTGCATAAAACTCCAGGGAAAAACAGTGCTACAAGTACAGGTCCAAGTTTCAAATAAGAAAAATCAGGCAATTAGAGGTGAAGACTGTCCTTCAAGTAAAATACAGTCAGTTGGACTGAGGTTGGATCCTCTTGACTTGCAGACCGCTTAGTAGGCTCTCAGTAGATAGTGTTTTGAATGGAGATTATCAGACTGTTTACAGGAGTACACTGTTCCAATAAATGACAGAAGTTCTTAGTTTAACCTGGTCAGGTAGTGCACAGCAATGTTGTCTTACCAGGCTTTGTAGGCTCTAAGTAGCACTGGACCTTTATGCAACCCAGAAGGAGAGGTTCCTTCCATTTACTTTGGTTCCTAGTTCCTGTGTTAAGTGCAATTCACTTTGTAAATACACGCATCACTTGATTTTTTTTTTTTTTTTGTGCATGGTTATGATGTATTGTGGATATAAAGATTGCCAAACCGTACCGTGTGTGCACAGTTCTGTTCCACATGCAACCAGAGAATAAAGCGGGAACATCAGCCTGGACCGTAAAATAACAGAATTCTTTAGGTTGGAAAAGACCTTCAATATCAACAAGTCCAATGATTAACCCAACTGTCCCAAGGCCGCTGCTAAACCCAGTCCCTGAGCTCCACAACTGTGAAACATGGCCGGGGTGGTGATTCAACCCCCTCTCTGGGCAACCTGTTCCAAGGCCTGAGGGCCCTTTCTAGATCTACAGAGCCCTAATGTTCAACCTAAACTACTCCTGGTGCAACTTGAGGGCGTTTCCTCTTGTCACAGAATCACAGAATTGTTGGCAGTTGGAAGGGACCTGAGAGTCCAACCCCTCTGCCAGAGCAGATCCCACAGGAGCAGTCCGGGAGGGTTTGGGATGTCTCCAGAGCAGGAGGCTCCACAACCTCTTTGGGCATGCCGGGCCAGCGCTCTGGGACCTCACGTAGAAAGTTTCTGCCGGTGTTTAGGTGGAACCGCCTGTCAGTTCATTTCCAGCCGGCTGCCATTCACTTCCCCCTCTCCTTTCCCCGACAGGTTTCCCCGCCCCGTCGCGCTGCCAGCGGCCGCGGTTACCCAATGGCAGGGCCCGCAGCGGCGGAGGAGGCGGGGCCGATGCGCGGGGTGGGGCGCGCCTGCCCTCGGCCTGCTCCCTATTGGCCAGCGGCTGTTGCCGGCGCAGCGGCGCTGCAGCGCGGGCCGGCGTCTGCGCTGAGCAGCACAGGGATCGTCCGGGGGCGGGCGCTGCGCGCTGGGGCGGGGCCTGGCGGCCGCAGCAGCCGGTGATGGGGCGGGGCGCGGGGCGCTGAGGGGCCGCGGCGGCGGGACCGCAGGTACCGGGGAAGGGCAGAATGGAACAGCGACCGGACTCCCGTCCCGAGCGGCTCGCTGGGGCAGGGTCTGCGGTGGCGGGAGCGGCCTGGCAGCCCCTCTGGGCCGCCAGCCTGCTTGTAGGGCTAGGGAGGGGTCGGCCGCCCGTGTCCGGCAACGCCGCGCTGCCCCTGCTGGGGGCCGAGGCCTGTCCGCAGGATCCAGGGGCGCTGACTGGGCCGCCTTCAGCAACCACCGCCTTGCCAGGAGCAGCGCGGCGCTGCCGAGGACTGAGCCCGGCCCTGTGCGGCCCCGCAGGGCGGTCCTCGGCCCAGCTCCAAGATCTAGGGGGTCGCGCATAAGACTGACCCCGGGAGAAAGCGCTGAGGGCCAGGGGTGCGGGCGGGGAAGGTTCCTGTTGTCCATCAGTTGTTTCTGATGGGTGGGAGACAGCTCCTGGGGGGAAGGTTGCTTTGCCTGGGGTCTCCTCGGGTGGTCTTTCCCCTCTGCCTGAGGGTTCCGGCTCTTGGTGTGACCTACGGCGAGCTGGGTGGCCGGACAACGAGTGTTGGGGCTGCGGAGGTCGTTACAGAGAATCGGTTCGTTGTTCGTCGCAACAGCAGGAGTGAAGGACTGGCTGCAGTTGGGTTCTGGAGCACCGACTGCATCCTGGCCTGACAGAGGTGGAGAGTTTGGCATTGTGGCCGAGGAGGCCAGTGGGCTCCTGGGGTGCAGTAAGAGGAGTATGGCTAGTAGGTCTCTTGCTCTGGAGACATCCTGAACCCTCCTGCACTGTTCTTGTGGGATCTGTTCTGGGGGATCCTGCTGTGAGAGGGCAGTTGGATTGGATGATCTCCAGAGGTCCCTTCTAACTCTGTCATTCTGGGATTCTATGAAAAGTGGGGAAGTCACTCCTGGGTCCCTCAGGGATTTGTCCACCGTTCCTCTTGGTGGGGTATGTCTCTTCATAGCTGTGGTGGCTGCAGGTTGTCAGAGCTGTCAGCTCTGGTAGTAGAATGCAGAATGGGAAAGTCCTGGCGGTATGGTCCGGTCAGGTGTTCTGAAGTGAACAGTCCGAGGGGAACTGCACTGACCCAACTCTTCTGCCTGTGAGCTCAGCCAGCAGGTTCTTTGCCCCAGACCTCTGTAGGAAGTGCAATGTTTCAGTTAAGAATCCCAGATTTATCCCCATTTTCTATCAGAAGAGGCATCTGTAAGTTTTCTTGCACTCTTGATTGTGTGTGGTTAACCTCAGGGGCAGGAACTCTAAAACTGCTCTTGCCAGTTGAATCAGTTGCCATGAAGCCGGTGATGGACCGAAGGGAGCACCTCTGGTGAATGGAAGCACGAACAGATCAAACCTGGTTTATAAAGCGCTTCTCTTCTCTGTCTTTGATTTAGTACCTGTTTCTTTGTCCAAAGCTTTGAGAGCTTTAGTCCTGAAAGCTGTTTGTGTTTAGGTTTGAGAGTTGAGGGAGGGGAAGAAGTAACCTGCAGTTCTGGGCTGCTTGCAATTTCTGTTTCGTCTCAGTTTTTCTTGTACTTCCCTGCAGACAGATCAGTTGGGGCTGAGAATATTGAGAAATGCAACCTAAGCAAATAATCACAGAGATAACTGGGAGAGAGGGAGACTAACTGGGATTTTGCAGCGTTGATCCCAGCTGTGGACTTTCACATCGTAGAATCACAGACTGGTTTAGGTTGGAAGGGAACTTGGAGCTCACCCAGTGCCAACCCCCCACCATGGGCAGCAGCTCATCTCACCAGACCAGGGTGGCCAAAGCCCCATCCAACCTGCCCTTGGACACTGCCAGGGATGGAGCAGCCACAGCCTCCCCAGACAGCCTGTTCCAGGGCCTCAGCCCCATCACAGGGAGGGACTTCTGCCTCAGATCTTGCCTCAGTCTCCCCTCTTTTAGCTTGAACCCAGCCCCCTTGTTCTAGCACTAGAGTCCTTCAAGAAAAGTCCCTCTCCAGCTTTCCTGGAGCCCCTTTTGGGGCTGGAAGCTGCTCTAAGGTCCCTTCTCTTCTCCAGGCTGGACAACCCCAATTCGGGATTGAGGAGGAGATTTGTAGTTACGAGGAGGGATCAACTCATCCTCCTCCATGGCTGACTGTGGGGGAAGAGGATCCTCTCAGCTCCTGCTGCTTTGGAGCTCTGTAGATGGAAGCGCGGGGCCAGGGCAGACAGTTCCAGCTCTAGTTTGTCTCCAAGCAGAGTGTTTTTATTTGTTTAACAGCATAAATGGTACTTTGGCAACTGAGGAGGAAAACATTGTGGGAGAATGTGGGTTCTTCCCAGCAAGGGATTCCTGACTCTGAAATAATATTTTGAGTAATTCCCTGAGGGACTGACCGCTGTGTGGGCACTTCTGCTGTGAGCTGGTGCAGATGCTACTGCTACATGGAAATGGTTTCTTCTTTTCTTTCTCTGATGTATTACCCAGAGCTGGATAATCCGTTCGTTCCAAGCCAACTGAAACAGCCTTGCACAGGTCTGGGCAGCCCTTAAAGTTTGGCACTGCTGCCAGTGCTCTTTGGAGGGAGCTCTCTCAAGGAGCAGGGATGGGAAGAACAAGTCTTCCAGGGTCTCTGCTGCTGCTGTTGTTTTGGTTGAAATGGTTGTTAGTTTGGTTGAAAGAGATAATAGAGGTCTTGTGGCTCTGGTGCCCTCAGGAGGGAGAACTGATGAGTGGGAGCAGGGCTGGCATGTGGTTTTGGGACTATTGTTTCTTTGCAAGCAACAGAACTGGAAGAAATGGCCACACCTTGTGCCAGGGGAGGGTTAGGCTGGATGTTGGGAAGAATTTCTTCATCCAGAGGGTCGTCAGACATTGGAACAGGCTGCCCAGGGCAGTGCTGGAGTTGCCACCCCTGGAGGGATTTAAAGGACATGGAGATGTGTTATTTAGGGACATGGGCTGGCTCCCGTGTCTGCCTGAAATGACTGTCACACCCAGATTTGCAGAGCAGAGCTGGGGAGCCCCTGTATGTCCCTCTCTTCTGCTGCTTCCTGCTGGATGCGGAGCAGTGGTTCAGCCTGATCTCAGCAGTCCTGAGTTGTCCAGGTGTTTTGGAGGGTTTGGAAAGCCCTGTTGCCCTTTGGATTATACAGACTGGGCGAGACGTCACCTTGCAGGGCCCGAGGACTGACAAGGGAGATGTTTTATTGGTGTACCTGGTGTAAGCCGTGGAGCAGGCAGGATTCTGCAGCAGCACCCTGCTCTCGGCTTTGGAGCAGGGAAGAAGCACCAGCTGTTCCTCCAGGAACCGGCTCCTCTCGCTGCATGTGTTTGAGTTTTGGAGTCCTAGCGCTTAACCCGCTCTTCTGAGCCAGCTTTCCACAAGCAGCATTTGTTTTTCTTCACTTTGAGTAAATCTCTACAAACTCAGCCTTTCATATCCTGGATCTGCTCAGAAGCCGAGGGTACTAAACTCTGCTGAGAAGAGATGTCTTGATTTATTTGCTCCTGTCTGACTATGGCAGCAGAGGCTGTGTTGATAATGAACCTGATGTCTTGGAGACTCTTAATAAATGAGGAGAAACCTGCCCCTGAGTAGTGGGCTCAAGTCACAGCTGCCCAGGCACAAAACCCTCATGTGTGCTTCAAACCAGCTGTTTGGGTCTCGCTTCTGACGCTGAGCTTGTGGTGTTCGCGCTGTGACAGTGGGTTGGGGCTCGGTTTGCTGCCGACAGTTGTGAGCGGAGGCTGTGTGTCAGTGGGCCGAGCTTTGGGGAGCTGCACCAGGAAGGGCCCGGCTCGGCTGCGTCTCGTGGTTTGTGTTCAGCCGGGTGTGAGTTGGAACAGGAGAGCTCGCTTCCTGCCTCGGTAACTGCATCCCTGAAAAGCTTGTGCTTCTCCTTTGTGTCAGTAAAGCAGCGGCTTGAGGTTTCACCCTGAGATGGACCCTGGCAGGGAAACACGAACAGACTGACGACAGGAACCTGCACGTTCCCTGATGGACTCGGTGTGGCGATTCCCTTCCGGCCCGGAATGGGGCTGCAAGGCTGCAAGGCCTTGGTGCCACCCGATTCTCTCGGATGTGGAGCACAAAGAGCCTCCGTGTAAATCTTCCCAGGACACAGGGAACGAGGGCGGTTGGATTCCAACACACAGAACGGACCCTTCTCCTCTGGACTTAAACGACATTTTGACTGAACAAGTGGAACGGACCTTTTTGTTAAATCATAGATCATCTCATGGAGGCTGCTGAAGATGAGAGAGCTCAGCTCACAATCCAGCTGACTGGAGTCATCTCAACAACACTTACCTTCTCACGTTGTCACTCCTGAACGTTGGAGAGCTTGCAGCCTTTTCTATGTTTCAGCAGCTCTAACCTGCTGCTCTTTGCTGGGGCTCCTCGGTGGAGAGAGGCTGAGGCAAGGCACCATTGAGTTGGTTCCTTTGCCAGCTGAGGGAATGCTTCCCGATTGCTTTGGGGGAGTCTGAGCTGCCCAGAAGCTCAGGGGAGAGCTCCAGGTCATTCCAAGAGCTGCTTCAAGGAGATGAGAAACTTCTGCTAGTAATTAGAAAATGTTCTGTAACCTGGGGGGATATTGGAAGCTGGGGTCTGGTGACGAGGCATTTTCCCCCGTGAACATGTTCACCACAAAGGGAGATGAAGCCCTTGGTTGGGTGAGAGTTGCTCAGTTTCCAGAGCACGAAGGAGTCTTTGGGCTTAATCCCAGTCAGTGTTTCCAGGGCTCCAACGATTGTGTTCTCGGACTGGCTTTTTGTTTCCTTCCTCTGCAGTCTGGCAAAGCATCTGACCAGGAACAAGCCCTTATTTTCTTTCGCTATTTTAGTTTGATTTAGGCTCAGCTGAACCTGATGAGGCCGTGGGCTCATGGGAATGTTTGACTCCAGCTGCGTGCGGAGATCTGGGAACAAAAAGACATTTCCTTGGATGGGGTGGCGGAGGTTTGTTGGCTTGCCCCTACTGCCAGGAGACAGGGACTGAAGATTCCCCACCCAACCCCCCCTAAATTAATCAAACGTTATTTTTTGAGATGTCTTCTTTAAGTTTGGGGTTATTTTTGTCAGGGGGAGGCTGTGTTGGGTTTTTGGTGGGTTGGGTTTGTTTCTGTTTTCCCCAGACCTTTCCTTTGAACATCTTTGAAGGGCTTGTTTCTGGAAATCCAGCCCCTGGGATGAGACCCTGGAATGGTCCCGGCTCTGATCCCCGCGCTGGGATTGCTGGTGCGCCTTGCGCAAGGCGGGCAGCAGCAGCAGCACGTCCTTGCGTCACGGTCAGCTTGTGCCTGATGGTAGCCCTGGCTCGTTAGTTCTCCGTAGCTGCCTCTTAGGGACCAGGCAAAAGCAGACTGGAGAAAATGAGATTGTCCCAAACCCGCAAAAGCCGGTCTGTCTTTGGGACTCACCCTGACAATGAGGAAGGTTGCTGCCTTCCCTCAGTGGCCCAGAGCGATCCGGGCTCCACGTGGCTCATCTGAGACAGCTCCAGCTTTGGCACGTGGGGCTTTTTCTCTGCGTCTTCACCCTGATTCTTGCATTTGCTGCTTGTTCCTTGCGCTCTCTTGTTGCGGGGTCAGTCTCAGAGGTGCCCGGTACGCGATGGCCTGTTTGCTGTTTGCATGCGGCTGATAGAAAGATCACAGCTGGTCTGAACTGTAGGAAGGAGGTTCAGACCCGCTACCCTTTCCGTGGAGCTCCAGGAGGATTTTCCTTGCTTCTGTGGGGCTACGTCCCACAGGCTGGGATGTGGAAATGCAGTCCTGTGCCTTTCTTTCAGAAAACGGAAAATTGGAGTTGGAAAGGAGTTTTCTGAGTTTGGACTGGCTTTGGAGGGCCCAGAAAGTTCAAGAGTGAAGCTGTTGGAAGGATCTCCCTGCCCTGAGCCGCACGAGGGAGTTTTAGTGCTGGGTTCCGGTGAAACTTGCACGGAGCAAGTGAACAGATGTTTCGGGACAGCTCTGGGCAGGACAACAGGGGCCTGCGGGGCCTCCCCATCTCTGTGTGGGCACATGTAGTTTGAAAAGCCTCCCTCAGGAACTGGTGGGTACTCAGAATTCTCTCCAGGAAAGGCAGGTTTGCAGTTCTGGCACGAAGTGATGTCAGAGGACTCCTGGGGCCCTAATTTCATCATAAGGCAGCCTCATAAAGCCCCTGGATGAGGGGCCTGGGGTAACCAGGCGGTCCGAGTCCCTGTCTCTCACCACACTGCGATTCCCACAGGTCTCCGTGCCGCTGGTACCGGTCCCCAGGGCGGAGGGGCCCAGAGCTGCCATGACGACTGGTGACTGCTGCCACCTCCCTGGCTCCCTCTGCGACTGCCCGGGAAGTGCCGCCCTCGCCAAGTCAGTGGAGGACTCAGACATCGGGCGCCCGCAGTACATCACACAGGTCACCGCCAAGGACGGGCGGCTCCTCTCGACCGTGATCAAGGCGCTGGGTGCACAGAGGTGAGGCTGCTTCAGGGAAGGGGTTTGCGATGATTGCCACGGGGCAGCCCCTTTTATTGTGAGGTAGAGGGTGACAACAGAGCCTTGTTTGTGAAGGGGTTAATATTGGACGTGAACCCTCGTTAGCCGGGTGCTTCTGTAATGTCAACCATATCTTGAGCTGTGTGTTCAGCAGTGCGGGCAGCAGGCCAGGGAGGGGATTGTGCCCCTCTTCTCTACCCTGGTGAGAGCCCCTGCTGGGCTGAGTCCAGCTTTGGGCTCCTCAGCCCGGCAGAGACCTGGAGCTGTTGGAGCAGGGCCAGAGACAGTCACAGGAATGATCAGCGGGCTGGAATCCCTCTGCTGTGAGGTCAGGCTGGAAGAGTTGGGGAGGTTCAGCTGGAGAAGAGAAGCTCAAGGGGGACTTTATTGTGACCTTTCAGGGCTTAAAGGGGTTGATAAGAAAGATGGGGAGTAACCTCTTAGCAGGTGCTGCAGTGACAGGACAAAGGGTGACTAAAAGATTTAACTACAAGAAATTGTTGGTGCTGAGGGTGGTGAGACCTTGGCTCAGGTTGTGCAAAGAGGTGGGAGAACCCCCACCCCTGGAACCTTTCTGGGTCAGGGTGGACCCTGGGGCTCTGAGCAACCTGCTCTGATTGGGGATGTCCCTGCTTACTGCAGCGGGTGAGACTGGGAGCTTTGAAGATCCCTTCATCCCAAACCAGTCTGACTTTGTGGTTCCCTACTTCCCAGGCCTGCGCTCTCAGCAGGAGCTCGTGCCAGTTGCATGTGTTGGTGGACTTGGCCTCACATGTTCGCTGAACTCTTCCAGGGCTGCAGCCACTCCAGCAGGAGGTGGTACAAGTGGCCTTGTGGGATAGTGAGGGCTGAAGCTGGAATAGAGCCCTGCTCCAGGGTGGTTTTGGAGTCTAGGCAGGTCCAGGGGAGACCTGGACAGCCTCTTCCAGGGCCTCAGCCCCCTCACAGGGAGGGATTTCTGCCTCAGATCTCACCTCAATCTCCCCTCTTTGAGCCCCTTGTCCCAGCAACAGAGTCCCTTGGAAGAAGTCCCTCTTCAGCTTTCCTGGAGCCCCTTCAGGTAATGGAAGCTGCTCTAAAGTCCCCCCAGCACAGGGGTGAATCATAGAATCATTAGGGATTGGAAGGGACTTCGAGAGATCATCTAGTCCAATCCCCCTGCCACAGCAGGATCACCTAGACCAAGTCATACAGTCAGTCTGGGTTAGAAGGGACCACAGGATCATCCAGTTCCAACTCCCCTACCATGGGCAGGGACACCCCACACTAGATCAGGCTGGCCAGAGCCCCATCCAGCCTGGCCTTAAACACCTACAAGGATGGGGCCTCCACCACCTCCCTGGGCAACCCATTCCAGGCTCTCACCACTC